>CM060837.1:49172500-49660000 GCA_030762175.1 Metallyticus violacea
TTATATCCCCAGTTCTTCTGCAGAAAAGGTTGAAAAATAACACTTGAAGTACATCCATATGTGTACTGATGATATATTTATATTCTTTTATGTAATAGTCATGTAGGTACATGGATAAAAAGCTAGGAATTAAGGGTGATAAAATATTTATTCAGGATTTGTACGTATAAAAATAATAAAGCTAAAATTTAAATGAAATTGTTTCTTAATTTTGGAGACTGGTTATTTTGGAAAAACTAATAAAGAATGTAATAAAATGGAGCGTGACTCACAATGTAATCATTTGCATAGACTTCAACTTGTCATCCATTTTTGCTACCAAAATGTCATAATGTAAAGAATTACAAATTATAATATGGAAATATTTAAAATTCAATGCTCCCAATAAATTACATTTTAAATTTAAAATATAATATCAATTAATGTGGTAATACACTTTATAATATTTAAATTTTAAGACATTTAAAAGCGGTTTTTGTTAACTTCATTAAAAAATGTAACAACATACAAATTCCTAATACAGTTAAATTAAATAAGAAACTTAACAGGAAAATTTGAAACTGTACAATACAATGAATAAATATTAACATACCCATAACTCCAAAGTCACTAGGTGGGCTAAAAGTTTTACAGAAAGAACTAAAAGTATGTATAGCCTTGGTACCGAAACAATCTCTGTTAGGAGGAAAACTGCACACTAGAACACACTCCCTTACCTGTCCCAACCAATAGGAACAAAGACACTGGTAACAATTTCTTCCAGCTAGGACAGGGAGATGAAGGGTGGGTATTTAGTTAGAAGTAAACAGTAACACGTGCAAAAAATACATTACTATTAGAGAGGAAAAAACTACTACAATAAGATTAATATATAAACAAAATGTACCAATATAACTCGTCCTGAACATATTATTGTACAGCTGTATATTTTTGAGTGCCATTGTACGTGATTGAATTATGCACATTCTGTCCAGACAAAGAACTTAATACAGAATAATATTAAAAAATTGGATAAAAACGAAAGAGTAATACATCTTAAAATATGTAAGCTTTGAAACCAGCAAGGGCGTCCATCGCGCAATTTAGGCCCAATTACTCCGAAATCCTACTAACTAGTACAAACGCTTAGGGAAAGTTCTTGTTGAATGGTGGATTGCGAACCATGAGAAATCTTCGCCAATAGAAATTTGACAGAGACCTAAATAAATATAGGCAGGGCTACAAAACATCTAACAAGCCAAACGTGGGCTAAATATACCATTTATGTAACACGCAATTAAAATTGACACTATTTTGTATTAGAAAGGAATAAGCAATGTAAATTATTTCGTCTTGAAATATTGCAAGCAACAAGCTAAGGGAAACTCCAAGTGTGGTATTTAAGCCGCTAACTACCGCTAACTCCAAGGAAAGGTTTCCATATAAGCAGACAGAGAGAGAGAGAGAGACAGTTAAAACAAAGCAAACCTAGCTAGCGCCAAAATAGATATGTCGGATGGCGTGAAGAAACAAAGGCAGGGTCAGAACTTAAAGTGGGGTTGGTTTATAAGTTTCTGGCCTAAATATTTTCTATAATAAAGACAAAAACTATATTTCACCTTTTATTATAATTACCCTTTATTCCAATACACTTCTCATATCTTAGAATTAACATTTCAAAATCCCCTTCAAATAATCAGAAGTCTTGTCTACAAAATGGGCATAAATACATCACTTTTTCCTCACACTTAAATTTCCTTCCTCGTAGATCCTTCTTCAGTTATGAGAAGAGAAAATAGTCATTGGGAGCTAGATACGAGCTGTAGCCACATTTCTTTATAACTTCCTTTGCAACAAGAGCTGTGTGTACAGGCAGTTGTCGTGAAGAAGGCACACACCACCACTCAGCTTTCCTCGCCTTTTCTCTTTGATGGAAGCCAACCAGCATAGTACTTCCCATTTACTGTGGTGTTCTTTTTCCTTGAAATCAATGTGGAATATTCTTCACAGTCCCATAAGATTGTGGCCATTATCTTCTTGATTGACTTAGTGACCTTGACATTTAGAGGCCAGGTTTACGCCACTTGATTCTCTTTTGGACAAGGGATCATAGCAGAGAACCATGGTTTCATCTCCTATAACAATGGTTTGCAGAATTTCTCTCTCGTTGCCACGGCAGAGCTCCAAAAATGCCTGACAACAGATGACTCGTTGCTACTTTTGAATTGAGGAAAGAAGTCTAGGCATTCGTCTTGCACCAAGCTTATTCATGATTAAATGTTCATTAATAATTCGAAGAACTTTTGTTTTAGAAAGGCCCAACCTTGCTGTTATTTGTGAAACTTTGAGCCGCTGGTCTTCCATAATTTCTTCTTCCACAAGAGCGATGTTTTTAGGAGTGAGCACCTCCAAGAGCCGACCCTCATGCTCTTCGTCTTCAGTACCTTCTCGACTCATTCGAAAAAGTTTGGTCCATTCTTTTACGGTAGAATATGAGGGGATGCGTCCCCATATACACCGTCCAATCGCTGTAAATTTCATTTGGAGAAAGTCCTTCTTTTGTGAAGAATTTAATAACAGCTCGAAACCCCATTTTGAACATGTCGCAATCTTCTACACATAGTCTTCTTTGTGCAACTATATCTGAACAACTGAATACAGCGGAGTGGAAGTTACAGCTGCAATTGTTTACTTACAGATGATGAATGACACTAGGTAAGGCTTTTGTGAAGCCGATAATCCTTATCGGTGAGGCCGGAAACTTATGGACTTACCTCTCGTACAGTGAAAGTTGTTCTATGGTTTATCAAGTTAATTGTAGACATACTTCCGTATTTTCGCAAGCTCCTGTATAATTCCCCAGTCATTATCCCTAAAAGAAACTGTTTATCTACATAATCATCAGAATGACTCGTGTTTTAACTGCATTGCCTCTTAGAAGAAAAATGATTATTTCTAACGCTTAGTTTATTAGCTTGTAATCTCACAAGATTTGGACAATGTAATAAAACACTCGTAGCATTAACTTTTTTCTTCGATTTCTAGACCAAGTGTTTATTATTTCTAATATATTTAACACAAATGTTCAAAGGGATAAATCAGGAAGCTATATGTTACCTTTTCGGAGTAACTCAATGCGGCGTTAGCACTCTTAATGCAAAGAAACGCAACAAAAGAAAGCTGACGGAAGAAAGATAATGCTGCACCAAAGATGAGTGAAAAAGGATAAGGAAAAGAACACTAAGATATAGTCTTGTGAAAAGTTTTGTATGAAGGAGGGGTTGAAGAGGAATAGCCGCCCAGACTTCCTTAAAATGAAACCATTTCCCTTCCCCTAACGTCTCTTTCTTTAGCCGCTGTCGCCCCACTGTCGTCTTGCTTTGCGTGGTGGCTTCCGTTTCTCAGTTTGGCTCCTTCTTTCGTTTATCTATTTGGACATCGTCAAAAAGAAAAGTTTCTTTCCTGTTTTCTATCTGATTAAAAAGTAATCCAGCCTTAAGTTTCTTTAGGCGCCTAGAGAAGATAAATATGACATTTTATTTCGATAAGAATATATTTCGCAACCTGAAGCTATCTAATCAACATATGTTAAGGTTAACAGGAAGCTGTGAAAAATAAAAATTACACAGTCACTATCCAGTCATAAAGCAACGGTGATGAATTAATGGATTCGTTAAGAGCTTAAGTGAATATGACACCTCCAAGGATAATGTAATCTATGATGTTTTTGTTACATTACAAGTTTATTCATTTATTTTTATCTCGAGCAGACATGGGTCATAACAATCCAGCTAAAACTTTGATACCTGTTGTAGTTCGAAGTGAATAAAAGAAGTATATCAAAAGTTTTCTTTCACCAATTATGTAGCTGAGTGCAGCGGCACTGGGACAAGGTCAGTCGTAATAACAAATATCTCCCATACGTAGACAGACAGACGCAGTCTTCTGTTAGAGTAAACATTCTTTCTGTGTTTGTATTATTATAGCTTAGTTTACGCTTAATAAATCATTATAACTCAAGTCTTAAAAGTTAATCGGTTTGCCAGTTTTATTAATTACTTAATAAAATAATTACTGTGTGTTTGTAAAGTAAGCTGTAATATTTTGTATTGAATTTGTGTCACTAACAAAGAAAAAATATAAATGAATAATTTATATTCTGTAAAAAAACTTAAAGAAAACTATTATAAATTGTGCAAAATTTTGTTAATAACATCAGAAACTATAAACAGACACATCTTTGAACAACATGTGTAAAACAAATTATTATTCGTTATAAAAAAAAAAAACTAATGTTGTAGGCATGCTGCTATTCATCAAAGTTATGTGAAAGAAACTTTCCATCGATGGAGCCGGTAAATGGCATGATAATGGCCCCCAGCTGTTAATGCGCAGTTGGTGATGCAGGCCAAAATAACTATATACACGTTATTTATTTTTAATTTAACTTTTGTTAAAATTCAGGTAGGCATTTACGTGGAACTGAAAATGTTGAGTCAAGTCTACTTACCTCTGAAGAAATATCAATACTAAAACCGTGCTGTAGAGCTAATTTCGTTAAAGCTTTCATATTTGCTACGCAATCTGACTTTGAGATTTGTAAATACTAGCAGTTCGTTTCCCAGAAAAGGTTTACCTCATTAGTTCTAATTCCTGGTTCTCCAAAATAGTCCAATTCCGTCGCTTTCTCTTCGTCCATTAAGATTATTTCTGTTCACTATCTATCACTATGACCAATAATTTCGATGATTTAGTAATGTCGACAGAACTTTCATTAACTTACATCTGGAGTTTGGCTTACAGCATCAACGTTTTATAAAGCATTTATTCCTGCGTAAGAGAAAAAACAATTTGTAATAAATGAGTTCTCGGGTAAGGCGCGGGGAATCTGTCAAGCTTTCGTTGGCTATCTCTGCCATCTTCTTCAGGAATCTGCTGCTGAAGTGACACGTACTTCTATTCGTGGGCTTGGCTGCTGCGTGAAGCGAGCCAATGGGAAGCGAGGACTTCTTCTTCGCTGCCAGATAGGTTAAAGCCGGCTTCAGCAGCAGATCCCTGAAGAAGATGGCAGGGACAGCCATTGAAAGCTTGGTAGATTCACCACGTCTTACCCAGGTGTTCTTTCGAGAACTCATTTGTAATAACATACAAATCTTATATAAAGAATTTATACTTCAATATTATTTTACTACTTGCGTACGGTATATGAAGACATTTGAGGCGATACTAAGAGTGGCTCGCCATCATTAAAATGCTCGTTCATCTAAGAGGGATAACTTTTACTTATATGGAATTAATTCCCTAAAACTTGTACTTGAAATACAAAACACTAATGATGGACGTAAATATTTGGTAGAAAAAGCTGAAAAAATTTTTGCGAGAAAAATTTGTTTAATAACAATGCCTATTACGTGGATATCTGGAGATACGCGCCCCATTTTTTATCTCGATTAGACGTAGATAAATTAAAATGCTTCCAAGAAAACATATATGACAAGATTCGACTGGAAGAGGTGGACTCAAGATTCCTGTAGGAAAAGGCAACAGGTTTATAATTTTTCATGCAGGTTCTTTCCAGAAAGCAAGGTGTTTGCGTTCCAAACCACAAAATAAAAATGTTGCTATCATTCCGAAATGAATGCAGACACTTGCAAAAATTGGTTCATTAACAAAATTTTAAACTTTCTAGAAGAGGAAAAAATCATCATTATCGATAATACTAGAGCTACCATTCTAAAATAGCAGACAAAACTCCCTCTATAAATTCGCGAAAATAGGACATTTAGGACTGACTGATATACAATAACATAGAATTCCACCCTTCTGAAACGAGAACAGAATTGTTAGAGAAAGTAATTCAAGCAAAATTCAAGGAAAATAGGATGGGAAAATTATAAATAGTGCAAGATTAGTATGATGTTTAAGGCATCTATCAGTAAGCCGTAATATTACAGTTATATGTACTTAATGCTAATTGCATTCTCTGCTTCAAGAATTCATAAAATGTAAGAAAAATACAGCTAAACGAAACTAACAAACAATTAAATCATAACAGTGTTTGTTAATTTCCTTTATTTCATAAATGCATAATTAATGCGAAGTGATAAGCATTTTCTATAAGTGCCGTAACCAGTCTTGGTTTAATCATATAAATTATATATAATGCAAGAATGATACATAACGCATGCTTCCTTAATTAATAGTAAATGTTAGAACGCTAATATATATTAGATAATAAATAGTAATAATTAGTAAATAAATTCCACATCCCAGCCCCATTGAATTTAAGCTATAGTGTAATTTTAAAGATCCCAGTATTTTCTAAATCGATTTACCATCTAGTTATGTACCAAGTTTACCCTGGAGATTATAGTAGAAGAAAAGTGCGTGGTACTAATCCTAAATAAAGAGAATCCTGTGCTGATGTAGACAATCTGAATTTGGTGTCCCTCTTGCACTAAATGCGCGTGGGTAAAATAGAACTTTCTGAAGGTCGATGTTTCGGAAGGACCCACAAATTCACGCCGGGTGACTAAAGGCCAGTTTGTGCGACTTTCTTCAAACTTACTACCTTGGCGCCTCGCTTAATATATAAGTGGAGAGCGTCTCAATGCCGCCAGAGTGTCTCGGAGCAACAGAGAGCGCGTGCATTTGACACGCCACTATGATATACTTCTGCTGTTCGCTGCACTGTGAAGATACCATCTATTAGCTCACACACTGGCAGCGTTCGGCGATTCTAAAACTGAAATTCAACGCTAGTAGCAGAAGCCGCGCTATGTTATCACAAATACTACCTCACAACACCTTCGTATGGCGCGAGTTTGGTTTTATTTGGGGTAAATTCTGTTTCTTCATACGCTTAATCTGCAGTTTCTGGGCAAAAGTGATAAACATTAAATTATAGAACAATAAACCGGGCGATTCAGTTAACCCTTGAAACCAGATTGTAGATAGGCGTCGATAAATAAGCCTTTCACGCCGGATCACTGGTAATATAAATTTTGGCTATGAAGAAGGAAGGTTGGTGGGGGACGGGAACTGGGCTGTATGGGTGCTGCGGTAGATAATTTGCTCCCGCTGATCCTAGGTTTCGCCACGACTTCTGCAGATCACCCACGCCGTTCTTCGGTTATTGTATAACTCTAAATATAACTATATTCTATCATTGACGGGGAGCAAAGGACAGCTTCACCCTGCAGATTTTAAGGTCAACTTACATTTTACAGTGAGATGTCAAATTTTATGCATTCTTTACTTATTCTCGTAAAAAGCTTTTTAAACAGTGTTTTTAACGCCCGGTTTTACTACTAAGGCACCAAAGGCGGGGGACACTGATGAAACATAAATTGATATACTGGACAACTATTTTTCTTAAGGGAGGAAACATTCCAGGCCTTGGTTTAGGATACCTCCCTGGCATTTGCATTTATCAGGACTGAGGAAAACCTGGAAAAGACCTTAGTGAGGGGGACGGTCATAGTGAGATTACCTCAGACCTCCCGCTCACGAGTCCGCGCCTTAACGACTTCTGCCACCCGTGGCGGTTAGTTCTTGTTGCACACTTCTCTGCTGTTATATTGTTTCTCTCAAGTTAACTGCTTTCAAATAATTGCAGAAATACAGTAATGCTGCCGCAAGCATCTTATTTTGCTTTTAAATTTTGGTAACTATTCCATATTATTATTATTATTTCATTTATTACATTTATTTAATATGTACTGAAACTGTAAAACAATTAAAATAAATGCATTTTTAAGAAAAATGAGACATGTGACATTACGCAGTGTTGCCAAATTCTGTTATTAAAACTCCTTGGTCCTTATTTTGTTGCTAACATTTTCTTCTCCCCGTTTGTTGAATAATTGCAGGTTGGGATTCGTGTTTGTGAATTACGTAACACATTTATAGCTTCCTATATTTTTTTTTTTTTATAAAATCTTCAGTTCATTATGCCACTTTAAAAATCCTTATGGTCATTTCTTCATTTTAGATCTGTTAATAGTTTTCTCTCTATTTATTAGTCGATAGCGGCACATATAACAGTGATGAATAAGATGAGGGCAATGATTGTATGACGATAAGAACATTAGCTTTGCGCCTGGACAACTTGAAGAGGGTTTTCAATAGTGTTGTGTTACAATCCAGCAGAAATATTCCGCATGTGTAACAAAATGTTAGGCAGAATCGGGTGATGTTAGGTTTGACAACGTTAACAAGTATATTATTGGCGCTCGTGAAACGTCAAGAGATATGAACTGCAGTATACATTGGTTGATATATGATGATGGAACGGATTGCCTGTAAAGTCACAGGATGAACTAAAAAACCCGATACACACGCGACTACAGTGCGGATATGAGGCATGCTGGGTAGAGGTGCTGGTAGTACCTCTAAAATACGAGTAATACTATCTCATTTCTATATCATTAAGCATTCTGTGGCATATTTCTCACTATTATTTGGTTCAATTTATCCAATATGCTGATTTACACTTTCATTGACAAATATACGAGGTGCATTCAAGTTATAGCACCTACGATTTTTTTTTTCTCGCAGAATTGGAAACAGATAAAGACATAAGGTTTGTTTTAAAATACGCGGGCACTCGTTGCCAATGCATGACAGAGATGGCAGCACTGTATGGCACACAGAACTCTCGCGGTAGCGGCGAGAGTGAGGACTGTTTTTGATACTTCAAAATGGCGACATTTTCGTTAGAGGAACTGCGTGTAATCATTCGTTTTCTTCATTTGCGTGACTTGACACAGATTGAAATTCATCGCTAGTTGAGTGAGACATGTAGTGATGGTGTCATGGATGTGTCTGATGTGCGACAGTTCAAGGAAAGTACATCGTCGTGTGACAACAAACAAGACAATCTCGGCCTCGCACAAGCCGGTCTGACGACTTGATCGAGCGAGTTGAGAAAGTTGTTTTGGAGGATCGCCGAATGAGTGTGGAACACGTCGCCTCCAAAGTTGGTATTTCCATGGGATCTGTGCACACAACCCTGCATGAAGACCTGAAAATGCGAAAAGTGTCCTCCAGGTGGGTGCCACTAATGCCGACCACAAGGCTGCACGCGTGGCATGTTGCCAGGCAATGATGACGCGTATGGAACGTTCTTTTCATCGATTGTGACAATGTATGAGACATGAATGCCGTTTTTCAATCCTGAAACGAGGCGCCAGTCTGCTCAATGGAAGCGTCAGATTCACACAAAGCCTTCGCAGCGGCCATGGAGAAGTTACACAAGTTTCATTGCTTTCTTGTGATTAGTTAGTGAGAAAAAATGCAAGTGTTATAACTTGAATACATCTCGTAGCAGACAAGAACATACTTCATTTAGTAAACTTCTTAAAGGTTATCTTCCCTAATTTCAGCATGACCGGTAACTTTGTACAAATGGCAACTACCTACTTCCTTTAGGAAGGCACTGTTCCGAGAGTATTGGCATTGAAATAAAAGCAATGGTGTAACATACTTTCCCTAATTACAGGGATTTTTATATAATATTTAATAGTTATGTTCAGAATATCACAACACATTTGCATAAAATTTTCTAATTTTAGAAACTTCACTAAAATAATTATATCCGAAATATGCAGAACAATACTCCCCACTGTAAATAAAATAATGAATTAACTAGTTCAACCTATCAAGACTCCCCCCCTCTCTCTCTGTCTCTGTCTCTGTCTACACGCTTGTTTCACTTTCCTGTTGAAACCTCATTTTTTTTTTAAAAAAAAAAAAAGGCTATGTCTATAGCTTGTCTAGTATTCCAGAGCCACCAGAATCTTGTAGGCTATAACTAAAAATGTTTCCAGTTATGTTTCAAATCAAATTCGAAAAGCACAAAAATGATATAACTCGTCTTGGAATAATCATATTTTTTTTTATATATATATTATAGGTCCATTTCTGCAACTCTCTGAGACTCTATTTGCTGATTACACATAAAATAGAAATGGGAGAAGATAATGCATTCTGATATTAAAGATTTCCAATTATCGATGAAAAACTCAAACCCCTGAAACAAATATCGAATAGGTTCAGAAGCGTCTGGCCTTTGAATGATGTAGGAAAATGTAATCCATTATTCACTGCCCCGAATATAAATAACCATATCCGGCTAACGGTATAAATAAAGCCTTTATTGCTTCCTATATACTTAAATGCAGTTGTTGGGTCAAAGGCGTTAAAGATGGTTGTAAATAGATATTCTTCTTCTTATTTTTCTTCTTCTATCATGGATTAGGTTCTGCCTGTTCCATTCTCATATTTTTTTTCTTCCAATTTATCTTCTTCCTTTTGGGTTATATCAGCACATTTTTTATATTCTATCTTCTGTCATTCTTTTTAAGTGTTTTACCCATTCTTGTCTCTATTTCCTTAATTGCCGTAATATTTGGCTGACTTATAATTCTTTCCTTATATCCTCAATTTATATGATCTTCTTCTGCGCAACCTTTGAAATATCGTAAAAACGCACTTTTGCTATGGAATTTTATTTTCTTTCTTTTTTTTAAATCCAAGCCTAAACAAAATTTCAAGGCCCTGGCGGTATTGAATCTTAATTATGTGTATTTTCTCACTTTATTTTCCAAAGTATTCCTAGTTGCTCCACACACAGCTTGGAGCCTTTGTATTTTTACGAGGCTCGTGTAATTAATACGTTGATTTTCATAAGGGCCATCACAAAATAAATATTGAAAGTGTAACCCTTGTTTCATTAATTTTGTCTTTATTTACAAGTTTTATTCTTATTGCGTATTTACTTCGGAACACCATTATTTTTATTTTAGTCTTTGAAATTGTCATATTGCGTTCTTTATTCATTTTATTTAGTGAATATATTGCTTTTTGTTGTCTACCTTCCTTGCCAAAAATTAATACTGCATCATCTGCAAATATTAATATATTTACTGATATATTCTGTCTTAATTCTATTACTTTATGTACATCTTTTCCATTTTTTTAAGAATGTCGTCTATATATTCCTTGTTTTAGACGAAGGTTTGTTATTACCTCTTCTGTTGACTTCCCAATTATATCCATTATCATTTTTATGCATATAAAATTTTATGACTTTTATTAGATGCTAGGGTATCCTATTTGCATTATTTTTCCATAATAATGAGCGGTCTACTCTATCAAAGGTTTTTTACTAAGCCAACAAATGCCATATGAGAGTTATATTCTCTTCGTTTTTCTGCAATTTGATTTATTATTATGCACTTTGTTCCTTACTAATTTTTACATTACATAAGATATTAATATGGAGATAATGAACGAATGAATGAATGAATGGTGTTTAACGCCCGGTTTTGCTACAGAGGCACCACTGGCGATGGACACTGGTGATACATGAGATGAAATGTTATTTTGGGAAAGGATTTATTTTTAAGGAAGGAATCGTTCCAGGCCTAAGTCTAGGGTACCTCCCCAGCTTTTGCCATTTATGAGGTCTGAGGAAAACCTGGAAAAAAGCCCAGTCAGGGAGGACGGTTCTGGCGGTTATTCGAACCCAGACCTCCCGCTCACGAGTCCGCGCCTTAACGACCTCGGCCACCCATGACGGTGATATGGAGATGTTTGCATATATCATGCTTATTAATCTTATCCCTCTATTGTTTTGCATCCGTTATTAAATATCGAGATCCCTTTAGTTTTCTCCTATTCTTTTGCAATTTTCTTCATTCTCTTTGCTTTTGCTCTATTCCGTTTTATTTAGAATATACTATAGCCCATTTCGTTAAGCGTTTGTAAATATTTAAAATATGCTTCTTTTTGTAATTTAATACTCTCTTACATCTTTATTTCAGTATCTAGGACCTTTATTTCTTTTTAATTTTTTTTTATTACAAAGTGCCCCTTTTGCTGTTTGCAGTATAATGATTTTTATGTTTTGGTACTCTTATTCTAAATAATTCTCGCTATTAACTTTCATTAATTTCTGTGTCATATTATATTGGAATAAATATTTTATATTTTCATCTTGTACTAGATGTATTTTTAATGCCCCCGCTCTTCGGTTTTATTTCATTTTTATTTATTTTTATTATTTTTTTTTTTCATTTAGTCTTCTTTATTTTTTGTTTGTTTCCTGTTGTATGGTCTGTAATGGTTCTTGATCATGTGACTGACGTATATTTATGTGTGTCTTTCTTCTTAAAGAATGTAATAGTGATTTTAAGGTCATTAAATGTTGCAAAATTCCTCATTTGTGTTCCATTATCATTTATTACTTTATCTCCATAAATACTATATACATTTGAATGGGGGATTTTACAATTCTTGCATCAAATCTCCTGCAATTGTTATTTGGTTTGTTCTATTATATTGAACTATAATTTTCTGTAGCATAAAATTAATTTATTTCTTCAACTTTTCCATCTTCAGGGGCATCTACCCCAATCAGTAATAAATTCCCTCTTTTTGCTCTGAATCTTACATTATTTATCTTCTCATTTATAAAATCATAATTTTGTATTTTATTGTTGTATTTTTAACAATTCCGTTACTTGCTCCTTTGGCAGACCTTGTCGTTTGTTTCACTTCTCGGTAATTCATTACGTAGTCTTCTATCTCTTTTGTTCCTTTCATTTTTTCTGTAATTACCGCCATATTTTAATTTTTTTGTTTTAATTCTATAATCAATTCTTTTTCTTTATTAGTTAGGCTTCTAATATTGTAAGTCTAAAAGTTTAATTTCCTATTTCTTTGTAATCGTTTATCCTTTTTACTAAGCCAATGTCTTTGTCTTGTTCATGCATCCAATGTTGATATCTGAGAAACCTGTCTAGTATGAAGCAGTTTTAAGGAGATGTATATTAGGAATATTTATGACTGGAGATGAATTGTTGATTTGCTTGCTTCGCTGTCTCAATGCGTCAATTTTGCCTCGGCTAGCTACTTGTATTTGTGTACAGCTGGATGTTTCGTTACCTGTTCAGGTTAACGGGTGGAAATTGTCGGGAAATAGGGAATAAAAAAGCAAAGTTCAAGACTGAAGATGACGCTATTTATTTCCTCTTGTCACTAGTTCAATGTAAAAGATCCCCTTTCTAAGTTCTGTTGGACGATATTTATTATTGCTTCCCCCTAATCGTCTATCGCAACATTTTCCTTCTTTTAATTTTGCTTAGTTCAAAAGTCTTTATTGTTTATATTAAAATTCACTCTCCCGGATCACAATTATCTACGCTTCAATATCACTCGACTGTTTCCTCTTCTCAGGGACTGCCCGATTCCTTCTCTCCACCTTGACGGCTCTACACTTACTGCCCTGTAGCTTCGGACCTGCCCTTGGCCTTCCTATTCACCTGATTTTCTTTTCTCCCTTATGGTTCACACAAGTGTAGAAATCTGGCTTGTTTTGCACTTTCTATTCTGCAAAGGTCTCCTACTGTTCCCTTCTTTAGGCTAACTAAAAATGAAAGTTAACAGAAAATCTAGAGAGGCGACCCTTTCTTATACAAAGACGACTCCTGGTCATCTGTTCTTTGTCTATTACACAAAACTTATTCACCCTCTCTAGAAAGTCTGGCATCTATTCTACAATGTCTGTCGCCAGAATTTCTCTTCTGTTACCTCAAGAATACAAAAAAAAAAATACACAATGCATGAATAACTTAACAACTAACATGTATATACATAAATTGCACACACTAACCTTAATAATACTTATATCTTTTGATAATATTAATACTTTATAATATGTTAATTAGGGACGTCATCCCATTGTTACAGCTTCAAGTACAAAAAGAATCTTGAAAACAGATATAAAAGCATATTGTAAATAACATATTGTTCGTGTGGCGTGCCAACTAGAAGAAAGTCATTTTGTAAAATAAAGGAATTAATATGTTTATTATAACAAATATAATTATTTGTTTACCCAGTTGAGGCGAGTGTCTGATTTTGCCATTCTCTCTTAAATATTTTTCGGGTATGAGCTTCTCGATTACGTTGGTCCTCTGTTCTATGAGAGTGAACATATCTGAAGGCCTTATCTTACATATTGGTCACTCCTCTTACTGTGTATTAATTTATTCAAATCAGTAATAGGGAATTTATTAGTGACTGGAGTGTATTCCCCTGAAGAAGGAAAAGTTGAAGAAACAAATCAATTTTATGATAATACAGAAGATTGTAGTTAAATATAATAAAATAAACCAAATAATAATTGCAGGAGTTTTAATGCAAGAGTTGGAAAACAAATTGAGAAATATTGCAACAATTAATGACCTTAAAATCGCAATTACATTTTGTAAGAAGAAAGACACACATAAAATATACGTCATTCAGAGGGTCAAGAATCATAACAGACCGTATAACAGCAAACAAAAAATAAAGAACCAAATTAAGAATACAACAGTATGTAGAGGGGCAGAACTATATACAGATCACTGTTTGGTGCTCATAAATCTATTGGCTAAACGGAAAAACATCAAAATAAACAAAATTTAAGTGCAAAAATGCACAGTAATGGAATAAATTTCAGGAATGGCTAATGTTGGATCTAACGTTTGAAATTCCTTCCAGAAGCTTACAGCAATGGCGTTCATTTGTATTTATAACTCGCTAATATTTTTAAATACATCACAAAACCATTGCACCATTAAAATAACTATGATATAAGAAGCGATATCTGTATTGCAGAAACATTATGGATTCCGAAATATGAAAATGCATCAGAAAATTCAGTTTTAGCTCAATAGCTTATAATTTGGATTATATTTACTATTAAGTTTCTCTGGCAGCGCGAAATAGGGTTATATGTACCAAGAATTATGCTAATATATTCTTTATGTTTTACATACGAAAATACTAAAAGTATTTTCATTTAAATATATTCTTTCGTAAGGTAGGCTTATATGTATGCTACTCATTGCCCTGGTGTAGAATTCTTTACTTGCCTCTGGACTAAGTAGCCCTAAGGGGCGAAGGGAGTAAGTTAGGCTGAACAAGGAAAAATAAACTTAGCTTTTGTTTACGTTGCTCATTATATCCTGTTCCCTCTGTTTAGCGTTTCTTAGCATATCATCATTAAATATTTTCAACATACTATGTCATATTTTTGTGTTCTTTGAGTAATGTGGTTGTTAGAGGGTAATCAAATGAGTTTTTCAAGAATGGGCAAATTCTTCTGTTTGCTTGTCAAAAATCCAATTTTCTGCAGGAAGCAAACTGTAGTCAGTACTATATTTTTCAGTTATTGCAATATTTTCACACATTTAAAAATAATTTGTATGATTTTAGCTGAGGTACTAAAGGGAACTATTAATGGTTAGCTCTAGTCCCGGCTGGGGCCAGCACTAAGGAGTTTCAGACAGACTCTGGTCTAACTTGCGCCATTATTCTTAAAATTCAACAAAGCGAAGAAACATGACAGGTGGTGTCCAGCGTTTAAAATCAAAGGAAACTGATGTTTGCGACCACTTAAGCCTTCAATAAATTAAATAAAATTCTTATCCATCCTGCTTCTTTGGCTATTGTAGACTGCCTTTTGCTCGAAGCATATTTCACCTCTGCATGTTGTGGTTTGATTCCCTACAGTCAGCGAAAATTAAAGGCCATTTGCATGCATTAAATGGATGGAATCGCCAAAGAGATGGCGAGAGTGCTAGGAACAGAAGAGTTTGATGGCACAGAGAACAGCACTACCCCACATACGCTGTTAGTAATCCTCTGTTCGGATAATGAATTTAAGCTCTCAGAGCTGGTAATTGGAACAGTAAGGTACTGACAAGGTAAGCCTTTAATCCTTATTGTGAGCTAGACTGAGAAACCTATGTGTTCCACTCGCCTGGCGCGATGAACAAGCTTCACTTTCTGTCGCAGCAAATTGCTCTCATTTCGTACCCCCTTAGAAATTGACGATAAAGATCACACAGGAAAGCTACACTGCGGCTGTTTCTACCTAAAGGGATATAGCGTTTATTGTGACAGCTTGAATGTACACTATTGAAAGCATTTGCTGGCTTTGTTGTCTCCAATCTATAGAAGTAATATTAAACGATCAAATTTGCATAAACACTGTATTTTTAGCTTTAGAATAGCTGTTTACCTGTTTATAATGAGTCAACATCTGTCTTTTAGCGATATATGTAGCTGTCCTTACTCCAACTATGCTGAAAATGACGCAGTAGTTGATTACTACTGTTTTTGTCACATCTAAAGCTTAGAATCGTTTGTGGGCTGTTGTAAAGAATACAGCTCTTTCAGTACTGGGAGTACGTTAGTATTGTGTGGAAAGAGAAGAGAGAGATATAGACAGGCATATTCGCGGAAAGATAATTCTATCTAATTGGGGAAGTAAATGACAATTTTTATTTTTAATAACGTTTAGAAAAAAAATCATTAAGGAATTCCCTGTTGGTATTATCGTAATTTCATTACAGCATCTATCAATACATTTTTCTAAAGTGTCAAAGGAGAATCTTCTACCTTTTCATGGTGCATGTAACGACAAAAAGTGTTTAGTTATTTAACACTATTTAGCAAAGTATTGGTTAATATTTACGTAAAATTGATTGGAAAAACAATTCTTTCTGCATATTTCTGCAAAACAGATGTGAAAGTAGAATTTTATGCCCATGAATGGGAATATTATAGTATAATATAATTTCACAAAGGTCTATAAATTAAATCAAAAAATTGGTTTGCATTTTTTTTTTCAGATTTGTATGTCACTTTAATATTTTGATTTTCTGCGTATTTATATACACCGAGGGTGCCAAAAATGTATACACACTTTTGCAGTAGATATTTATTTAATATATTCCGAAGTGCCATTTTGGTGTATATTAAATTTAAAAAATCCATTATCTTAGAAAGTGTTATATATAGCTATTTTTTTTTTTTTTTTTGTGAACAATTTTCATGTGATTGATGAAAAAACAGGCAGTTTGATTGAATAGTAAGAAATTTTAATATTTTAAAATATCTTTATACAATTTTTTACTTTTAACATTTTGTACTTTTTAAATTAATGCATAGTATTTTCAATAATTTTCATTAAATTAGTTGTTGGTCTCTTATAAATATTTGGTTTTTAGGCTCTTTTTCTTTCAAGTTTTGTAATGCAATAGAACATATGTATCGAAAATTTAATTTTTACAAAAAATGGCAATAAAGCAAAATAATTATAAAGAAAACTACATTTGTAGAATAAATAGAACCTCAAAACTCTGTTTTTCATACATTCCGCTGAATCCTATCTTTTTATTTTAATGCACGAGACTATTTTCTAAGAATTTAGAAAAATAGCTCGACTCTGGAGCAAATGTTTACAAATGCATTGATGTTTAACTGAGTGAATTAAGCAGAAGAACACAAATAACGGATCTAACATATAATTTTCAAAACCGTTTAAAACATAGTTAAAATTATTGTACAGCTTATGTATATATATATATATATATATATATATATATATATACAATAGAATGTATACACACTTCAAGCAAAGAAAAAACTGTGTTAACATAAAACAAAACTAAATTCACACGCACAGAAAAGGATCACTAATAATCTGAAACTTTTACAGTTATATCAGTTGGTCAAAATGCCCACCATCGGCGTCGATACACTTCTGAGTACGTTGAACTACTGATTGAGTAACGTTTGCGAAAGTGTTCTCAGCGATTGCAGCACATGCAGTTTCAATTTCTTCCCGAAGTGCTGCCAGTATAGCCGGTTTTCTACGATATTACGATGCCATGAATCTCAAATTTGTCTCAAATGCAATTGTTACTCGTGTTGGCGGTTCTGTTCTGTACACACGTCTCCATTGCCTTTGAACTTCAACAACATTCTCGGTTTTCCAATACCACTTAAAAATTGCTTTCCGCTGTTCAAACGATAATCTTGGCTCCATTCTGTTGTAGCAGCGCTAGCATATCATAATGTGAGTCACATCTGTTTACAGAACATCATACGATAATCTTATATACACAATAAACTGGATTATTATTGATTTAATAATAAAGCACATTCAGTTTCCGAGACAGCTTGTACATACAAATTGCCACTAGTGCATGCAAACCAGTGGTTTAATGCGCATGGAATTGTCAAGGAACTCAGTACATACAGATGGTTTTAAATAAAAAGTACCGCAAACTAATTCAAGCACTAAATATTATATTTTTGGTAATATATTTAATAATTACAAAATATAAAAAGTATCCCATTATTACTAATTTTAACTTAAAAGTATATAATTTACATGTGAATCAAATATTAATTATTCCAAAATATGCATGAATTGTATTTATTATTGTAAATGACTGAAGTATGAATTTATTTTATCTATGATATAATCAGACCAAATAACCAATATCTTGACTACAAATTTAACATGCAGGCTTCTCTTGCAAATCTTCCCCATATAACCAAGAATTTGTAAACAGCTCCATTATGAGTCTTAACAATAAAAAAGGCTAAAAATTTGCATCCAATTACAAAAAAAAAAAAAAAAAAACTTGCTGCAAGACAAGGAAATATTAATATAAATGTTATATTATAATAAATAATTAATTAGGTCACAACTCTCATCACCGAAAATGAGCCAGGCTCGAAATTCAATTTCACAGAAGTATTCCGTTGGTAAGTGTTGCTGAAGGATATCGTCGCAGAACAATAGCACATGAATTTCCACTTTGCTAGAGATATCCTCGAGCAAAGACAACCCGTGATTGCATAAGTAGCTACTTATATCAAAGACTGCCGTGTGTCTACAAGAAGAGCAATAGGGAAAGGAGTAGAAGAATGTGGTAAAAGAATTCAGAGAAAAACACAATGTTCCTTAGCAGAGCAAGAACGCATGCAAATTTTAATGTAGCCCCTACAAAAATCCTGTTTTACTGCTATAATGTATAAAATTAATTAATTTAAGACAACAAGACTTTCGGGCTATAATTTTTATGATTATAAATCGCCATTGACACTCTAAACATATCCAACAATATGTTCTCAAATAAAACGCATTACCCCCAAATAGGTTTGATTCTGCAAAACTCAAATGTGGACGAACGATTTTCGCAAGGTTTGACCTTCTACAGAGACCAGTGATTGAAATAATCGGCGCTTTGCTTCATATCATTTAAGGAGATAATCGAATCACCTACGTCCAGATTTAGGGATAGGTATTCGTGTAATACGAAAGTTTTTCCATTATCATCTTGCTGTGAGGATACTGTTTGCTGGTGATTTTCACATGATTTGACAGACGCTGGAAAACAAGCACGTGCCGATGGCTGCAAGAGAAGTTCAACGATTTAATCTAGGTTGGTCAAATTCTGTTTTTCACATCGCAATTACTGTTAAGAACCAAAAAGTAAACAGCAAGCTTGGAAGATAAGAACTTAAGCCAAAGCAGTGACAAGACAATGACTGCCTCATTCTTTAGTCGCTATCATCTCTGCTCTACGGGTTAAAGCCGAATGGTATACCACCGCCTCGTCCCTTAGAGCAGCCCTTCCTGGTCATTGTGTGTGTGTGTGTGTGTGTGTGTGTGTGTGAGAGAGAGAGAGAGAGAGATGAACCTTTCCTATATATGACATTTCCACTCTCCAGTTTGGTATAATTTCACACAATAATAAGAGATATTTGTATTCTATAGTTTATAATAATAAATGGAAAATTGGATATACCTGCCATGGTTTAGGAAACCAGATACCAGGGCGACGTATACATGTTTTATTTATTTACTGATTCCTTCCTCTCAGAGGTGCCCTAATTGGGGCATTAGGCACAAACGACCAATCATTAAGCAGGGCTGACCAACTGAAATATTCTCCTCAATATAGTTTGGCCCCTTTTAAGTGTGAAGTTAATGACTCTTCCGCCCTACAGTCCATATATGGTACCTTTTAATGTTTTCTTTCCAACCGCCAAGAATAAAATGCATGAATTGCCCATATCACAGTTGAATTTGCGATTGAAACCTTCGTCGAACTGGTGTCTAAAGAGCCGATAGATAAATGAATGCAGTGCTTTGATAGTTGCATGAAATTTACTAGAGACAAGATTTAAGGAGGGTTATTTTCGAAAGAATAAAGCCAAAAGAAGAAATAGTTTGTTAGTTTACATATTAGTGTGAAGAAGACACTATTTAGGAACAAGATACACATTTTTTCAGCAGAGGTTCAGTTAGTCCTGTTTGTTAGAAATGATTTTCTTTCGTAAACTGTCTATTAAGTTGCACTTTTCTTTATAAGCATGGCAAGAAATCCATTTAATTATGTTATCATATTGCTTTTATTAACATTTCCTATGTGAAGGTTTTGGATTAAAACACGAATTTTTCAAGCTAGCATTATACCTACACGGTTCTTTATGCGTTTCATTATTTTAACTGATATGGAGTAAATTTAGTGAACCATCTGAGATGGCAGCTTTGTGTGAGAGCATAGCAGTGGTCATATACAAATGTTGATAAAACTTCAGATGAAGGATTCCGCGCAGTCTGAACGGGAGCTAGTTTTCTCATTCGTTAATGTTTTAAGCAACAGCAGACAGCAGAACTTTGGTGTAATGTCGTTACTGCTTTGTTTTCAGCTGCAGAAAAATAGAACACAACGATATGGTAAAAAAGTTGAGAATCGCACCGACGTTTGTCCCTTTTTTTTTTGTTTGTGTTTTCATATGCTGCGTTTGTTATTGTATCCTTTGCTCTGCTTAATAGATGTTAGCTTTGTTAAAACTGGTTCTATTTTTCTTTGAATCTCTCTTGAATAGTAAGTTTGCTATTTCTGAAGGGTCACGTTAATGTTTAAATAAACAAACAAATATGTCGAAGTTGGTCCTTTCATTAATGTTTTCATTAATGCTAATGTTTATTCAAGCATTAACGTGGTAACGTTTTTGATGTTGTTGCAAGGGAAAAACAGAAATAAAGCACAACAAATTTCGTATACTCAAATATTTATTTCACTTTAATAATATATTCTAGGTTAACAAACAGATATCAATGAGCTTAATGTTTGGGCTACATTTAAAGGGGCATTTTACCCCAATAAAGTACTGAATATTTGACGTTTTCAAATATTTGTTCATTGTCAAATACTATATTATCATTTATGTATTTCTTTCTGTATGCCAAAAATATTCTATCCTAATTTATCTATACTCTTTTTTTTTTATAATTCCATTATCTCATAAAAAGTTGGTCCTGGTGGTGTAGTGGTTACCATACTTGCCTTCTAAACCCAATATCGCGAGTTCGAACCCGGCCAGGACCGATGGATTTTTTCGGGGTGTAAAAATCCTAAGTATGGCTTCCTTCGGAAGGGAAGTAAAGCCGTGGGTCCCGTGTCGTACATTTACGGCACGAAAAAGAACCTCAAGCCTGAAAGAGAGGCCTCTGAGCAAAATTTGTCGGCCGTTTCACGCCCTGAGTTGAATGGGACGCTGATGACCTCAGCTGTTAAAGAGCGTCCATAAATAAATCATTCAAAAAAAATTCATTATCTCATAATATATAGTTGTGCTTATTTTCCTATTTTTGAGGGGTGTTGTTCATTACCAGCCTTATCTGCCTCATTTTATTGAATTTATTAGCTCTGGACATTCTGAAAGCTTATACAATATGACCTGTTTTAACCTACATTCTTTGCCTTCTTAACCGGCTGCACTTTCTGAACTTAGAATTTTTTTTTCAATAATTAATTATCTTTAACTAAATATTTTTACAAAAAATATTTTAATAGCAAAATCTTTAAGCGAAAAGTAGTTCTGTACCCACCCACCCACCAAAAATAAGTTAACTTGAGTTACACAAAATAAGCAACAAGATAAAAAATTAGTATAATAAATGAACAATTGAAGATATTAAGTCATAGCAACTGCTAATAATACTTATTTATCACAATCAATGCAACTTTTACCGCATTTTTATCACTAGTCAATCAATACTAGTATAATAAATGCCAATTAATAAAAATTTTAAACACATAACTTTTGCTTTCGTATCCCCCTACTTACAGCCTCACCTCTGTTGTGTTTGATTGGAATTGAACTTTCACCAAGATGTGCCATTTTGTTGTTTTTATTTTTTTCAACTAAACAACTATGTTCTTATCTGATACCAATGAATAATAACTGTTAGTAAGTCGTACATTTTAGAATACTAAGTATTATATGTATAAATGTAGTTTGTTTCCGGTTTTTACGTGTATATGGGTTATGTACTACTTTTTTAGGAGTAGAATGGCATGCGGTTAATGGTTAATGTTTACATTACGACCCATTCTGAGAATGGTTCCAGTTATGCTATTCTGGATTGCATACATGTCTCTACAAGTAGTACCGCCACGTGTGGCCGAGGTCGTTAAGGCGCGTGGGCAGGAGGCCTGAGGTTTGAATCCCGCCAGAATCGTGCTCCCTAACTGAGGTTTTTTTTTCCCAGGTTTTTCTCAGTCCTCATAAATGACAAATGCCGTAGAGGTACCCTAAACTTAGGCCTGGAATGTTTCGTTCCTTAAAAAATTCATTCGCAATTTATTATTTCATCTCATGTATTATCAGTGTCCATCACTTGTGGTGCCTCAGTAGTAAAAACGGGCGTTAAACACAATTAAAAAAAATTCTACACGTGTAGAGGTATTAGCAACTTCAAATATTAATAAAGTTTTCAATATTTTCTTTTAAAAACGAGGAAATCAACAAATTTAAATAAGTGATCTAATAGCAGCAAAAATGATTGAAAATAATGAGTATAGACGTGTGTGTAATGAAATAGTACAATGAACGATATAGACTTAATTGCAATTATTCATAGGCCTTTCTTTACATTTTTCAGTCCAGCATCTTGTTTTTTTAAGGTTATTGCTAAATGCCAGGAAAACAATTTATTTTCTTGTCTAGTTATTTTTTCATAAAGTTTACTTGTAATAAAATTTGATTTTCAAAGGAAAAATAAATGTGTTTAATGCAAATAATCAGAGCATTTGGATCGACACTTGTGCAATTTCTTTACTAAAATTGATGCTCCCACGAGCCTCAAACATGAAAATAAACGTTTGTCACCTGAATGTAGAAGATTTTGCTTGAATATTTACAAATACACAATATAGTATTCAAGTTGTCATTATTTCTGAGAGAAAATATCAGGTTCACACAATAGGAATAACAATAGTTCATAAAAATACGAATTCATTACTAAGGAATGGATATAACCTGAGTTCAAGGTTAATGACATCCTATGGTAAACACATGTTCCTCCATCTTGCTCTTTTATGGCATTATTTATAACAACTCTTCAATAATATTTTACAAGTTTGTACATTATTTTGAGGAACAGAAGTTACAACACAACATTTATAAGGTCCATACACTTCGTCTATACTTTTGTGGAACAGGTCTCAGTGAGTGTAAAAAACATATGATCTACAAAAAAATTGAGTACATGCAAATCTATAATTTGTGGGGAAAGTGCCCATGTTACAAGAGTGATAAGTAGGAAGGAAGACGATATCAGTACGAAGCGTGAGCCAGGTGTAGCTTGCATTGGATTTCTAAAATTTATTTAAGGAGGGCAGTACATGCAATATGTTTATATATACAGAGGGTGCCAAAATATGTATACACTTCAAGCAACGAAAAGTCTGCGTTAATATAATTAAACTAAACTCACACAAACAGAAAATGATGAGTACTAATCATCTTAGATTTTTACAGTTACAAAAATTGCTCAAAATGCCCACCATCGGCGTCGATACACTTCTGAGTACGTTGAACTACTGATTGAGCAACGTTTGCGAAAGTGTCCTCAGCGATTGCAGCACATGCCGTTTCAATATCTTCCCGAAGTGCTGTCAGTGTAGCTGGTTTCCTACGGTATACAACATCCTTAAGAGTTCCCCATAGGTAGAAGTCCAACGGCGGTTCTGTTCTGTCCACACGTCTCCATTGCCTTCGAACTTCAACAACATTCTCGATTTTCAAATATCACTTGAAATTTGTTTTCCGCTGTTCAAACGATAATCTTGGCTCCTTTTTGTTGTAGCAACGCTAGCATAACGCAATGTAAGTCGTATCTGTTTAAAGAACATCACACTACGCATTACTGTTGTTTTTCCGTCCAACTTGGAAATATATTAAATAGATATCGACTGTGAAAGTATGTATATATTTTGGCACTCTCTGTATATATCAAAGTTATATAGTTAGTTTATTTATCTAAAATTAACAAGCTGGAACTTCATTTATTTTTTATCATTTTCCTTTTTGATTACTAACATCTGGTATACAAAAGTCATTTAAAACTTTTAAAAGAAAGGTGATCAAACACGGAAAGGACTTTTTTTTAATGATTTATTTATGGACGCTCTTTAACAGCTCAGGTCATCAGCGTCCCATTCAACTTAGGGCGTGAAACGGCCGACAAATTTTGCTCAGAGGCCTCTCTTTCAGGCTTGAGATTCTTTTTCGTGCCGTAAATGTACGACACGGGATCCACGGCTTTACTTCCCTTCCGAAGGAAGCAATACTTAGGATTTTTACGCCCTGAAAAAATCCATCGGTCCTGGCCTGCGATCTTGGGTTTAGGAGGCGAGGTATGGTAACCACTACACCACCAGGACCGACACACGGAAAGGGAAGGACACAATAAGCGGCATTATTAACATGAGATAATAAATCTTTCATTTGATATTTTTAAAGTTTGCAAGCATTTATTGACTTAATTCTTAATTCTGCATTTCAATAATGAAATCTATATAGCATATCAGCTTTCATTGAAAAGCAGCACTAAAGGTCAGTGAAAAGCGGTTTCACTTTTACATTTTTACATAACAAAATAGCACTCACAGCCCCATAGGAATCAGTTCGTAAACGATTTAAAAGACGCCGCGAAAGATTCATTTACGACTCGGGTGAATCCTACAGGAAAGTATGATTGAATCTTCAGAATCGAATGGTGCCAAAGAATGGCATTGCCCAGCCCTATTGTTAAAGTACTCCTTCCTTTCTCTGTGAAGAAATTAAACATTTACCCCTGCCCTGGCTTTGTTTCACTTTTAAGGTTTACGCTTATATAATGCAGCACAGGAATTCTACAGCATTGCCGTCGGCCAGTTTTATATTACAACGCGCGGTGTTAACATAGTTCCCCCATACTCCTTTCCAGATCTCTCTTCTTCGAGTACGAGCTCATATTAATGTACACACGTCATAAAGGTTTCCGAGAGACCAGTGGCGTGCCCTAGTGGTGTGTATGGGCTTTCGCTACTCGCTCCGTTCTTGCTATTTCAATTTCTTCCTGGAGTTAGGACCTAAGTAAATACATTACCTTTTGCAGATGATTGGGTTCTTATATCCAGCTCAAAGGACGGTTACAAAAGGTCTTATTCAACTTGAATTATAATATACAAGATTATAGTGTATCAATAAAGATCAGTAACGTATTAGAATTTAGAGAAACAGATATTGTAAGCGCTAAAATAGGTTTAAATGGAAAAGATGAATCATTTTAACAAACTGGAAAGTAATATATCCTATAAAGTTAGTTCATAGCCCCTTTGAACTTTACTATAATAGAAATTTGTAAGTAGCAGACACTTGATGAATTTCCTACAAGCTGGCGCTGTTTTTTTCTCTACAGTTGCTTTTATTAAAAGTCTCCTCAAGCAACGATTTCCAAAATAAGTACCAATTAAATTAAGGCTAATACTGGAATATTAGTTTATGGAAAATCGGTCTTTCCGTAAAAGGCACAATAAAATACATCGTGAAAATTTTTTTTGTAAAGTAATTATATAAAATTTTATATATACAAATTATTCTTGCGTTTTGTACTGTCATAAGGTTCTTTATTATATTTTTCCATATCTGAGAGTAACTTTTTGCGTTACGAACTTTCTATTAGTTTTGCAGAATGCAAATATAGAGTTTAATAATATTTTGTTTTGTTAATGTTGTTTATTGAGTTTATTTTTATTATGAAATTTTATTTAGTTGTGCTGTCAGTGTAGCTGGTTTTCTACGGTATACAACATGCTTAAGAGTTCCCCATAGGTAGAAGTTCAACGGAGTTAGATCCGGAGAACGCGGTGGAAACTCAATCGGACCTCTTTGTCCTATACGGTATCTTGGATACTTCATAATTGCTTTCCGCTGTTCAAACGATAATCATAACAAAGTGTTTACATAACATACGATAATCTTGGCTTCATATGTTCATTGTTGAACATATGAAACTACCTGTCACGTAGCAACGCTAGCATAACGTAATGTGAGTCACATCTGTTTACAGAACATCATACTACACAGTACTGTTATTTTTCGTCCAACTTTGCAATATATTAATTGGATATCTACTGTGAAAGTGTGTATACATTTTGGCACTCTCAGTATGTATATATATATATATATATATATATATATATATATATATATATATAAATGAAAAATAAAAATAAAGTAACACTATTAACAATGAAACAAATTAACAGTAATATTTATCTAGCTTCTTGCCATAGAAGAACTCCAGTAGTTCGAAATATAGCAATTTCAAGTGTGACTTTATCTAAGTGTTTTATCCTTATCTACTTTTATTATTACTGTTAATTTATATATATATATACAGTTAAAGAAATCCTTTTGACGTATCCACTCAAGAGAGAATTTGTTCTCTGTTTCACCAACTAACAATAATAACGCGTTATTTAGTGCTGCATGAAGTGGTAATCATGTTAGCTCGCGCCAGCTTACCGCCGTTATCACGATATGGGTGTACTCACGATAAATAACTGAGCTTATTTTCCTGAGTAATTTGCCGCTATTTAATGAGGGATAATGAGGTTGGCAGCTATGAATTAGCAGTGTAACTGGCAGTCTAATGATCCATCTCTGTGGCACAGCTAGTTTAGTATGTCGGCCCAAAACCAGCTGCATGTATTGAAGGGCTGACGTTTGAATTTTGCTTTGATTAATCTTCCTGGTTTTAATCCTTCTGCCCTATCAACCTAACTGTGTTAGGGTCATGTCATTTGAACATTTTTCTTTCTTGATTTGCACAAGTTGTACTCCATTATGATATACCCATTATGTTCATTCTAGGAATGATTCGCTAGGTAATGAATAAAACATGAGTAAAACTGATCTAAGCTTTGTGTTTAAAAGCAGATGTAAATTCTTTGCAAGCGGCTTCGCATCTATTGCGCTGCTTTCTTTTGCGGATCTACTTTATGGCCGTACTGCTTTGAATTCCTAACGTAGCAAAGAACGTGTTTCGTTATTATATTTTATTGATTCCACGTACAGTTAATGTTAGTAAATAATAGACACTTTTTGCCAACCATTTTAATACTACGAAAAGGTGACGTTGCTCACGTTTAAGAATTATATTGTAAAATTCACAGTTTGGTTTTTGCTGAGTTTCCTTGTGCATATTAAAGTACTTATACTAGACGTCATTATTATTATTATTATTATTATTATTATTATTATTATTATTATCATCATCATCGTCGTCGTCGTCGTCGTCGTCGTCGTCGTCGTTGCTGCTGCTGTTGCTCTTGTTACTGTATGCTAGCTGCGAGCGGTTTAGGTAGAAAGATTGCCCAAACAGCCGGTGATGGTACCGCTTGCCCAGCCCGAGTTCTTCCTCTGGCGTGGTGGCTCACAGCGCCGTTCGTCATACCGGTCGATAGGGTGTCGGCGGTTTAGCCAATACCGACAAGGCTGTGCTTGAGCACCGTTGCAGCAACGCTGTCCGCGATCGTCAGGTTAAGCCACGACAGTTCACAGGATTAGAAAAAGGACGATAAGGAGAGACGGGGAGTGTCGACATAAGTTAGAACCGGTTTGGTGTTTTAATTGAGTCCATGAGGTGCAACCTAATGATGCGGACTGACACCGGATTTTTTTTTTATGGTTGGGCCCCTCCCATCATCCGAAGCGGATCCACATCGCCCCCCATGCACAACTTCTGCTCTACGGGGCTGGTTGGGAAGCGGGTGAGGTGTGTCAGGTACCTCCGAAGCAACCTGAAATTAGTGGGTGCACACTAAAAGACGTCCGCTCACAAGAGAGTGAGACGGACAGAGTTGGGCTAGGTCCTGAACTTGGCTAGGTTCAGAACAGAACCTAGGTGTTAGTGGTGGATTACATGCTCGTGCAAGGACAGTGGTGTGAGGTATCGTGTTCTAATGCCTACTTAAGTGTAATTTACACACTCACTTACCTGCTAGTGGCCTCAAGCGGGTGTGTGAGGCCTTGACCGGCGGGCTGATCCGCTGTCTGTGGCTGCCAGCAGGAGAGGATACTGTTCTTGTATGGACAGTGGTGTTGTGCAGCTCGCTCTCTGTGGGCTAGATATTTGTTTATTAGGTACATCATAGTAGGTTGAGTATTCGTTGTGGTTTGTTATGTATGGCGTGTGCACTGTGCATATGATGGCTAGGTTTTGATGGTGTTTGGTTAAGCTACTTGAGATTAATCATAGTATTGTTAGTTACTAAACGTTACATGTACAATGTGGTTTAAGCTATTAACCTAAGATCTATTTTTTTTTCTTAACTAAGCAGAATACTCCATTGTTTACCTATAATGTAACTTATCTGCCAAGTGTTTATGTACAAGGTGGCATATCCGTTGTCGTTACCTTGGTTAGCCCCAGGAGGGGGAAAACATCCGCCCGGGGACTTATGGACTTGTCATTTTAGGATGGTTTAATGGGAACGAGAGACTATAGGTAGTCTTGTATGTTTGTTTCGTTGGTGTGCACGTAAGACGGAGAGGGGGGCCGTTCGTGGAACTTTGGTGATTATGCGAAGGCATTTGTTTTGCAGCAATTGGAATGACTTGATGCGAGTCTGTGTGCAGTGGCCCCATGCAGGGGCGGCGTATGTCATTATTTGTCTGATCAGGGCTTTGTAGAGCGTGAGACCCATGCTGGTGCTTATTGCTGTGTTGCGGTTTAATAACGGGTACAATCTTCCGAATTGGCAGCTTGCCATCTTTTTCACATGTTTAATGTGTGCCGAGAAGGTCACCTTGGAATCTAGAATAACTCCGAGGTACTTAGCTTGGTCCATCCGGTATATGTTTTCTGCATGTAATAACAGGGGTGGGAGGGGTTTATGATGGTGTTTGGCGTTTTGTGAAGAGTACTTGTTGCGACTTTGGTGCATTTACTTTGATCCGCCATTTGCGTAGCCATGCCTGGAGGTCATCTAGTGCCTTCTGTAGTCTGGTGTGGATTATTTCGGGCTTCCAAGATTGTGTTGCTATTGCCGTGTTGTCTGCGTAAATAGACAGCATGCAATTGTGTGTTTTAGGTATATCATTGATGTATAGGTTGAATAGAATCGGGCGAATGAGCCTACCTTGGGGGACGCCTACTAATGTGCGTCTTTTTGTGGAATAGGCATTTTCGGACGTTGCGCTAAAGGTTTGATTTGTAATATAGTGTTCGATTAGTTTAATCATGGGGTCAGGGAAGTTTAGTAGTTTGATTTTGTATAGCAAGCCAGCATCTATACTGAGTCAAAGGCCCCTTGTATGTCAATAAAAGTGATTCTACTTGATCGTTTGTGATTAATGCCCTTGGTTATGAACTCAATTGTTCTAGTTAGCTGCAGTGCGGAAGAGTGCCTTCACCGAAAACCGAACTGTTCGTCATTAAGATGTTGTGTTTCTTTATGTGTACTACCAGGCGCTTAGTATTACTTTCTCAATTACTTTGCTCATCGTGTTAAGGAGGCTGATTGGCCGTAGTTGTTCGGGCGTGAGCGGTCCTTACCTAGTTTCGGGAACATTAGTACTTCCGCGTGTTTCCACTTGATCGGAAAATATCCATTTAGTAGGCAGAAATTTACTATGCTCGCCAGTATTTGTAGGGCGCTGTCGGGGAGATATTTTAGTGCCAAATTTGGTATCTTCTCTGGCCCCGGTGCCTTGTGGTCTGCTAAGTGCTGGGTTATGTATTTTAATTCTGACGGGTATATTCGGCGGAGTTGATTGTGTGTGAACGCTGTAGGTATAGTTTTCACGCTGTCTTCTACGTGTTTGGCGAACGTTGGGTACATTAGGTCATTATTTGGTTTACATGCATTTTTGAGTGCGTCTGTCAGTAAATTGGCATCCGGGAACTCCGCGTGTTGCTGTGGATGGTTGGGAATCCGAGGAGGGGGGATTTTTAGTGGTTCTTTTATCAGGCGCTTTGTTATCTGCCACACCTGACTGGTCCCAAGTTCCTTGTCGGACAGCCATTGATCCCACTGATTTTGGAGTTGTTGTTTGACGCAGGTTTTGATTTCGCTATTTAGTGAGGTTGCGATGGCGGTTTGTGTAGCTGTTTCTAGGGTTGTTAGGGGTTCGTCTGCATCCTCAGGGCACTGCAGGGGGGCTGGGTGGTGTAGTGTAGTCGTAAGACTGTCGTGAAATTGCTCCCAGTTGACTTTAAATAAATTTAAGAGGGGGGGGCGGTTTGTAGGCCGGTGTATCCTCGATTTCTATCTGTACAGCATAATGATCGGAGGCAAGGGTATCTATTATTCTGCATGTGTACCGAAAGAGTGTGTTCTTGAGAATTGCGATATCTAAGGTGCGTGGGGTGTGGCTGGTATGTAGGTTGGTTCTTCGGTATAGGCTATTGTGTAATTGTTGTCTTCCATGTGTTGGTATAACTGGTTGCCTGCAGTGTTGTTATTGTGCACCCCATGCATCATGCTTAGCATTAAAATCGCCAGCTGCTAGAACGCTGTGGCCTAAGTTTAATAAGGATTCTATTTCTTCAATGTGTAGTTGCCCAGGTGGGCTGTACGCGCTAGCTATGGTTAGCGGTTGGCTTGAAGTGCGGACTGTGACTGCGGTTGCTTCCATGCGTTTTAGTATGGGTATTTTCTTTACACGTTGTATGCTGTTGTGGATTAGTATCGCGGTGCCCCCGTGGCTTTCCCATTAGGATGGTCGGATCGGTAAATGCTATAGCCAGAAATGGAGACGCGTGTTTGTGGTGTGAGGAACGTTTCGTTAAGTAGTACTATGCCTATTGGATTGTCAGTTAGGTGAAATTTGAGCTCGTTAAGATGAGATCGCAGTCCACTGCAGTTCCACTGGGGGATTTAGTTTCTTTGTCTGTATCTGTTTGTTGAGTAGTTATCCATTATTGGTCTGTGTGGAATGTGTTGTTAGTTCTAGTGATCATCACTTCTCAATGTGGCTGCGAATTGAGCTATTAATTCGATAAAGGGCTGAATATGCGTTCGTTGGGTGTTTACATCAGGCATTAAATATAGCAGTAGTACATGATATTGGGAAAGCGCTGCGAAATACCCCGCTCCTGTATTGCCATCGCCCAGTTGATGCAAGTACCACTCAGCGGTTGCGGAGTATTCCTTAAATAGGTTCTGTTGGGTATTGGCTGGTCGTGTTGTGTTTGGTATTTGTCTGTGTGTAGGATGTGGGCGTGGCTGTGTGATGTTGGTTCCGTTCTGTCGAGGTGTGTCAGCGGAAGGCTGCTGTGCTATGTGAGGGTTTGCGTGTTGTGTTTGTTCGTGTAGTTGTGATGTTGTGCTGGTGCTATTTGGCGTTGAAGTTTGTGGTGTGTCTGTTGGTGGTTGAGTGGGCTGTGATGGTGTGCGACGTGTGGCGGTGTGTGTTCTGGCAGCATATGTGCCCCGGCCTTTGGACACCAAGTCCTATGCCGAGGGCAGTCTTCTGTTTGGTGAGGAGAGGGCAGAAGGATTGGCAAGCTTCAAGTACACTGGGCAGCCCTTCCAGCGCACTCCATTGTCTGTGTGACCACAGAGAACACACTTACGTTGTGTAGCAGTTCCGGGTAAGATGCCGAAACCGGAGACACCTGCCACACTGTACGGGGCCTCTGGGGGCGACGTAATCCTCTATTTGCACCCTACAATGGGAGAGGTCCGTGATGAACTTAATGTCCGTGGAGTAGGTATCATTTATTAGCTCTACTATGAAAATGGGCAAACGTACCCTGAATTTTCTGGAGAATATTCTAATTACTTTGTTGACTTCAAATTTTAGTTGTGCAAGTTCTGCTTTAACTTCTTCCTAGGCCATGCAGTCATACTAACCCTTGATGACCACCATATAGGTGCGCTGTTCGGGATGGCCAGCAATTTGGAAGGGGGCCTATTTCGTCCTACTAAATCTGACAAAGTTATAGTCTTCTACTGTGGTGAATTTAAACCCATAGTAATGTTCCCTGTAAGCTGATTCATTTGACTAAGGTCTATACACTCTGTCAAATTCAGTGATTAAAGGCACTAAGCTATGGGGGTAATAGTCTGGAATGTACACTTTAAGACAGGTCAAGCCGTGTCTGTGTTAGATAGGTATCATTTTGTGCGGTTCCTTCCACTCCATCTGGCAAGCCGGACGGATGACCTTCCGCGGCGGAGGGCGTGGTCCGTGACGATGGGCCAGGGACCGCAGGCTGGCCTTCGTCGATGACGAGAAGACCGCAGTCAGTGTCATCTATCAGGTCCAGATCCAGCAGTATAGCTTCCACGGGCTCTTCGCACTCATTCGTACTTCTGTAATGCATGTGGGTGTGTCGTACTTCTGGTCTGGATAGTCCTAGGATCAGCTGAAGCGCATCCTGTCTTGACCATTGTTAGTTCCTTAATATTAAAATTAACTAAATTATACTACAGTAAGAAGAAGAAGAAGAAGAAGAAGAAGAAGGAGAGAGAGAGAGTAATATTATAGCCTAATAAGCTACTGCAGAGTAGTAAATAAAAAAAAACCTGTCTGCAGCAACACCCAACTTAAAATAGCCTAACAGGAGAAACTTATATACACCGGGGTAGAAAAGAGGAAAATAGTATAGGGTTGAGAGAAAGAACAGTTAGAGAGTGCTAAAAAGCTCGAGGAGCAGAGGACCAACCCCGGAAGGCGCCTTTTGGTTCCAGTCAAAGACTTTTGGCTGCGGTCATGTCCCCTATTCTACTATACTGCGTTTAGCAGGGACCGCCTGCTGCCGCGGTCGTCCGACTATTAGACCCTTCCCCCTCTCCGGTCCGCGTCGCTCCCGAACTGCCGAGCGCATCGGGCTGGCTCGGGTTCGCTGGGTTCTCCGCTGGTGTTGATCTCTTCGCAGCTGCAGCCCGACTCAACCGTCACCACTGACTCCGGACGTTTTTCTTAATACCTTTTTTTTTACGACCAATTACATGCTAGGTAATACTGTGGTGACTCATTTTATTATTGATATTGGATAGTGGGGGGATTAGGCCTGGTACCGCGTTAAGCACCCAGGGATTTGTGGGTGATGCTAAAATCACCAAAATGGTTGTGAAGAAACCATGATGGTCGAGGAGAGTCTAGGATCACGATATGACAGCCCTGCCGTGAACCTACATCAGTGGTAAGGGGGCATCATATTTGGACGGTAGTGTAATCTTGATGGTCATTTGAGGATTCCGAGGAACTCTGTAGTAGTTGTTTCGGTTTTGAGGTGTAACTGGTAGGCAGTTCCTCTTCCTTTGGAGGACTGTTGCGGTTGTCTGTGGTTATACGTGCATAGTTTGGCCTTTCGGCTATGTCATTTCGAATTGAGTGCAGGAGTGAAGTTAATTCCTTGAAGTGCTCGTTCTGCCTGTCCAATATGTTTCTTACTGAAGATTTGGAGGCTAATTTCGTGTCTAAGATAAGTTTCTTGATGTTGCCTGAGGTTTATGTGCTGGTAGCCTGAAGTGTAGTGAAGGCTTCTTCGAGCTGGTTTAGTCGAGAGTTGGTGGCGTCCTGTGCTGCAATTTGTTGGTTGGTTGAAGCTGTATATTGCAGAATGTTGTGCTGAAGTGCATTAATGAGTCCATTAGACTCCGTTATTGCTTCCAGGAGTGTTCTCAGGCCATGTTTACAGCTTCTGAGTACTTGTCGGTCATATATGCTCGTAGGTGAGCACCGCGTTGTGAGAGGCAGTGCGTGGTCGGTCGGTGAAGCATCGAGGTTGTGATGAGTGGGCTGTGCTGGAGAGGGCAGGCGGCCTGACCCGTGTAATGATTGGAGCCTCCGCAAGAGGCACAAAATCTGCGGCGGCGTGCCAGGTCGTGCATAGTGCAGTCATTAGTGAGAGATGCCGCCCCGCAGTAATGGCAGCGCGGTGATTCTGTACAAGCTTGTTCGGTGTGTCCATATGCGCAGCAACGTCTGCACGAGGCGTTGTGGCGGCGGAGGCTGGGCTCAAATGTGAGGTGGTGTGGTCCAATAGTGATTCCTGCGGCGATGGCTGCCTCGTACTCTTCTGGCTCCATGAAATTTAGTCGACCCAAGCGTATAGCGCCTCTGTACGAATATATGCGTATTGCATAATGTACAGATGGGCATTGCCGCGGGACAGTTCGGAGAATATACGAGGAAGCTATACTGCGGGGCACTCCACGGAGCAGAGCGCTGCGGTGGCCGGTTGGTGAATCTAAGCTGTGTGGTATTTGTTTCTGTTCTTGTTCCAGTTCTGAATCTGAGTGTGAATGTGATGGCTTTGGTGGCGGAGTGCAGGATCTGGCAGTGGGATCGTTCGTGTTTCTGTCAGTACGCTTTTGCGGTGCATCCTGCTGCTGCACATGTTTCCCTTCAAGAGATGCGTTGAGTGCAGGACCCCGGGTTGCAGGTGTTGTGGCTGGAGCTGCCTCGGTGGCGGCGGCGGTTCCAGCGTACTGCATTGTGCTTGGCTTGTTGAAGTATTTTTTTCTGGGGTATCCTGCTGCCAAAATTTCCCCTTAAAATTTTGGATTGGTACAGCAGGGCCCCTGGTTGGAGAAGTTGCAGGTGTTGTGGCTAGAGCCGGCTGGGTGTCGGCAGTGAGAAGCTAAGGTGCGGGCGTGCCTGCGGCGGCGGGCACTGTATTCCTAGCGACCGGCGCTGGCTTTGGAGTGACGGAGTGAGTGCTGCGTTCCGATTGCCTCGCTGAAGTCGTGCTTCCACGGCGTCCCATGTTGAACCACCGAGTCCGGATTTTTTTTTATTTTTACCAACTATATACTAGGTAATACTGTGGTGGTTCTGTTTATTGTATAATTTGGACGGTGGGGGGTCATTGTACCTGGTACCGCCTAAGCACCCAGGGACTTGTGAGTGATACTATAATCACCAGACTGGTTATAAACGATCCAGTAAGGTAGAGGAGGAGGAGGTCAGGATCACGCCATGACAGAGCCCTGACGTGAACCTGTGTCAGTGGTATGGGGTCATCATATTTGGACGGTGGTGTCTTGATGCTCGTCTGAGGATTCCGTTGAACTCTTGTGCATAGAAGTTATTTCGGCTTTGAGGTGGTGCTGTCTGGTAGGTGGGCATTTCCTCTTCCGTTGGAGGACCGTTGTAGTAGTCTGTGTCTATTCTTGTAGGCGAGGTAGACCTCGATGGCGGCCGGGGATTTGCAGGGAACTCTTCTCGGTGGTAATTGTTTCGTCGTTGCGCAGGTGCTGACTGGTTATCTGCAGGTAAGTTTTCTTGCTTCAATTCTTGAAGGTCAGCCATAGCTTGGTGCAGTAGTTTAGTTATTTCAGTGAAGTTGTTGTTCTGGGTGTCCTGTAAGGTTTTTATTCCAGTTTCGGTGGTAGATATCACCTCTTGAATGCGTCTCTTAACGTCTCTTAAGGTTTTCTGATGTCTCAGTGTTCGTAGCCTGGAGAGTGGTGAAGGCCTCTTCTAATTGGTTCAGTCTAGTTGTGGTGGCGGCCTGTTCAGCAAGTTGTTAATTAATTAAGCTGGTGTGTTGCAAAATGGTGCTCTGTAGAATATCGATAAGTCCGGTAAGTTCTGTCACTGCTTGCATGATTGTGGTCAAGATGTTGAGTACTGCTTCCCTGGCGTTGTCGTTGTCGATTAATTAAGCTGGTATGTTGCAAGATGGTACTCTGTAGAGTATCGATGAGTCCGGTAAGTTCTGTCACTGCTTGCATGATTGTGGTCAAGATGTTGAGTACTGCTTCCCTGGCGTTGTCGATTATGGCTGCGATTGGTGCGCTCTGTGCAGCGGCTGACAGTGCTTTGGGTGTGGTTGGTTTACTGTGATGAGAGTGAGCGTGGGGGCTGCGCCGGAGAGGGTAGGCTGCCTGGGCGGAGGCACAAAACCTGCGCCGGGTGTCAGGTCATGAGTTGTGCAGTCCACTGTCAGCGATGCCGCGCCGCAATAGTGGCAGCGTGGTTGCTCAGTGCAGGCCTGTTCGTTATGCCCGTAGGTGCAGCAGCGCCAGCAGCGGGGCGTTCTGACGGCGGTGGCTGGGTTCAAGTGTGAGGCGGTGTGGTCCAATGTTGATGCCGAATGTGATGGCCGCCTCACACTCTGCAGGCTCCAGGAAGTTTAGTCGCATCAGCAGTGTCGCCCCTCTATAGGAATAAATACGTGCTGCTTAGAGTGCTGAGGGCCACTGTCTCTGGACAGTTCGGAGAATGTAGGACGATGCTATTTTCCGGGACACGCCTCGAAGCACAGCACTAAACTGTGGTGTTTGTTCCTGTGGTTTTTCCGGTTGGTTGTCTGGATGTGAGTTTGATGGCTGCGGAGGCGGAGTGGGTGGTCTGGTACTGGGATCGTCCGTGTTTCTGTTTCTTTCTCTGTCCGTAGGTTCTTCCAGGGCATCCTGCGTCGCAAGTTTACCCTCAAGAGATATGTTCGATGCAAGGCCCCGGGTTGCCTGTCTGCTGGTTGGGGCTGGTTGGGTCTCGGCGGAGGCTGGCAGCGAGTCAGGCGTGAGTGGCGCGGCGGCTAGCGATGGCTTCGTAGCGGCTGTTAGTGTGCTGCGTTGGCTTGTCGAGTTGTTTGCACGGCGTCCCATGATGAGGTGTTCTCTCCTTCGCCGCTGTCCGAACTCTGTCACACCGAGTCCGGACTTTTTTTTTAATATAATAAGTTATTCTGAGGTGACTCTTTTTATTTATGAAACAGGGATAATGGAGAGATTGTGCCTGGTACCGCCGTAGCACCCACGGATCATGTGGGCAATACTTAAAACACCTAAACAGCCTCAAAAGTGCCTATAAAGGTCAGGGTGGTGCAGGAATTAACGCCATGACCATGAGCCCTGACGTCAACCCGCGTATCTATGGGTAACTTTGTTTTATTTTATCTTTGCGACAAGCGTGGCCAGACCGCTTGTGCCTGCGTCAGCCAATGAGGGTTGCCCCTTTGTTTATATCTGCATACTGGGTGTTGAGGTGGTGCCGAGTAATTTGTGGCTAGTTCCTCGTCATGAGGAGGACTATGCTGGTTGTCTGTGGTTAAGTTGGCATTTTCTGTCATGTCAGTTTGTATGGAGTCCAAGAGCTAAGTGGTAGCGCTGAAGTGCTCGTTCAGGGTGTCCTGTAGGCTTCTAGGTGCATTTTCGGATGTTTTTTTGGTGTCTTGGATACGTCTCTTAATGCTGTCTGATGTCTATGTATTAGTAGCCTGGAGAGTGGTGAAGACCTCTTCCAATTGGTTCAACCTAACAGTCGTGGCTTCCTTTTGGTTGGCCTGTTTATACCTGCAGCCGGGTTCTGGTCATTAGCACTTAGAACCTGTGGTGCTCTCTAGTTTATTGAGTCTCAAGTATATTACATATTAGCGCTGCTGTGGCGCGCATCTAAACTATAAGTACTTATTCTAAGTTGTTAGTTGTGGCGAGCGTGTTCAATAGAAGCAGCGGGTTGACGCTACAATTATTATTATTATTATTATTATTATTATTATTATTATTATTATTATTATTATTATTATTATTATTATTATTATTATTATTATTATTATTATTATTATTATTATTATTATTATTATTATTATTATTATTAATTAGTTAATTAATTACGCACATTTAACATTTCGTCATTAGCGTCTCATTAAATTCCTAACATGAAAGGGTCGATAACTTTGCTCAGAGGCCTCCTCTTTCAGGCTTGAGATACTTTACATGACGTAAATCTACGACACGCCACCCTTCCGAAGAAAGCCATAACCCTAAAAGGAAACCTATCGACCCCTGGCCCTACGAAATTTAGTATACGAAGTATGTTTACAACTAAATTAGCAGGACCGACAGCTATAAATTTTATTCTGTACTGAAGCAGTTTATAAGTTTCCGGCTAAGTGCCCCTTGTTGGGCACAACTTTTGAGGCGTTTTGGTATTGGTCCCACCCTGTAATGTCAATTTTGAAGGATATACATTAATGGTCACTTCGGTTACTCAACCGGACTGGTTGATTTTGCTTGTTTACGGACGTAACATCTCAGGTCATCAGGAACCCACGGTTTACTTCTGTTCAGAAGGAAGTCATACTTAGGATTTTAACCCTCGAAAAAAAATCCAACCCTGACCAGGATTGAATCTACGATCTTCCGCCTCCAACAGGACCTGAAGAAGAAATCCACCAGGCTATGCTACATAGTAAAATGATAATTTATTATTCGGAAGATCTTTTGCGTTCTCTAATGTTCTGCGTACAACAAACCTTAGCTACGTCGAAATCAAATTTAGTTAACGCGACTTCCAAAGAGATGAACTGATCTAAAACTGATACCCTAGCATAGCTAACTTAAAGTTCGTCTACTTAGTTTCTGAAGTGAGCTGATGTGTCGAAATGAGCTGACGAACTGTGTTTGAGAACTGCGTCTGAGAGTGATACCCTGTGCTTATTGAAACTGAGTGTCCAGCCAAGCAAACGTTTTCATATACATTTGCCACGGGGTCACTCAAGCCGCCTTGCTTTAAACATTCAAATATACATCTACTATTGGCTGGTTCGAACTCACCTGCCAATACATACCATCCGCTACTATTTGCAAGTTAAAACACTCATTTACATTGGTTGGTTTAAACTTAACTATATAACCGACTAGCGGGGTCATTTCCCTTAACGTATTTAAAAGGTCTTGGCTCTATTAACCCTCGCCAACGGAAGGTCTTTTAAAGTAGCATAACATTGACCCCATTGTATAGCGATTTTATGACCTCCTCAATGTTTCACCAGAGACTTTCCCCGTCTGACTACATACAAAGAATATGTTAAAATTACATCTCATGAAACACAGATATACATAATAATTATTTTACTAATTGCAATGCACAAAATATGATAAATGGACTTACATAATATATTTTATTTATAATTCAGAGTGGGCGGGCCGTAGGAACTGTTACAGTATATAGAGACATATGAAAAATAAATAAAATTAACGCTTTTTCATTGTATGTAAATTTTTCCACAACATTATTATAATCCGAATACGAAATCGTAACAACAACGCATATTGAAAGGAATGATAGCACAATGCTGACCAGCATTTTTGTTCCTTTTTTCCCCCTTTTATTTTGGTACAATTTATAATTTTAATTTGCTATATGCCAGGCTTTTAAATGGTAGTTTGATGTTGCGATAGTGTTTGATAGTGTTTCCTGGCCTTTTAAACATTCCAAACGATTTTGGTACAAGGGGGTGGGCGCTCTGTGAGGACGTTTACGTTCAAACTGAAGTTTGCAATACAGTGATTAATCATTCAGCTAAAATTTGCACCTTTCCTCCTATAACACGCGGTGATTACAGTGTACATATTTTATTTTTGTTTTATTTCTTTAAACTATTAAATGAAATTATTTCGCTTTTATTTCGATATATTGAATGATTACATAAAAAGAAATTGATAGTTCAGTTAAAAAGTTATATCTCTTTGGTGTTTTCTTTAAATGAGTATAAGTAATGTTTAATTGTGAAACATTCTTTTCTTAATTGGTTTATTTAAAATTCAAAGAAATGTGTATTTCATTTTAGGCGCTTTCATTAAACGTTGTAACTTTCGCTACGTATATATATATATATATATATATATATATATACGTAGCGAAAGTTTTATATATATATATATATATATATATATATATAAAATTACTGTTTTATAAAGTAAATACTGTGTCAATCAATAGTACAAATCCCTTAAAGCATTTAATGCAATGAAATTGCTGCCACTTATAGACATTCTTTCCAAAACGTTTTCTACAAATCTATGAAAGATCGAAGAAAAGTGCTCATGACCTTCTTCATAACCCTCATCGATATCTCTTTATATTCCTCCACTTTATTCTGCACATCGATATTTTACAACAAACTTCAACAATAGCTTTCATCAGTATCAAGCAGTTTGTACAAGAATCGTGCACAAAGTAGGAAATATATTATATATTTTTTGTTTTATTTTACAGCGCTTATTATATTCAGAATTGTATCTCATACTCTTTTGGCTACAAAGCGTTATGTTTCATTGTGCTAAAGCTTTGCGCCAACTTGGTATCACATCCAGTATGCTGTCAGAACAATACTTTAAATATCTGTCTCTCCTACTGCTTGTATGTTACTGAGGAAGAACTTGATCACCCTTTTTGCGTCAGAACACTTCTTCTTACAAAGAAGTATGTTGTTCCACACTAAATTTATAAGGATGAAAATGTATGGTGTTTACCCAGAGGCAGCCTAGGCGATGGACATCGATGATACATGAGAGGAAATGATATATTGGGAAAGGATTTTTATTTTTAAGGAAGGAAATGTTACAACCCTAAGTTTAGGGTACCTTTCCGGTATTTGCAATTTATGAAGACTGAGAAAAATCTGGAAAAAGCGTCAGGGATTTAATATCCCAGACCTCCCGCTCACGAGTCCGCGCCTTAACGACCTCGGCCATCCTTGGCGGTATTTTCATCAAACGAAAAGTACTACTTTGTACGGAATTCGTGGCCGGTATATTTTTACGGCAGAGACATTTATATTTTTTAACTTATCAATCATAAATATATATTCTATGTTGTAATTTGTAACTTTGAATGCGTAGCACTAAAACTCAGAAGGGTGTCGAGGCAGCCAGATTCAATACAGCATTGATGAGAGACGAAAGACTTTGCGTTGAATGTTTATTAGCAATCATGTTACTTCTGTGTACAATAATGGAATGTAATATTTTATACCCGGGTGTGGATGTCATCCGTTGAACCAAAAACAGATCTCAACGAGCGCATGATAAAGGTTATCAGTACTTTTGTACGGTCTTTCATAGATTTGTAGAAAAATACTTTGGAATAAAGATACATTTGGCAACCGTGCCTTCTATTTGCAACTACAGGGATGGTGCTACTGTGCAAGCGAGTGTTAAGGATAGGAGGTAAGTTGGAGGGGGAAAGTGACCGCTGCCAGTTGTGCGTTGAATATTGGGGATTAAGTCCAATCAATTGCATTATGGGTAATGTTTGATGCTGGTATTCCCTTATTAACTTTTTGTATATTTGCAGCGAAAATTCAATGTTTAATGAAAGTATTATAAAACCAATTTCGTTGAACTTAGAATTAAAGAAATTTGCACTTAACATTTACTCATAAGCACTTAAAACAAAATTGAAATAAGCACAATCTTTTTAGTTGAACTATAAGTGAAAGAAAATTAATCATTCATGTTTTAGGTAATCATTCAATTAAACGAAGTAAAACCGAAATGTTTAAATTTCATAGGGAATGCAATAAAAATAAGTTCATTTATTCAAATATCCAACAAAAGTTACCATTATTGCGTGCATATATGCAAAATGCAAGTTTTAACTGAACGATCAACCATTGTTTCAAAATGTTCCACTGCTCTTTCTCCACAACACGCTCACCGGTTTGGACTATGTCACGCAGAACAAGTTTTGTTGTATTGAACTCCAGTTAAAACTTTGCATTTAAACAAAGCAATAATGCTAAAATTAGGCAAAACTAATCGATTAAGAAGGAACAGAACAAAGAATGCTGACCATTGTGTTTTATAATGTCTTTCAATGTGCCCTATTGCATTCTTCCGTATTTGACTTACTCTCATGAAAATTGCGCAAAATTTATTTTGGTTTCTAGAAATGTTTTTGCAAGATTATATTTGTCATTTGTTATGATTTTTTAATTTAGTCATGAAACGTATACCTCTCCATCCAGTATTATATATAGTTAAAATTGCAAGAACCAGAGAAGCAGAAATAGACAAAGGCAGTTAAATAGCAACAAAAAGGTCGTAATATTTGGAACCACTTGCAGAAGTCAATTATTATGGAAAAGATTAGGTAGGCAGACGAGCTTAGCATTTAACTAAATACGAATTTTAATAAAATTCTGAAATTGATTTTGAGCCACATTACAAGGAATAATAATATACAAATAATAAAATATTATACTTTTTATAGCTCAGCATAGTAGTCCATTATTGCGGAAATCACCCCTTTCTATATGGACATGATACTTCTTGTACAAACGCCAACCTTCTAATGGGTAAAATATTTTTAAAACTGTTTCTACGTTAGCAAAAGAGCATTTTGAAAAATGTTATCTGGTATTATAATTGTGTCAAAATGTAGTTATATTTTAATTTTTTTCTGTTTTTTTTTATTCTGGCCTTACATATTTAAAAAATGAGAGAAATGCACTAAGATTAATCGCTCATTAAATCTTGTGTTCAAAATGGACACTTATCAGAACAAGGCATTGCTAGAGCATTGTACCGCAATTTATCCACACTCCCCTTTCTCCCATTATCAGCGTTTGATTCGATCATATCCACTGGATAACCGTTTACTCTGAACTGTACAGTTTAAATGTATAGCATTATCGGGCGACCTTGATTAACACAAGATATAAAACTAATTTGAATTTAATTGTTTGCCAGAAGTATGAAAAAAGGTTTATGTGCTCAATTTTTATCCATATCATCTTCTAATTTATTTATTTTAGTACGAGTACATGATGCCTTTGTTTTTCTTCTAAATTTGAAACCATAGATATAATATTTTCATGAAATTTGAACCATCGCTTATTTTAAAGCTAAAATCTTGACTAACATAATGAATTGTAAAAAAACAGTTATTCCTGTTCAAGAGAGGAAAATCTTTTATCTTTACGAATGCCCGAAAAACACAAATAATGTGGCAATGTGCAAATTATTAATACAAAAAATATATAATTAAAATCACAACCTTCGGAGTCGTTATGTCACGTTCGGTGTTGCATTTTAAAACCAAAGTTTTCGTTGTTTCGGTTAGCAGTGTCAGTGAACCGAAATTATATTTTATGGAAGTTGTTCATGTTGCAGGATCAATATGGCATTTTTATGATATACGAGACAGCGCCATAGGAGGAGAGGGAGATAGACAGATCATTCAAACGATACATTTATTTTTACTGCTTTTGGGAAAGTTAGTTAAATGCATATTATTTACGCTCATTCTTAAAATGTTATATTAATTATGGAGCATATGCATATAAAGCAAATCTTTTATTTACTTTAATAGCAACCTCCTTGAATGCTTAGGAGAAAAAATAATAAATTATTATGAAACAATTTTACATAAGTTTAAGAAAGAAAGATTACATCATTTATTTAATATATCTATGTTATATTTAGTCTTTTCGGCTTCATGTATTTGTTTGTTTATACGTATCGCATTAAAACAAGAAAGCTATTGCACTTAAAAGAAAAAGGTTTCACTGTTAACCCTTTTGATATACCAGGGAAGGTCCATAAGTTTCGGGCCTAACCATTTTCTAGATATAAAGACGAAAACTATATTTCACTTTTCAATTACCCTTTATTGCAATATAATTCTCACATCTTTGATGTAACATTTCAATTCCCCACCCAAAATAGTCAGAAGTGTTGTTTGCAAAATGGGCATAAACAATATTCATCACTCCGTCACACCTATATTTCTTTACTTGAAGGTCCTTCTTGAGTTTTGAGAAAAGAAAATAGTCACTGGAGCAAGATTTAGGCTGTAGGGTGAATGGGCAATCTCCTTGAGGCCACCTTTCTTCACAGCTTCCTTTGCAACAAGAGCTGGGTGCACAGTCGCGTTGTCCTTATGAAGGCGCACAACACCACTCGGCTTTCCTCGCCTTTTCTCTTTGATGGAAGCACGTAGTCTGTGCAGTAGGCTAGCAAAGTACTCCCCACTTACTGTGGTGTTCCTCTCCTTGAAGTCAATGAAGAATATTCCTTCATAGTCCCAAAGATTGTGGTCATGGTCCTCATGGTTGACTGAGTGACCTTGGCCTTTAGAGGTGGTGCTTCGCCAGTTTTACGCCGTTCCATTGATTCTCTTTTGGACAAGGGATCATATTAGAGAACCATAGTTTCATCTCCTGTAACAATGGTTTTCAGAACTTCTCTCTCGTTGTCACGGCAGAACTCCAAAAATGCCTGAAAAAAGATGACTCGTGGCTGCTTTTGGACTGAGGAAAGAAGTCTAGGCACCCATCTTGCACTAACCTTATTCATGTTTAAATATTCATGAATAATGCGAAGGACTGTTATTTTAGAAAGGCCCAACCTTGCTGCTATTTCTATAACTCTGAGCCGCCGGTCTTCCATAAATTCTCCTTCCACAAGAGCGATGTTTTCATTAGTAAGCACCTCCAAGGCTGACCTGCACGCTCTTTGTCTTTAATGCTTTCTCGATCCATTCGAAAAAGTTTGGCCCATTCATTTACGGTAGTATATGAGGAGGATGCTTCCCCATATACACCGTTCAATCGCTTTTTAATTTAATTGGAGTAAGTTCTTTTTTGTGAAAAACTTAATAACAGCTCGAAACTCCATTTTGAACAAGTCACAATTTGTACACATAGCCTTCTTTGTGCAACTATATCTGAACAATTGAACACGGCAGAGCGGAAGTTACAGCTGCAATTATTTACTTAACAGATAAGGTATCACACCAGCTACAGGTTTTGTAAAGACTTGTACTCGTATAACTTCTTAAGGCAATAATATTGCATATTGCCATTGATAACAAGTGAATGTTAAGTTTGATTATTACTTGAGCTTATAATTTCACTTCTGTGGTGTAACATAGTGGTTAGATGATTCGGGATTATTAAAATACGACAGTTTTAAGCTTTCCTAAATTTGTTTCTCAACGCGCACGCAGTGTTAGAGATGGAAGATACCGTAAACACACTAATACACTGCCTTTCTAGTTCAAGGCTACCAGCATGGCAAACAGATGATTAACGTGAGGGTATTGCATAGCTCTGATGGGGGTGCTTTGATAGGGAAATCAACTTGCCAGCATACTTACATACATACAGCCTTGCGCCTTCAAAGTACTACCTCCACTATTTATGTAGAGGTATGAGAAATACTTGTTTCAGTTGGAATATAATTAGAATAATGTTGACTTTTATAATTTACTACGTTCTGCAGAAAGGAACAAGCCGTAAATACGGCTAAACCAAAAACATTTTCTGACAGTTTAGCGTAAATTAAACATTCAGGAAAGAGTGTAACAAATGATCTAGTTTTAGATTAAACTGCAGAGAGAGTTTTCATATTATAAAATGAACTTTTAATTACCGATATAATACCTACATATTTTATGCAGAATGTGATTCAATTGTTTTATACATCTGTTTACTTGCTGATTATAGTTGTTGATATGGTTTATTTACGGACGGTCCTTTAACATCTCAGGTCATCAGCGTACCATTCAATTCAGGGCTTGAATAGAGTGATAAATTTTGCTCAGAGGCCTCTTCTTTCAGGCTTGAGGTTCCTTTACTTGCCTTAAATTTACGAGACGGGACCCACGGCTTTACTTCCCTTCCGAAAAAGCAATACTTAGGATTATTACACCCGAAAAAATTCATCGACCCTGGCCGGGATTGAACCTGCGATCTTGGGTCTACGAGGCAAGTGTAATGAAGAGTCGGCTTTGTAACGAAATCGGGATAAGGAATCATAACATTGACAAAGTATAATAAGAATATGATACTGTGTAAGAGCACGCTATATATCCTAGTTAGTGAAACATACTGTTTAAACCCAAACATAGTAAGACGTAGACGTAATAAATATTGAGGGTAACTTGCCTTGCTACACTATGCATCCCAGAAGTGACGTGACCTGAAAGGATCCTTAGAGAAACACTTGCATAAACAAAAAGCAACCCGCTTTTCCACTCACTTAAAATATTATGTCTACATGTACATGTTATAGATAGAGTTATTGTGCTGATGAAGTATTGTTTAGTTTTAAGCTTAACAAACCTAAACCACCAACCTATTAAAACTTATGATTTCAGTACCTGGTGACTGTTGACCTCATGGTGGTGGGAAGTGTTTAACAATAAATCTTATGTCTAGACTAGGTGATTATTACCCCTCCTTGGGCATCACAATTTTATAAAAGTTCTGAATTTATTCAGAGACAGGAGAGAAGCCTTGATGCTTGCAGGATCCAGTCCAACTGTATAAGAAAACCCTTTAATAAATACTTACACTTTTAACAGAGTTGGTTGAGTTATTCAGCATTCGTCCGGAAACACCTCGTCTTTCCTGGAGGAGTCGACCTCGCTCGATTCCTCCAAGTGACGCCTATTATTTCAATATAACATCCCTTCTCGTCCTAACCAGCGAGATTGAATAGGGAAATTGTAGTACCGCATTAAACAGAAGAACATCGCCAAGTTGTAAGTCAGTCGACGAGCATCACAGCTTGGACTTCGTCTAATAACATCCTGGTGGCATCTCGGCAGGCGGTGTTACACAAGTATGGTTAGCACTAGACCACCAGGACGGACAGCTGATCAGGAGAAAGGTGTACTTCTTTCGTTCGCACGAAGTTTTGTGCAGTTTTGTACCCCAAAACAGGTTAATGCTGTATTTGCAATTAAAATTGGATGCAAAACGTAAAAGCAAGCCAGGGGATTAAAGGTTGGGGCATACACCATCCTATGCTCGCGGCGTGATATGGTCATTCTCCAATGGCAGCCAGTGTTAGAGAATCAGCTACCTCGAACTGGGAATGCAAATCAGAAAAGCAAATAGGCTTTCTTATAGTTTTATTGTAAATAGTTTAGCGATTAACTCTGCGTAAAATTTTTCTTTTGGTATAGGATAGGTTTTTTATTTATGGACGCTTTTTATCATCTCAGGTCATCAGCGTCCCATTCAAATCAGGGCGTGAAACGGCGGACAAATTTTGCTCAGAGGCCTCTTCTTTTAGGCTTGAGGTTCTTTTTCGTACCGTAAATGTACGACAAGGAACCCATGGTTTTACTTCCCTTCCGAAGGAAGCCATACTTAAGAATTTTACGCACGAAAAAAATCAATTGATCCTGGCCGGGTTTCAACCCGCGATCTTGGGTTCAGAAGGCAAGTATGGTTACTACTACACCACCAGGACCGACATATAGTAATAGGGGAAGTAAATATATTTAATATAGTGAAATTTCATTTTGCATATCTAGTCTCTTCCTCAGAGAGAGCTAGAGGGTCACAAAACTCTCCAGAACGGAAGTAAAATTATTAGTACATCCAGTCAACAGTGGTATGTTCTGACTTTTAAACCAAGACATGCTATTTTAAAAGTGTGAATGCACATTTACCATATAATACGGTGTATTAATTATTGGTTTCAAAATGAATATTCATTTTCATAACACGCAACTTATAATAAAATTCATTTTAAAACACAGTTATAAAAGACTGCAAGAATGGCACGCCAATAAAAACGGGATACATGGCACCATTACATTTACAAGTAATTAGAACACAGCTCTTGTTTGAAACAAAATTCCAACCTCCTTGTCTTTTTGCCGAACTCTTCCCTGACTTTATCAAAGAGGATGGGATTGACTTTCATATTTTCAACTGACGTCGTTAATGCGAAGAGGTTTCGCTGTATTTGAGGATTTATTTGTAATGTTTCATGCGTTTCAAAGCCGAAAACGAACGTTCAACTATGATGAAGGAATGCTTTTTGATAACGAAAATTATTAACTAGTTTTTGTAGCTCTGGAGCTCATTTAAAAGCAAAGACCGTTGAATGTTCCCTAAAATTTCATCCTTTAAGCACTGAGAATAGGATAGACCCTTTAGCTGAGCTTCAATCTCACAAAATGAATAATATCCCTTGTACTTTTGTCGTTTCTGAAAATTTGTTTCAAAACTACTGTTACGTTTTGACATTAAAATTTCTCTAAATTAATTATCCCTTTGAGTACTGCCTAAACACTTAGCTTGTAAAATTGTTTGCATTCACTTGAAGAGATAGATGCAATAAAGTTGTATACCCTAACGGTATTTCGACAAAGATGTTCCCAGGGTGGAGTGGAAAACAAAATGCAGCCACTGTCCAAAAGACAAAGATGAACGATTTGATAAATTCCTTTATTTTCAGGACCGATACGAAATTCGTGAATGCAGTTTTGAACTTGCATTCAGCATTTTCCCTACTTGAAATCATAAATATAATAATTTGTAACTCCTTATGTGTGACAGTGGCCATGAGATGATTACACTGTTTAAATTTAGGATTTGTTCAATTTTTGAACTGTTATTAAGCTGTAAGTTAAATGTAACATAGTTAATAAACCTTTTACATGTTAAAGAAACCTATTGCAGTATTCACTTTCTAGTTATTAGCGACACATTTTGTAAGTTTGGTTGAAATCTGTGTCATTGTTACTTTGAATAGAGTTCCCAGTATTTTTTTGAAGTATATGGTCAAGTTGAAGGCAGAGAAAACGATATTATTAACTTTTACATTGTTCGGATTTAGTGTTGTGAGAGATCAATGAATTGGATAGAAATCTACATAAACATAATAAAGTTCTGAATTTTGATAAAGGCATTGAGATGGTTTTTCCACAATTTTCAGCCTTCGCTGACAAAACAATACATAAATCGAAATTACTCTGCTGGGAGATATATCTACTAGGTATAAAAATTGTTATAATGCTCCATGGTAGATAGATGGGTAGTACCATGTGATCATATGCTGTTAATAAACCCATGTCCAAAAGCGCTATTATCTCCAAAAATGGAGGGAGATGACTAGGTAAACAAACTATTAGACTCCACGACAGCATTCATTTGTTAATGATTGTTTACCAGTGCTACACAGCCCACAGCCATCCCACAGCCATCCGAGTAGTTGGAAGAGTTTCCTTTAGAAATCCGTAGTGCGATGTGGTTTCAGCATGATGACACTCCAGCACACTTAGATAATGAAGTATGTAGCCATTTGAATGACACCTTTGGCGACAGATGGATTGGACATGAAAGCCCAATATCCTGGCCCCCTTGATCGTCTACTAGACTCTTGTATAGACACAAGATCTTGTGACTTCAAATCATGGAGTCATCCGAGATTTGCCGGGAATCTTTCCAAGAGTTCGACATGACACAACCAGGGGATCCAAAAAATGTACAAAAGTTGGTGTCAGCCATATTGAGCACCTGATTAAAATGTTGTTTGCTTACAGTGTTACAATTTTCTTAAGCCTTTGTTATCCGTACTCCAATTGTCCTCCATATTTCCGAGACGCTAGCATATTTCTCGATATAGGTTTATTAACTACACATTGTACCCATCTACCTACCACGGGGACTTATAACATATATATTATTACACGAAGTACAAGAGAAGCTTAAAGGGAATCATATTTCCAGCGGACGCAGAAGATAATTTATGAACACAAATCTGAAAACTGTATGCCACAGCTATATTTGGTAGAGCGCTGGAATTTTGTGACCCTTTTCAGGTCAACGGGGGAAATAGTCCGGAAATAGGTAATGTATGAAAACAAATCTTAAGACTGGAGATGACACTATTTATTTGCTTGAGTCGCTTGTTCAATGTTAAGGGTCGCCTTTTTAAGTTCTTAGATCACACTTGCACTATAACCCAAACTAATTGTCTATCACTTTCCCCTGTTAGCTAAATCACTCTCCCCTTTATAGCTCAACTTCGCTTTCTACAGCTCAACTCGCTTTTCTCTCGATGGCTGACTTCACACTCTCCATAGCTGAACTCGCTGTCTCTCTGCTTCGAAATCCCAATCTTTTATAAAATATTCCTTCATCCGGTTGGTGACCATCTGCCATTTCAAACTATTATTATTATTATTATTATTATTATTATTATTATTATTATTATTATTATTGAATAATTTCTATCTATTGGCCGAGGGACGTGTATATACTTATCCTAAGATCCTTTATTGGACGTTCCTTAGGCCTTAAATTTAACCTATTCTTTCCCCTTTGGCTCCCTTATGTCGGGCTTTCTGGTTTATTTCTAAAGTTTCTGTCCACCAGTTTTTTTTCTTCTCAATACCCATGAAATACACAAATAACCTAAGTACTAATAGGAATACACATAAATTGTACATATTAATTGTAATAATATTTATAATATATGTAATTGATTATACAAACATAGTGATATTTTAATTGGGAGCGGCATCTCATAAATACTGCCACAATTGCTGCATGTAGAATGTTTGAAATGTGATGGTTGATAGAAAACTTAACTAGTTGAACAGGCATGAGCAGTTTGTTAACACCCCTATTTCTTGTGGCAGCAATAATTTCAACAATATAATAAATTTCCCCCTTGTTTTAATGTGTTCACTATTATCACAAGTTAAAAACGGCAAATATTGACACTATTTAAGATGTTGCGTGGGTAAAGTTACTTTAAAACATTATAGTTTGTTCTATTTCGGTTTGAAGCGACTCCGACATTAATGAGGAAAGAGCGCTGTTACCTCTGTATGTTGGCGGCTGTTATATCACTTGGAGCTCAGAGAGAAGGCAGAACATGCGGGGCAGTCGGCAACCAAATGGGATGGGGGTAAGAGAACTTGATATTATAGAGCCAGGCAGGAACCTAAGTGTAAATTAATGGTACAAATATATTCGCACGATGCACTGTGCGGAGGGTGAGTGCATATCAAGCGAGATTGGGGTGGCGCCTTCCACAATGTTTCGTTTAATTAAGGCTTCGTTTACACAATGGAGCTTTAACAGAAATGTTCGTGCGTAAACAGAAGCGTAGCTTTAGAGCTCAATATGATTCGTGCTGTGTATGTTAGCTACATGATAAAAACGGAAGTTATCTCCTACTTTGTAATGTTTCTAACTGCGTGGTAGCTACTACAAGCTACATTTAATCTTAGAATTCAACATTGCACAAGCGCTTACAAGTAAAAATGTTCTGTAGATTAAAAATAAATATTACTTACAAATCACAGACATATGTGTATGCTTTAATTACTTCTGAAGTTAATAGAAGAAACCAAACGCAATAAATACAGGATGATTCTCTAGCTAGAAGCTCCGGAATCATTTATAGACAATAGTTTGGGGCCTCTAGCGAGAGAATCATTCTGTAAATCGACGAGGATAGATCGATTACTTTCCAGCCTCGCCGATAAGGATTATCGCCTTCACAAAACCCTTATCTGGTGTCATACCTTATCTTTTAAGTAAATAATTGCGGCTGTAACTTCCGCTGTGTTCAGTTGTTCAGATATAGTTGCACAAAGAAGGCTACCTGAAGAAGATTGTTGCATGCTCAAAATGAAGTGTCGAACTGTTGATAAGCTCTTCCCAAAAGAAAGACTTAACTTCAAAGGAAATTAAACAGCGATTGGAAGGTGTAAACGGGGAAACATCCCCCTCTGAAAACATCGTTCTTGTGGAAGGAGAAATTATAGATGACCGGCGGCTCAAAGTTACAGAAATAGCAACAAGGTTGGGCCTTTCTAAAACAACAGTCCCTCGAATTATTGATGAACATTTAAACATGAATTAGGTTAGTGCAAGATGGGTGCCTAGACTTCTTTCCTCAGTCCAAAAGCATTATATTCATGAAATAGTCCTAAAAATGTCACTCAAGGGTCTGAGCTTTTTAGGGCTATTTAAAGAATAAAATAAGAATTTAAATATAATTTTTCTAAACTTCACTTAGAAAATTGTAGTAATTGTATATTTGTACTTAACTTTTTCAAGCAATCTTGCGGCAGAAGAAACTTTTTCAAGCAATCTTGCGGCAGAAGAATGCCGATTGTCGGTAATGCCAATAGAGAAGCGCTAAATATGGATTTAGGACTATTTCATGAATATAATGAGAATAAAAGTGATATAGGTTTGAAATTTGCGCACAGAATATTAACATTTGTATAAAATATATTCTATTCAGAAACAGTGAGACTGAAATGGACTAAAGTTGACTATTACAATCGCTACCATTCTATTTTCTAGTACCAAATGGGGGACAAAATATAACATACAGTTCCTCTATTTTCCTTTATATTCTGTGGCTTGGAATTTCTAATAATAAGATCAATTTACACATTTGACGCATCACCAAAATGCTTTGAAGAACCCTCCATTTTGTATTTTGGTTGTAGATTATCCATGCATTTGTTGCTATCAATAGCTTCCCACTGCCTCTAGCAAAAGTGGTCAGTGATGCGTATTCAGGAAGTGCATAATGAAGATATAGAGTTGGCTAAGACAAATGCACATCGCGCTATAAAGCGGATTTGATATATTTTTTCGATAATTTACTCCGTGATGGTCAAAATTCAAAAATTAGTTTGGTTTCATTGATCGATTTTAAGATAATTTACCAAAGAAATGTCAGATGAAAAAATTTCAAACTTTAACTTAACGCAGGGATTTATTTTTTCTGTTAACGCGCCGAATGGTACATGTACTTTGTTTGCCGGAATTTACTCTGATGCAATCATCAATACCGGCACTACCACGAAGGAAAACATTTGAAAGCTATGTTCTTCAATAAGCCAATAAACGGTTCCTGCCTTTGAGCAGAGGAACGCTAAAACAACTATCAAAATTCCTCTTTGACATAGCTCCCCCCTTTGTATTACCTCACATGGCTTTCAAATGCTGTGTGTGCACATCCGAATTTGGATCAACAAAATATAAGTATGATTTTCAGCAAGGTGCTCAAAACATACTGCTCTGAATGTTTATAGCCTTTCCAGAAATCCGTAAGCATAACAGAGGTTGTCGCTACATGCTTAGAGATGTCGTGAATTAAAATTTCAGTTCAACCATTAACTGAATTCATCAAACTGTAATTCCATTTACCTCGTAACATTCTTCATTGTTAACTTATATAATAATCAAAGTCGAGAACTACATTATATTATTTAGAACAATTATTTTTAAAGTGCAAAGGTTCATTAAGCTTGCGAAAGGGTACTTTTTTAAATTTTATTTCCTTCTTTCTCTTTTCCTCGCCCTTTCTCTCTCTCTCTTTATTTCCTTTTTTCTATGATCCATAAAGAGTTCAATATACAACTAGCTACATTAGTAAAGTCAGCCATTAAAACTGAAGCGATTGGAAACTGTGACAATAAAGCGTATTTAATTTTAAATAGGGGGTTATTATCACGGCTTCAATAGTGAGTTGCTTGTAGAGCCCTTCCCTTGTAAATGACATATATCATTCAATTCGGTCCTTGATAACGGTTTCATCTCAGCGAAACAATCTAAAAAGTGGTTGATAATTTCATTCTCAGTGGAATTGTACTGGGTCCATAATCCATAAGCTCGTGGATTAGATCTATGCTGTACTATCACACTGCACCGCTTTCTTTGGTGGCCATTTTCCTTGGTTACTGCCCCTTAGACTGGATAGCTTAATAGCAACAGTAATTATAGTATTTGGATATATCTCATAACTCTAGATGCCTTGCTTAATACATGTCGTTTAGTGAGGAGGTGCATTATACGAATACATTATTATAACATTATCTGAACACTAGTTAAATGTTTTAAAATCTGGACACAAGCAATTGCTTATTGGCGTGTTTTCTTTTTAAGCTTTATAGGATACCTCCCAAGTACTATCGTTGGTGCTGTTATACACTATGCAGACTAATGGGACTGTAACTAAGGAAGCCAGCCAGCCAGCCAGCCAGCCAGCCAAACGAGGTGTGGCACAACAGCAAAATAGTCTATGTGCAGAATCTCATAAACCATGACACTGCAACTTCGTGGATATGACAAGAGAAATGAGGAAGCAATGTATTACAAATTTACAACTTTCTCTGCTTAATACTAACACTAAAGGCATGAAACAGAGGTCGGGAGTAGCATGACTTAGACTGGGAGGCTGGAAGGCACATAAGGTTGTTGACGAAGAAGACAGAAGGATTTGCCCGGAAGACTGGGGGCACATTTTGGCTAAGTGCTCACAGACAGATGTCACGATTAAATTTATCCCGTGTTCATTTTTGGCTTTCGACTTAATTGTAAATAAACAAAATTGGCTGAACGTGTCAGTTTCTTAAATGAAATGCTAGTTTTAGGGATAAGAAAATTCTATAAACAACGTACATAAATGATAAGAAAATGTACATGTGTGTGATTGCGTTCTTATTAATGTTGTTGTTTAATTTTGTTGGAATTAATTTCAGAAATGAGTATTTTACAAGGGCATGAACTGCCTTGTGATGTGTAATATATCTATGCCTAGTTTATCTGGAATAATAAATACTGCACTACTACTACTACTACTACTACTACTACTACTACTACTACTACTACTACTGCTGCTGCTACTGCTACTGCTGCTGCTGCTGCTGCTGCTGCTGCTGCTGCTAACAGTAAGCGTACGCTCTTTTTAAACACAAGAGAATATGGAGTGAAACTCAATTAATCTGGGACGCTCGTTCTAGGGAGAAAGGCAAGATCAGGAATGGCCTTATTTAGACTAGGAGGTTGGAAGGATCAAAAAATAACGGATAGTTCTGGTAGGAGAATCTCGCTATGTTCTGCATGGGATGAGGAATAGATACATATTCTGGCCGACTGTATCCTCTGGAAACAATGAGAAAAACGCTGTTTTCCTAAAAACAAATTTAAGGCAATTAGAGGTCGATTAGATTAAGACGGGTTTAGGGGGGTCGTACTAATTAGCTGAGTATAGGCATTTCCCTGGCCAAAGTAGTCGGACCTGGTGTGGTGATGTAGTGGTTACCATACTTGCCACCTAAACCCAAGATCGCGGGTTCGAACCCGGCCAGGACCGATGGATTTTTTCGGGGCGTAAAAATCCTAAGTATGGCTTCCTTCGGAAAGGAAGTAAAGCCGTGGGTCCCGTGTCGTACATTTACGGCACAAAAAAGAACCTCAAGCCTGAAAGAGAGGCCTCTGAGCAAAATTTGTTGGCCGTTTCACGCCCTGATGAATGGGACGCTGATGACCTGAGCTGTTAAAGAGCGTCCATAAATAAAGCATTCAAAAAAAAAAATTCCTAGTCAAAGTGCACGAATCTAGAACTAATTTATTTGTTGGTTAGAATGCAGTAACTAGTGCACTTGTAAATTATATGCCAGTTGTTTCCTCTCTATATCTGTAAATACCGTTCCTGATTTTAAATATACGAAAGTAGGTCCGTTAGTTTCCGGCTTCGCGCATAAGGATTATCGCCTTCACAAACCGGTGTCAATCCTTATATATTAAGTAAATAATTGCAGCTGTAACTTACGCTCCGCTGTGTTCATTTGTTCAGATTTGCTCATAAAGAAGGCTTGTGTACAAGATTGTGACATGTTCAAAATGGAGTATCACAAAAAAGGATTTACACCAAATGAAATTAAATAGCGATTGGGCGGTGTATATGGCGAAGCATCCCCCTCATATTCTACCGTAAAAGAATAAGTCAAACTTTTTTTAATGCAATGAGAAAGCATTGAAGATGAAGAGCGTTCAGTTCGGCCTTGGAGGTGCTCACTACCGAAAACATTGCTCCCGTGGAAGAAGAACTTATGGAAGACCGGCGGCTGAAAGTTACAGAAATAGCAGCCAGGCTGGGCCTTTCTAATACAATAATCATTCGAATTATTCATGAACATCTAAACATTAATAAGGTTAGTGCAAGATGGGTGCCTAGACTTTTTTCCTCCGCACCTACGAGTCATCTGCTGTCAAGCATTTTTGGAGCTCTGCCTTGGCAACGAGAGACAATTTCTGCAAACCATTGTTACAGGAGATGAAGCTGTGGTACTCTACTACGATCCCTTGTCCAAAAGAGAATCAATAGAGTGGGATAAACATGGCGAAGCATCGACTCTAAAGGGCAAGGCCATTCAGTCAACCAACAAGATCATGGCCATTAACTTTTGGGACCGTGAAGGAATACTCTTCATTGACTTCAAGGAGAGGAACGCCACAGTAAACGGGGAGTACTATGCTGGCCTACTGCACAGACTACGCGCTTCCATCAAAGAGAAAAGGCAAGGAAAGCTGAGTGGTGCTGTGCGCCTTCTTTACGACAACGCACCTGTGCACATACCTCTTTTTGCAAAGAGAGCTGTGATTAATGTGGTTTGAGATCGACATTCACCGTACAGCTTAGACCTAGCTCTCAGTGACTATTTCCATATCGCAAAACTCAAGAATGACCCTCAAGGAAGGAAATTTAAATGAGATGAAGAAATCATGGGTGCTGTTTATTCCCATTTTGCAAACAAGACTCCGACTCTTTGGTGGGGGGAAAGATTGAAATGATAGTTCAAAGATGTGAGAGGTGTATTGCAATAAAGGATAACTATATTGAAAAGTAAAATAGTTCTTGCCTTTATCATACGTAAAAATGTTTACGCCTGAATCTTGTGGACTTACCCCCGTATATTATTTTTTATTATTTTTTCCTCTTTCTAATTGCGATTACTATTTAAGCATGACGACTTGTGCATAAAATATTCATGACAACAGCATTTGGCCTAATCTCTATATTATTCTTCGGCGAGTATTTAGAAAAATACGAAATTAGTATATCCACTGAAATGTTTTATATATTTGGGGAACACCATGAAAATATTGTTATATTTAGTTCGTAAAGATCAAATGTTAAAGTGGCTCGGTTTTATTTGCATCCAATTTCTAATGATTTATGCATCTGTTCAAAACTTTAACAAACTGAGAAAAATACCACATTATTTTAAAGGATTAATACCTTTATTAATATGCAATTAAATATATTTTCTCTAAGATTGTATGTAAACGCATATGACTCATTTAAAAGATTCCATGTGACACTATTCTGTTATTTTTATTGTATTATTTAAGCTTTTTTGTTTAACATATGGTATGAAAATAAAGTGAAAGGTTACAAATAATATTAAGATCAAACCGAGGCCGATATTTCATGCTAGACGAAGAACATTTATGTTTTACAAAACAGGTAAACAAGATATTGGCGTAGCTGTGTATATCTAAAGGAAAATGTCTAGTTTATTATATGTACTGCTGACACTATACTGTACTGTGTTTCATTGGCTTAAGATACTAGGCAGTGCCTCAATTCGGAAATCTTCCCTGTTGGAAAAAAATCGCTGGAGTTCTACCAACACACGTACTAATATAAAGGCGGGGAGATGAAAAATTTAGAAAAAAGGGGTTAATTTAAATGGACTACAGATGTTTCACATGAATTTCGAGCCATTAGATGTTGTAGATTAGGTGCCAGAGTTCATTATTGTCAGTAATCACACATTGCTCTGAAGTGAGTGCGCTGTCACTAATTCGCTAATTGGTTTGCGACGCCACTCTCTATGCTATTCGCAAAGCGACACTTGATCTATACATATCATGTGCGTTACCCATCAAATGTATGCGACTTACATAGCTGGTACGACGCTGTTTAGTATGTTTTGCATTTGATGATCCCTTCATTACAACGTTTTTCTCCTTTCTTCCTTCTTTATATCCCGTTCTCTCACCGCTTGATATTTTTTGTCATCTTTTTACTTTTTAATTAAAAATGTGTTTTGCTATTCCGCCCTCCGGCAAACTTTGTTAATTATTTAGCCACTTATCCCTCTTTTTTGTTCTATGAGATGAACTCCAATTTCCTTCTAAACCTATGTCATTTTCCTTAACCTTTTTTGAATATTCTGAGTAAAATTTTGCGACTTTCATTAGATTAATTTTTTTCATACCTAAACTTTAGACTTCATTACAATACAATAAAGAAAAATTAAGGGGAGAGAAATTTGATTATCTAAAATCCAAAATATATATTGAAATTTGTGATAAGCAGGAAGGGAAGGAACAGGTTTAGAACAGGAGTAAAATATTTAAGTGGATTAAAAAATAGATTCACTAAGGGAACATGTCCTCTGTGTAAAGAATCATATAGTACTTGGCATTGTATACTAGAATGTAAGCAAACCAAGTTTTGGAGGAAAACGGTTCATGTTACGAAAGTGTGAAAACTTACCAGATGAAATAAGAGATAGAAGAAATTTAAATTTAAAATCACATGAAAACTTTTAGGAATTGGGAAAATACATAGGCATGGTAAGACAAAAATGGGTTATGGGTGTAAAATACCTAGGAAACGTGCTTGAGAAATGGAATAGAATTTCAGATAGTGAAAGAAGGATGAAATGAATAAGGGAGAGAATGGGACTAGTTATTTATCATTAGTTAAACAGGATGCTTATACACCAATAACCATGGTGTTAGTGTGTATAAGGTCATAAGGAATAAACAACTCTCAAGGATAGAAATTTGACCGAATGGGTTTAACTAAAAAAGAAGGAAGGTTTAATAATGTATGAAATATAACTTAATATTGTATTGAATGTATAAATTATTTTTAATATTGTGTTTTGTTTTTAGTTGCATCGGCGCCCGGGCCCCGCTGATGAATCGGGGACTGGGGGACTGAGCCAATCAAATTGGAATATATTTTGATTTGAGTTAGTGCCTTCTGGAATTGCTGAAGGCACTGTTCCTAATTTTTATATTTAAAATTCCTTTTTTTATTATTTTTATTTTGTAAAAATGATTGTATGTTGATGCATGAGAAATAAATACTACGACTACTACTATTACTACTACTACTACTACTACTACTACTACTACTACTACTACTATCGCTGCTATTACTACCACTGCTTTTAGTACTATTACTACTACTACTATTACCACTACTACTACTTCTATCACTACTACTACTATTACTACTATTACCACTACTTCTATCACTACTACTATTACTACTACTACTATTACTACTACTACTTCTACTACTACTACTACTATTACTACTATTACCACTACTACTACTACTATTACCACTACTATTACTATTACTATTACCACTACTACTACTACTACTACTACTATTTCCACTACTACTACTATTACTACTACTACTATTACTACTACTATTATTACTATTACTATTACTACTATTACTACTACTACTATTACCACTACTACTTCTACTACTACTACTATTACTACTACTACTACTACCACTACTACTACTATTACTACTACTACTTCCACTACTTCTACTACTACTACTACTATTACTGCTACTACTATTACTACTACTACTATTACTACTATTACCACTACTACTTCTACTACTACTACTACTATTACTACTACTACTACTATTACTACTACTACTTCCACTACTTCTACTACTACTACTACTATCACTATTACTACTACTACTACTACCATTACTACTACTACTTCTACTACTACTATCACTACTACTACTACTTTTACTACTACTACTACTTTTACCACTACTACTATCACTATTATTACTACTATTACTACTACCACCACCACCACCACTACTACTATTACTACTACTATCACTACTACTACCACCACCACTACTACTATTACTACTACTATTACTAACTACTACCACTACTACTATTACTACTACTATCACTATTATTACTACTACTACTACTAGCACCACCACCACTACTACTACTACTACTACTACTACTACTACTACTACTACTACTACTACTACTACTACTACTACTATTGCTACTACTCGTTTTAGTACTACTATTACTAATACTGCTGCTATTACTACTACTACTACTAGTACTACTACTACTACTACTACTACTACTAGTAGTAGTAGTAGTAGTAGTAGTAGTAGTGATAGTAGTAGTAGTTAAAATTATAAACTGGTGGCTAGATCTTCTTCCATTTAGTATAATTCGTAATATGTTACTTGGAACACTGTTACTTTACTTCTTACTTTATTCTTTTTTACTTTGTTAAACTATTGTGCTGTTGATAAGTGCCTAAACATCTTAAAACAGAAAAAAGGGTACTCGGTGCTGGAATGCCGCACTTTTACAATTTAATAAAAAAAGCAAATTGTATCATAACCATAAAATTTGTCAATTTAGGCATCTTTTCCGAAATATTGTAAGAATTTTATAAGTATGCCATTTTATGTGCCCAATAGATATTTAATCAACATAAAACTGATAAACTAGTAACATAGTTAACCTAGTTTGCATTTATATATGACAGGGTCTTTCATGTGCTCTCGATCACATACTTTCCCTTATATCGTTCAAACTAATGGACATAGTAAAGTGGCATTTGAATTACACATATCGCGTGATGACCATGGTAATAAATATGAAAGCTCTTAAGGTTTTTTCACGCGCTGTCAATCTTGCGGAAAATATTCACAAATACCTTAGTAGTCTCAGTCACAACTTCCTGCCTAATCTTATCTTGTATTTCACGAGTGTTAGTAGCTTCCTGCGTAAACTAAATACTCTTAGTTGTTCTTGATTATGAACAAATTCTCCTCTTTTTTCACTTGATTCTCTTAATACCATGTTACACTAGCAGTAACACATTTTTCACAATTATACACGTATGTTTTTAATTTTTTTGACGAGCTTATTATATTGATTTCCTCTGCTTTGAACAGAATCTCAATTACGACTTCAAACTTTGCGCAAGCATTCAATTCCTACTAAGATCTGCGATAATTTCTTATTAATTGTTACTCAAGTGGCATTATATGCAAATGTATTTATTCACATGGGGGATAAATTGATCAATGAAGAGTGAAATCTCAGTTTATTAAATCTAATAAATATTTCAGCAATATTTATATGTATATAAAAGCCATATGATAGTGCTATCAAACACTGGACTGACTTTGAAGCCCAGAGCAGGAAAGGAGAGAGCAGTGAATGCAAGCAAAAGGAAGGGAATCTTAATGGCACAGTTAATTGTTTATTAATAAAACATTTGGCATTTGGAATTAAATACAATACACTGATTCGTCCTTATAGCACAAAATATACAAACATTTAAAGTATAGTGTCCCTCGTTGGCAATACCAAAAAGTTAGTAACATTATAAAAAGTAGTTTTTATCAAAAAGTAGTGCATATAGCAATTTTAAATTTAATAAAACTAGCCATATGAGCATCAATTGGAAGCTTATTTTATATGGAAATGTCATCGACATTTTGATTTAACTAGTCAATACCATACATCAATTAGGGGATATTTTCTTGTGTTATAACTATCAGTATAATTCATAAATTAAAACACAATTAGGGAAAGTAGGAGTATAATAGGAAGTTTCACATATTATTATTATTATTATTATTATTATTATTATTATTATTATTATTATTATTGGTGGTGGTGGTGTATTTCTTTACAAAACATATTCTTAGAAATCTAGCTCATCCAAGTCGCACGGGTCCTGGAACCGTACATGCTTTCCTAATACACTAGGAAATACATGGATTTAGCAAAGCAATATTTAACTCTTAAGAGTCAAACACTATATATAATAGTGAAATAACTAAAGTGTATTATTGGAATTTTTCGAAATATATAAATAGAATAAACAGAAAAGAAAACAGCACAAAAATAAATAACTTGTATCTCCCGCAACGATATGTACAAATAATTATAAAAATATTCCGACTCATGTTTCCTTATATTCCTTTCCGGGTGTCTACCTCTACCGATATGAGCTGTTTCAGTTTATTTAAATTTTTACTTACTCCCTCTTCCTCTTTCCTAGCTGTCAGCAAAGTCCAGCGCTGCCACTATCCTCGAACCCCAGTTAACAAATGGGGCCGGTAGGTATCGCTTTCTTCATTCTCCCGTCCCCTTGCAGTACGCCAGAATATGCTCCCAAGATTCTTTATCAGCACATATAGGGCAGATTCTTGTACCCTCTCTGCTCGTTACTTTAGTCACCCGTCATGTGCCTAACTTAAACCAAACGAGCTCCTGATTGCAGAGTTTGGTCTTGTTTTGATGTAACTCTTCACACCGCATCCGATTTTTAGCTCGGATTGTATTTCCAGTGAAACTTTTTCTGCACACTTCGAAAGAGTCAGTTGCTTTTTCTTAATTTTCCTCTAAATCCCTCTTCTGTTTTTCCATCTACGATCTAAACGTTACCCATTCCCATATTTTCTAGATCCCTTCTTAATTTTGAAATCCAGCTCTTATTTCCCCCCCATCTTATTTCTTGGTAGCAGCTCGCCATAATTAGTCTCTAATCTCCAGAAACAATTCTTAGGCAGTATTTCACCTCTCGGATTCTGCATGTATCCTTCCCTACTCTTAAAATATCATTCAGAAAACCTATGCTCACCCAATCCAAATTCTCTGTTCTTTCTCAGAGATTACTGTAATGCCAATAGTCTTACATTAGTATTATTAACAGTTATATTGCTTAAGTTAATTCTTAGCAACTTGTAATCAAACTAACAGGATAATACTACCATTAAAATACATTTTGTAATGTCTATTAGTTAAGTATGGTCTATACAAATTTAGCTAAATAATAAGTGAGTTTAGAAATAGCAGTAAACTTTAATAAAACTGTAAATGACAGTTTAAGTGCAATTATGATTTCCTAAACTAGATAATAGAAGAGACTAGGGGACATCCATCTTCCTTATTCATAGTTTCTTAGTCTAGCAAAAGACAACTTTCGCTTTGCACGTTAAGTTAAAGAATAAATATTCTCTAGCTCGCACGAGGCAGAACTTTGGTACTAATGTCACCTATTAAATGTTTCCAATGAGATACCAATACGTTATACGATAGCTGGCGCAGGAAGAAGGGATATTTTGGATGAAGCTGAGCTTTAGCTTACTGAACGCTAACCTCTTGACTGACGAATCAAGGGTTCTAAATTTCTTTGCTGTTTGTGCTGTTTCTCGAGAAAAATAACTTGGCCTAGTTATCAATAAACTAAACCAATTCTAGCGCTTTTTCGTTGAGTCAAGAGGCAATCCCTAAGATATTCTGCACCTTCCAGTTGAGCGGAAACGGAAAGGAAAACTGTGACAAAGTAGCAGTCTTGACTCCTCATCTGTTGCGTTCTCAAACGTGAGACCTGTTATTCGTGGTTTCAATCATTTCTGCATTTCAAGACATCCTGAAGCTTCCGCTTTTACATAGTTTCCATTTATATCGTCTTCTTTATCGTTTGTTTTCACGTATTCGAGTTTTGTAATTATTCCAATGCCCTATCCAAATTTCTACATGCAACATTATTCTAATTTCTCATTAATTTTCCTTTATATTTTTGAGATGCTAGCATAAATAATGGATCTTCTTCTTTTTTATTTACACCATTTGTATACACTATGTATCTTAGTTAATAAAATGTTCTTTAAGTTCTAACTGACGATCTTTGTGTTTAAAATCTAATACCGTGAAGGTTTCATAAAGCCTTGCTTGTATGTACCGTTTATTGTAAGAGGTGCACTTTTTTATATAATTTGGATATCCACAACAACTGACGGTTTGCAAAGGGAACTAGACTGATTAGAAGCGTATTGCCAGGAATGGGGAAAGGCTGTCAATGAGAAGACCAAAACAATGACGTTCAAGAACGGTGCGGTGTACAGCAGGAAAGAGAGGTGGGAGTATGCAGGTCAGGCACTGGAAAATGTTAAGAAATTCGCATATTTGGGAGTCACTTTAGCTATGAATGGGAACTGGGCAAAACACACAGAAAACACAAAGCGCAAGTGCACAAAAATATAGAGGCATTATAGATCTTAGTAAAAATACCAGAAACTCCACCTAGAACAATGAAGTTGGTGTACAGAGCGGTTGTGAGGTCAACTATGACGTACGGGGCCGAAATTTGGGAATGGGAAAATACAGAGGAACTTAATTACACAGTTTATAAAACGGTTGCTACAATAGGGAGCGGTATAATTGAAGGGTTCTTAAAGAGATTGGTATTTTAACCAACGTGTGAATTTAAAAATAATACTGGTTAGTACTACAGGGAGATCAAGCTCTTCTTCGAGCAGTCTATCTAAGGGAGCAAATAAGCGAAGGGTGGGATACGGGATGTACGTACAAAATAAGGAAAGGCTTAGATTGGGATATATTTGGTTAAGGGGAGAGGACACTACACGAAATAGTTGGAAAATAGTTAACAGACGTTTGCGAGATATAGATAGGCAAAATATTGAGTCTCAATGCGCAGAAAAAGTATCGCTTAGCCTACAGGTTCAAATACATCCGGTGTGGGGAGGGGGGATTATTTAGATATATGTGGCAGAGGAGAAAGAAGTGGTCTCGCATGGTTCAGATTAGGTACTTGGAAAGGAAACAAAACAGTTAATGCTTTCGGGGAAAGAATTTGCCCATTGGATGGAGAAAGCGATACCTGGAGATATATTTTGATAGAGTGCAGGGAAACGGAGATTTTAAAAAGTAAGCATTTATCATCACAATTTTTGAATTCCAATAACATTTTTAACATTTGCCGGGAAGTGTTGGTGCATGCGAGATACACATTTTGGGAATATTTCTAGAGAAGACCCGACAAAGAAGGTTAATGGCTACAATGAAGAGGAGATGTGAGTAAAAGGAAAGGTGGTTCAACAGTAAGGTTTTCACTCATGTTTATGTATTTGTATATAAAATTATTAATAGAAAACACGTATGGCCGTAAGGCCCATGCAATAGTTGTGTTTATTTGAATGCGTTCTAAAACTCGTACAATAAAACGTCCATTACAAGTATTAAGTTTTAGTCTGCATTATATTTTCTAGATAATTGTTATGTTAACCCTGTGGTCCAATACGGAAGGTTAGATTTGTCTTCAATTTTGTTATAAAGCAGATTTCCTTTAATTTACTAGTAATAATAACTTATATAGGAACTTTTGCGATCAGTAATGAATTTTCTTTATCAATTTTTATGGTCTACACGCTGACTTTTATTTTAACTAATAATAACGGAACATTATATTAAATAGAATAATTTATGACAATTTAGAGTTTATTTGTCGTGGAAGTATCTTATTAATGCCCTGGCTTATACTCATTTTAGTAATGCGATAATGCCAAGTTTCTAAGATCAGGTTTCACCCTAAAGTTTAGTGGGAGGAAATTGAGGCTCAAGTGCTGAGCAGGTGAGTGCAAACTGGGGGCATCGCCTCGGGTATAGCTATGCACAGTCCGTGAAAGGGATCCCTTTGCGGGTGCTAAGCAAATAAACTTGGGAATTTCCGGTATACTGCGGCTTTCTGCCCAGAGGAGCTATAATTTTTCCGACAACGTCATACTAGAGTATGAACCACTGCGTAAAGACAGAGAGATAGAGAGAGAGAAAGTTATGCTGGTTACTAAAGCTGCAGTACTGTAAATAAACATCTTATAATTCTAAAGCTAACAAAGTACACCTGATTCAAAGCACCCTTTTATTAACAAGAAGTTAAATGTCTCTTATTTTCTAAATAAAAGTATTCAGTTTCAAACTCTAAAGAGGAACAGTTAAAGGGTTTCAAATGCTCTTTTCTAAGGCCATTTCCAAAAATAATATTCAGTTACATAGGATAATGCACTGCAATAATAGAAAAAGGGTTTCTAGCCAGAAAGTGAGGAGCATTAGTAAAAGAACGAAAAGTAATAAAAGTAAAAATGTTTAGACAGGGTTAACTAATTGTTTCAATTGCAAAAGATGTTTGAAAAGGATATAAACTGTTCTGCTTTCATAGTTTTTAATTTTGTTAGTGTAATAGATAGCTCTTGAAGTGGTATTTGTTAGATGTCCCGCCATAATTAAAATATTACCGATATTAGTACAATCAAATGTATATATTATAAATATTATTACAATTTATATCTATTTATATTAATAGTTAGTTATTTGTATGTTTCATGGATAGTAGAAAAAAACTGGTTGACAGAAACTTCAGAAATAAACCAGGAAATGATTTTAAATGTGTTTTGGGCTGGACAAAAGAGCCAGATCGCCTTGTACATCTTTTGTATATGTTTTTGCAAGAGGCTTTATGTAAAAAGGGTCACCTTTAAGGTTTCTGTAAAATTCTAGGGAAACGGAACAAGTCATAAACCCCTCTATTATGTGAAAAGATTAGCTGTGTTAAAATCTTAAGGTGAACTATAACACTTGCTAATGCAACAGATCATTGGGGGTGAAATAAATTATAGAACCCGACGTAACGGAATCAAGGAAGACAGAACAGCTCAAATATAAGGTCTAAGGGAACTTAGGAAAATTATTTGCATGCGCCACGGTCAATAGATCATGTAAAGGAAACTAGTGATATTTTGGAATAGCAGGAGATGGTCTACCAACCGGATGAAGAGATAGTTTATAAACGGTTGTGATTTTGAAGCACCGAGGAGATTAAGTTCAGAGTTTAGTGATCAAGAGCGTAAGGTATGAGCGAATGGTGTTTAACGCCCGTTTTTGCAACAGAGGCACCACAGGCGATGAACACTCATGATACATGAGATGAAATGATATTGGGAAAGGATTTATTTTTAAGGAAGGAAACGTTCCAGGCCTAAGTTTAGGGCACCTCCCCGGCATTTGCCATTTATGAGGACTGAGAAAAACCTAAAACCTAAAAAAACCTCAGTCAGTTCAAACCCCAGACTTCTCGCTCACGAGTCCGCGCCTTAACGACCTCAGCCACCCGTGGCGGTGGAGCGTAAGGTTAGAGTTTAGTTGCCGGGGAGATTAAGTTGAGAGTCCGGAGTGGAGAATAAGTGAGTGTTCAGTTATCAGAGGACACACAGTGATCTAAGAATTATATCGGAACGTTCTACCTTAACATTTGCTATAATATTACATATTATTACTTAAATATTACAGAAATTAAACATTAGATACATTATAGTCACTCTTTAAACCCTGTGCAGTCTTAACTCTACATACACGGACTGGGTCATCGAAATTTCGCCAAGGAGAAAGGCACAACATACGTACAAGTAATTACATAATTGCTTATTTAAACTTACGCATTACTCTATAACTGTTGGAGAGGCAGGGACAGTTACAACAGCCAAATTATTCCGGTTGTGGAAACACCTGCAACATGCCGTTCACGTTTCAAAGCAACTAGCTTTTATTGACGTGGAATACACTCACTTTTACTTTCATCATTTTATGTTTTGAATATTACAGGTTGAAGCTAGTGAAAGTGAACGAGTTTAAGTGCCAATCTTAAACTTTTACCTACCGTCAACAATTTCTGCGCAAAACTACTGGCTTCCAACTTACACAACATTTAGGCGTTCTTTCCTGAGTGTGTATATATAATTATAATTATATAAAATTATAATTCACATATTTATATCACTTATTTATTTAGTACTCATCATGAATCATATAGTTATAGCCTTTAAAATACCAATAATTATCAATAAGTGGTGTCCGCTTACAGTGCACTATACCATAACAAAAAGTAACACACCTTTGGTGGGGCTGCATAGTATGCAGCTTTGGAATGAAGTAGCCGAACCGCCTTCCCTACTGACAACAAGCTGGTGCCATCAACGTCATGTATAACATTTACTTGCCGCGAGAGTGCCATAATAAACCACCCACCAATCTTCGCCCTATCTCTTTCCCTCACTTTCTCTCAGCTTGAAGCGCAGAAGCAAATTCTGCGAAGTTGGATCTTCTGTTTCTGGTTCCTTTCTCACTTTGAATCGTTTGAGATCCTCTGGTAGTACGTGATGTCGCCGGTTAAAGAACGAAATAAGATAATTTTCGAAATTGTGTGACTTCTCCAACGTTATTTTTCAATGTGTTGAATAGAGATTAAAACTGGAGGTTTTTATCAACTATTTATTAAGTTTTAATTAGTAGTCTTGTATTTTTAAGTAGTTCCCACGTGTTTCAGTATTCAGATTGCTTTCTTCCATGTGCAATATAGAACATATCCAAGCAGGCTAGAGGGGATGGTACATAGCTTATTTAAATATTACTAAACTATTTTATTTAAATTGGCATTTTATTTTTCATACCTCTCAACCCAGACTTTAATAATTTTATTTATCGTGTTGTCACGATGAAGACGCCATTCTTCCTCTATGGATTCTTTCACTATAACTGCTTCCTCATGTCTTCAACGCGTAATACTCTCCTAAGGGGGAACCTTATGTTGACATTCCCTTACAGTCAAAGAGATGGAAGCCTGGAGATGGAGATGATAGTGAATTCTATACAGTGCTGGATTATTTTCTCTCTGAATTATAAAGCTGCATCCCTTATCACTGGTGATAACCATTGCCAAACAGACGCAGCAACTCATGATTCAGTTATGTCCATTCGAACACACTGATGGGCCTTCTGCCATCTACCATCTAACATTCGTCTTTGGCTTGCTTAAGTATTTGGTAGGTTTTTGCAAGAATGTGTTTCAATTAAACTGTTCATTTTTTTTTGCTACCTGCCACTTATCTTCTATCAATTCTACTTTTGTTAGATGAAATGTATACCTTGTTTACACAAAACAGCAGAATTGCCAGCCTCTTGTCTGCGGTGTTGCAGTCATATTGCTTAGTGTTTATACAGAACCAGCCTTGTTTTTCGTCATAGTTCCAACTCCGGAGTCTGGGATTCAGTCAATTTCTGACATAGAATCAGAATAAGAAGAAAAAAGCGACTGGTTACACAATTTGGTTCAATATTGTTTCAAAAATTAAAACAAACAAATAACCAATAAAATAAAAACTCGTTTATGCCAATTCTTTCATTACATTCTCACTTTTTTATATTTGTTTTAATTTTGTATACAAATGTTTTCAGTTTTTTCTCTCAAAATTTTTTGTTACACAGGACAGTTGTCGTTCTTCATGTTATTTCTGTCAGCCCAATTTAGTACAAAATAACGAGAGGGGAAACGATGCATGCTCTGGAACATTTAACTATCGAAAAAATAGAAATGTTAGGGGGAGGAAAGAGTTGTGAAACGTGCGACAGTGTCGATAGGCAGGTTTTATTGAATTTCAACGGAGTATATTGTTAAATTTAAAGTATCGAAAATAGTTAGTGGCACACCTTTTGGAAAAATATATATCTTATGCACATATTTGTTTCAAATCTCTTATTTGTACCATTGAAAGTGATATTAAAATGGTCAATAGGACCTCTAATTCCGGCATCTATAGATATTTAATTATTATTAATACAAAATGTATTTACATGTCCTCATAATTAATATTCCATTGAGTGACCTCAGGGATACGAACTGATCATTATCCCGCATTATAAAAAAATTGCTGATTTAGAATGTTTTAAGCATAAAAACAAAATCTCTGTTGCTTTCCGCCATAGATGTGAACCAAAATAATGTGGAAGGCTCAATAAATATTCACAAATAATTAAATACTTTTCAGTTTGTTGCTTCCAAAATCTGCACGAAATGTTATTCATTCCACTCAAAGTATTTCTGTACTTATGTACTCATTGGTGAATACTGCGCCAAACATAGGATTTATCCTGATCGCTTATCTATAGTAATGATCCTCAAAACACTTAGATTGAATAATAATAAAATTATGTTTTAAAATAAAATATATAAGCAAATATATCACATTTTAATAATAGCATTAGATGTTTTTAATCCTCTATCTGTTCCTCAAAGTTTTCGCTTATTGTGTACTGGAAACATGTCTAAGAAGTTTATGATAAAGTTGGCATTTTTTAGAATGTGATGTATTTAGTTTCTATATTGGCTCCATGCTATTGAAAGCTTACAGCCAAACTCTGCTCCCCGTCTTACTCATGCCTGAAACAGTGATAGTAATTTCTTGAATACGCAGTGAAATAGTAACGCATTTTAAAGATGGTGTCTCTATTTTATGACCAGCATTTACGACGAAATCATGGCTAACGGACAAGAAAACTTGCAGAAAATCTTCCAAAAGAAATTTACCCGTAATACTAAGGGAGGCTTACCCCTAGAAGCATAAATTTCTACTTTTTAGGACCACAAAGAAAAAGTTACTAGATAAATGCATTCCAGGCCAGAGACCAATGGAAATATTTTTTGTGAATGGGTACAAAATCTTTGACAATATTTATCTCCAGTATTTCAAAGCATCTCCTACCTGCGACTAATTTTTAAAGCGTTTAAAGGATATAGCAGTTACATGTACAGGATGCACATAAAGTGACAATTTTACTAAGTATCGATACAGTATCCTTCGGAAGGGAAGTAAAGCTATGGATCCTTTGTCGTAATTACACGGCACGTAAAAGAATTTCAAGCCTGAAAGAGTAGGCCTCTGAGAAAAATTTATCGACCGTTTCAATCCTTAATTTTAATGGGATGGTGATTTCCTGGGATTTTAAAAGGGCGTCCATAAATAAATCAATCTATAAAGCGCAAAACGTTCCATTCTGAACGTTTCATATTCTGCATGTGCTTAACTAAGTAAATGTATTCAGGTTTGTTTAGGTATATACCACAATTACCATCGTACAAATGTTGATTTTTTTTTTTTTTTTTTTTTTTTAAGGTTTTATGCCTTCTTCGTTTTTTTTTTTTTTTGAGCATAGTTCAAATTTAATAAAGACTTACTATCTCAGACTATGCCCCTTTGAACATTATTGGCATACTCTCTATAATCAATGATATTATGGTACTGGGAACCTTCTTACAAAAACGTGACCATCCCAGTTTGTAAATTACCTTGAGTGCATGTGATTGTTAGCATGTAAGGTTAACACGCATCATTTCCACTTAGGCGTTAACTTCCAGGCTATCACATTTAATGTTGTCGATTTACCTGGCAAAGTTTGCAGCTATAAAGATTGGCGATTAATGGAGCCCAGTAGCTGGAACATAGAATAAATCATGTTCCTCAGAGGGAATGAGTACATTTACGTCCTTTTATTTATTTTTATTGACTATCATGTGGCTGAATCCAAACTCTTAGATATTCATAATCGAGCTTATTAGCAATTATGTCGATTCCTTGTATTTCAACAAAATTCCTTAATTTGTTTGCAAATCCTTATCTACTACATTTAGTATTGGCTACAATTCTGTCGGTCCTGGTGGTGTAGTTACCATACCATACTTGCCTCTTAAACGCAAGATCACGGGTTCGATCCCGGTCAGTACCGATGGATTTTTTCGGGCGTAAAAATGCTAAGTATGGCTTCCTTCGGAAGGGAAGTAAAGCCGTAGGACCCGTGTCGCACACTTACGGCACGATAAAGAATCTCAAGCCTGAAAAAAGAGGCCTCTGAGCAAAATTTGTCTGCCGTTTCACGCCCTCAATAGAAAATGGGACGCTGATGACCTGAAAAAAAAAAAATCGCTACGATTCTCTAGATACACTATCAAGAGTGTTTTTAGGAGAGAGAAAAATCGTATCAATGATTAATTACTTGTTTTATGGATGCCCTATAGTAACATATATAATGAACATTCTTTACTATGCAATAATGTAAATATAAGTGATCCGATAAAGACTAAGAATAACATTTTATTGAATTAGCGTGGTGTTTGTGGCGGATTGTTAAAGGTTTTTGGATTAATTTATTTTAATTTTACTGTTGATGTACGATGCCACTGCCACGGCTTGAAAGCCTGCGTTGAACCCTCCTGCTGCCGCGATCAGAGAGGTGGTCTCTCAGGGATGCTGAAATTATATCCTTCATTGTTAAGCAAATTGAGCTTTACTGTTCTTCTTCACAAAGTTTCTCAATATGTAAATTGAACTGCCCTATCTCACTTCCTGAAGCGAGTTGTTTCCTAGTTTTCCGAAGCGATCTGTCCTGTCTCGTCTCCCCAAGCGCACAGTATTATTCTCTCGTAAAGGCCATTTTGTTAAATTTAAAGCATTGAAAATAGCTATTGGGACACCTTTGGAAAAAGATATATCTTATGTACATTTTTGTTTCAAAACCCTTATTTGTACCTTTAAAAGGGGTATTAAAATGGTCAATAGAACCTCTAATTCCGGCATCTAGAGATATTTCATTATTATTAATATAATTACTTCAAGGCACTTTTCTGGAAAGTTTCCAGGGGAGGAAGAAGATGCGGATTAAGGCTTTACAAATGATAAGAATTGGGAAGAGAATTTGTGAGACACGGCGTCAGCAAACTCTAAAACTCTCCCAACCCCTTGCTAATAGTATGGAAGTGTTGCTAAAGGAAAGTGTAACGTGTATCAATAGTGTAATATTGTGTACTCAAAGCGATATTGAGAAACTATGGTCTAAAGACAACTCTAAATAATAATTTTTAATGTTAATTTTATTATTCACCTTCAACAAGCTAGATTATATGTATATATGAATGGGTGATTGATGTCCGCTACTTTCACATGTTCTCATAATTAATATTCGAATGAAGTGATCTCAGGGATACGAACTGATCATTTGAATTTTGAACATTGCAGACGCGTCAACAAATTTCCTTCATGATTGCCTTAATCTCTTGATGCTGAAAGTTTCTCGAAAATACATTTTGAAATACGAGAACTCATTGGATAGACTTTAATTCATTGTACGTTACATAGAGACGTTTAAGGGAACGAAAGTTTCTCTTTTTAAGGGACAGTTGCCCAAGGTGAAAGCTTTAGTCTTTGAAAGCGTAGTCTTTTTGAAGGACTTATTTTACGAAGATGAAAAGAAAGATTCCCTAGTTATTGAATAAATGGCCTTGCTCATGGCACTAGGAGGTCGTTTCTTTGTGTTACTTGAAAGTTTTCATCTTTACAGCAAAGGTTTCTGATTCTTGAACAGTCTACATAATGTATCATAAAATATTAATATAGGAAAACACACTAGAATAATATTTAATTAATTAAACAGGATTAAATCATAATCTGCTTTAATTAATTTTACAGGATCAAATCTGGATGTCCCGTTGCATGTTTCCCTTTTATATCTTTTTATCCTTTCTTTCTCTTTCTTTTGCAAGTTATGCAACTAAAGTGTAGAAATACCGAAAGGAAAATATTGTAACAGCATGAAACTTTAATCAAAATTTCACGTGTCGTGTTGTAACTGCTCTTGGAAACAGTAATTTCCGTGTCACATTGCTAGAACGTAAAGAGGAGATAAGTATTAAATTAAACAGCGAAGAAAAAGCTGAGAGAAAATTCCAAAGCTTCTTCCGCTGTTTTCTTATTGGCTGCAGCTATTCAATGCACATATTTCTATTTGCATTATGTTATAAAACAAAAGCGCTCGTGCACATCCCTTAGGCGTTTTAAATATCTGCTTTTCCTGCATTATAATACTCCCTCCCATGCATTTTATTTCATACAAAAAAACTGGAGGAGTGGGACAATTTTCATTAATACACTTCTCTTCTATCTCAGCACAAACACCGCCACGGGTGGCCGAGGTCGTTAAGTCGCGGACTCGTGAGTGGGAGGTCTGGGTTGGAATACCGCCAGGACCGTTCTCCCTGACAGGTTTTTTTCCAGGTTTGCCTCAGTCCTCATAAATGGCAAATGCAGGGGAGCTACCCTAAACTTAGGCCTGGAACGATTCCTTCCTTAAAATTAAATCCTTTCCCAATATATCATGTCATCTCATGTATCAACACTGTCCATCGCGTTGATGACCTGAGATGTTAAAGAGCGTCCATAAATAAATCAAAACTGTCCATCGCCTGTGGTGCCTCTGTAGCAAAAACGGGCGTTAAACGCCATTCATTCATTCATTCATTCATTCATTCATTCATTCATTCAGCACAAATATTTATGCATGTAAGGTTAATTTTGAATATGAAAATAATTTCTAAGTTTGAGTGTTTCGCAGATAATTAGCCCCACTGGGATTAGACAGTAGTCTTGAAGTGGTTCCAAGTAAACGTTTTACTCCTTAAAACTTATACATAAGACTTTATGTTATTTTATAACTGAAATGGTTTTCCATATGTAACTTTGATGCCTACATTACACTTTAAATTAATGTTTGAACTTATAAAATATATCAGGAAACTTATAGACAGTAAAACGTAAAATAAAAAATGTTGAAGATTACTTCATATCACTGCTTATATTGTTTTTTTTTTTTTTTTTTTTTTTTTTGTAATCCTCAGAAATTTACCTCCCTTTAACCGTTCATAATAAGACCTCAAACTGGCAGCTTTAAAAATGTTCTGAACTGATTAGGAGATAAGTGTGAACATAAATTCTGAATTTAATGTTCCTTAGCATATTTGTTATTCCCCTGCGATCCTTAGTCTTTTGAGAATAAAATTATTCATATCTGAATATATACTTAAAACTGTTGCCTATGATTAATATTTTAACCTGATAAAAAAAACTTGTAATTTTGTCAGAGCTATGACTCACGACAGCGCATATTTAATTTACCGCCACGGGTGGCCGAAGTCGTTTATGTCGAGCGGCAGGTCAGGGTTTCGATTCCCAGCCTTCCTGACTGAAGTTTTTTTCAGGTTTTCCGCAACCTCAAAATGCCAGAGAGATACCCTAAGATTAGGCCTGGAACGCTTCCATCCTTTAAAAAAAATCTTCCCAATTTATCATTTCATCTCGAGTATCATCCTCAGTAGTAAAAACGGGCGTTAAACACTATTAAAAAGCAAAGCATTTAATTTATTTTGGAAAAATGACAGATCTAAGCTTTTTGAGGGGCTTATACACTTATCCCAACGCTTTATCCCTTCATCTTTTATCTCTGATTCTCCTGAAATCGCCCATTACATCATATACTCTAAATCAGAGACTGCAAATCAAAAATAACTTTGAAAAAACTATTTTAATGTTGCAGCTTAGGGTCTTTTTTAACGTCTTAAGCATTTACTATTTCTCAGCTGTGAGAGTAATTTAAAACACCTTTGTCTATAAAGAAGATAAATATAAAGTTTGTGACAGATTCTCACACCTACGCATGTCCAAGAGTAAATGCTTTTAGATAATGTAAATATAATAATTATAAAAAAATCATATATATATATATATATATATATATAGCTTATAGTAACACATTGGGATATTTCATGTATTGCTACAATATATTCATGGTTAACTGGACGTTTGACCCTATGACAATAGGAAAAATTTGCCTTTTGTCATCATTTGTATTTCTTTTGCTGGTAATGACTAGAGCGATGGGTCTCTCTGCTGTAACAAAGCTAAGTGCATGCAGGTGATAGAACAATAGATCCCTTTGTATCCTAGTTGCTGAAGATGTTTCAAATTTCGTTAAAGGTAGAAGAGGGAACAGGTGTTGGCGATAAAATCGTTACATCGTATGATCGGGAACTCTCCAATAAGGCGTCAAAGGGGCTATGAATTTAAAATAAGCGCGTTTGGAAATTCAAAAGCTCACCAATAATATTTAAATATTTGAAAGGCTCAGGATAAGCCGTGGGCGCTGTGCTGTAATCCCCACGTAATGCTTTGAAACTACATGGTGACTTTTGGATTTCATATATAAGGAGAAATAAATCTAGAAAAGCACGTTTTTACCGGATCGATTTGACTAGATCGCTTACCAGAGACAGTAGACGAGAGGCACACAGATGCAGCATATGTAGCACGCGTCATCAAAGTCATACAGATAACGAACGAGGTGGCCGATAACTAATGTAGTGTGATTAAACATCTCAATGCGTTTAAAATGTAGCAAGGTCATGTGATTTAAGCCACCACTCTCCATCTCCCTCCTCCCGTGGCCAATAAAAACACGAAAGGCAACTTCGTGCCCCTGAAACACCCAGTGTATGAAGTGGGACCCTCGGTCCAACAACATCAACAACATCTGCTTATAGTAACTGCTCCAACGTGGGGCGACATCGTCGTTACACTCACAGTAAAAACCCGCTTCAAGTTTCAATATCATTCTATGTACTGTTTGTTTCTGAATAATAAAAATATACGTTACCAGTGATTTTCAGCTTTTATAATTATTTCGCATTTTTTTTCAAGGGTGGGTGCCCCGGGCCAAATCCTATGCCCGCAAAGCACAGCAGCGAAGAATCGCAAATCATTATCGATCGATGTCGCTATGTTATGACCACCGAAGTTGTTGTCAGCTAATTAAAAATGAAATAATGAGGGCAGCAAATCTCCAGTTTGGCTCGGCATTTCTCTCTGATTAAATATAATGTATTTTTATTAGTTTTGTTTTCTAGGGGAAGAGAACGTGACAAGCTATTTAGTGCCCCAGGTATCCTGTGCTACTTTTATTATTGTTTTTATAAAGTATAGTGTTTTAATGCGATTCTTTTATTTTGATAAACTGTAGAATAGTTGAATTATTTGAAACGTAAGAAGAAGTAGTAGAACTGCATTATTAGAGCACCATTAAAATCGTGATAGGGCAACTAGGTAAGTGCTGCAGCAAAATAAAAAATATTGTAAAAGAATGTGGCGGCAGGATTTCATACTTGTAACTAATGCTTCTAACCAAATATCCGTTTATGATACCAGCTTAATATACATATTAAAGTCCTTGAAAATAAAATTGAATGTAACAGTTAGCTATTTTTCGGACATGGGTGCAACAAATTGATACGTTGTGTTTAAATAAAATATTATAGACAGTAAATGGTAAAACTTGAATACATTCATTTGGAACTGTAAAGTTCGTCTAAAGAACTAACGAGACAGAACTCAAGTGAAGCTTTCACAATATGTAATCAAAATCCATTTCTCCTTCAAAAAGTACACAAACGTTAGATGCTTCATAAACAGGTTAATTCATATACCGAGGGTGCCAAAATGTATACACACTTTCACAGTAGATATCTATGTAATATATTTCAAATTTGAACCGAAAAACACCAGTATAATGTTCTGTAAACAGATGTGACAATAAGATATGCCGTTGCTACAACAAAATGCAGCCAAAATTATCACTTGAACAGCGGAAAGCAATTTTGAAGTGATATTGGAAAACTGAAAATGTTGAAGTTCAAAGGCAATGGAGATGTGTGTACAGAACGCAAGTAAGAATTGTACGCATTCGAGACAAGTTTGAGACTCGAGGTACCGTATGCGATGTTCACACTGACAGCACTTTTGGAAGAAATTGAAACGGCATGTGCTGCAATCGCTGAGGACACTTTTGCAAACGTTACTCAATCAGTAGTTCAACGTACTCAGATGTGTATCGACGACGATGGTGGGCATTTTGAGCAACTGTTGTAACTGTAAAAGTCTAAGATGATTTAGTACTCATCATTTTCTGTTTGTGTGAATTCAGTTTTGTTATGTTAACACAGTTTTTTTTCTTTGCTTGAAGTGTTTACATTTTTATGACACCCACTGTGTATATATAATTGTGGTTTATATTGTGTTTAGATACTTTTACTTCATTATTACCATATTTAAGGATCAAGTAATAGGTAATAAAATGACTTTACATAACAAACTAACTAATATAATATTGAAGAATGCTCCTCCATTATTTTGAAAACTACTAGAAAATTATAGAGACCAAGATGGAGAATAAATCTATTCCTGTGTCTGAACATGTCTCTGCGCCAAAATATTTTTTCAGTGTTTCAAAATTTTCTCTATCCCGTTTCATGGAATTAAACACAAATTTATCCTTCCATTCTCTTACAAGGTAACGGAATGCGTACTGCTTGATTTATCATCATAGATTATGGCTAATATCACAGGGGCAACTAGATGATACCCATGGAAATAAAATTTGAACCTTCTGCAATATTTACTGTAACCATTTTGCGAATAAACACAAAAAAGAAATAAGAAAAAGCAAACTTGATTTGTATTATGCTAGGACGTCACTCAGATTTTTTCTACTTTCTTTAATTTAACGTATATATTTCCTGTGCAAGCAAATAATCTAGGAGGCTGTGACCATGAGATTAATCTTGTCATTAGGAAATCTTAGAAAACCATCTTCAAATGTAGAAGAGAATATTGCAAAAACAATCGCTCACTGAAATGATTAAATTGTAATAATGACTGCCTTCGTGGTATTGTGGTAGTATTATGCGACTATTAATAAGGATGTCCTGGGTTTGAATCCCGGTTAGGTAAAGCTGTCTCAGTAAGTTTTTTTTTTCGGAGTTTTTTCCTTATCCTGAGAATTTTTTATTTGTTTAATTAAGGACGCTCTTTAACATAACAGGTCATCAACGTCCCATTCTATTCAGGGCGTGAAACGGCCAACAAATTTTGCTCAGAGGCCTCTCTTTCAGGCTTGAGGTTCTTTATCGTGCCGTAAATGTACGACACGGGACCCACGGCTTTACTTCCCTTCCAAAGGAAGCCATACTTACGATTTTTACGCCCGAAAAAATTCATCGATGTCCTGGCCGGGTTTGAACCCGCGACCTTGGGTTTAGAAGGCAAATATGGTAGCCACTACACCATCAAGACCGACATCCTGAGAAGGTGAATACTAGTTAGCTTTAAGGCATCATCTGTGCAATTAATGTAATTCATTTCATTCGTCCATACAGACTTAACACTAATAGTGCTCAGCCCATAATCTACCCAACGTCGCGAGAGGATCAGTGCAGCTCAAAGCGACAATACATAACACTCAAACAAAATTCAATAAATGTGCACATCAAGACCTTCTGACCGAATGATTAAACTTTGAACAAACCAATAATCCATAAAATATAAGCTAAAATCTGACGTCTTCCGCAGTAACGAAGAGTGTTATTTTTTCAGCAGTTTCTTTTATTTCCCCCTCCCTCCCCCCTAAATCGTAAATAAGTAAAATAAAAACCAAAATGACAACAATTTCTAAGAGGGATTTCATAAATATTAGATAAATGACAAAACTTATGTTTTGAGATTCTATCACAATACCTAAGGATGGAACAAATTCAAAAAGGGAGCACAAATTGGAAGTATAAATATTTCAAAATCTCCAAACGTTAAATACTTAAAGATTACAATGAAATGGGAAATAAATAATTAAACCGCAAAATAAAAGACACCACAGTTATTCTACCTCCCATGTCGTCTAAACTATCAATATGGAAGTTCAGGATTTGTCACAGATGGAATTAAAATATATTATGTTTGAACCAGTGGAAATGTCCTGCACGGCAAGGAAGGTAATTCTCTAGAAAGCCACAGTAGCTGTCAAACTCAATAGTATTATTGCTGATAGAACGAAATGAACTATACTTTTAGAATTAGTATAGTGCTGTAGCTAAACTAACAGTAGGTGTTCCATTAAGCGGAATATTTCCACCGCACTTATTTGGTATTAAAGCGTTTTATCGCTCTTAGCAAATTACCTAGAGTCAAAGCAGTCTGACAAGATGCCTACAGTGTAAAAGTACATTATCACCACGGTGAGTGAGTATGCGACGCCGCTTTGATGCAAAATGTCATGCAGGAGCGGCGGTGCATAAAATTGACTTAGGGTGGAAGATAGCGAACGAAGAGATTTCCGCGTAAATCTTCCGGAGTCATCATTTGAAGAAGAAAGGCTAATGCAAGTCTGTGATATACAGCCTTGGAAGGAGTAGTTACGACCATGCAATGGAGCACATACAATGTGCTAAAACAAGTCGGTTGGCACTTCCAGGAATTAAGACTAGAAGAAACATTTCCTCCATTGCTGAAACTAAGGAGTTTGAACTAGTTCTAAAGAAAAAGTACGTTTGAGTCAAATTAATAACAGCTTCCGTTCTGTCCCTAGTTTCAGTACACACTGTTACAATTTTGGTACATCCCTTCCACTCCTAAATCATCTACCGGGTGCTTCATTAGTCCTTCACTCATAATTTTTTGTTGTACATTTCAATCTAATTAAAACAATTCAGCGAATGTTGACACGTATATACCACAGCATTACTTGTAAAATGTCACTAATTCAGCTCATCAGTTGCCACCAAGACAACAGGAATATACAATCTGTCAGCTATATTGACACTGTAGGTGTGATAAGTCGCAACATCCTGCTAAAAATCAGCCAGTAGTTCCTCGTTGTTCAACCGACTCACAAATTGGTGAAAAGTTTTCATGTAGGCTGAATTGAAATATTTTTAGCAATAACGCAGTGTAGCAAAATATCATATCATATCTCATTTTTATCATGAAAGTAATATTGTCTCAAACCTGAGTGAGAATTCTCACTATCTCAATAGGGGGTATTTTGAGAGTGGAAATGAAGTGTCTACTTGGGTGTAACCCGCCTAATGGTATATAAGTTGACAAATTGATGGAAATAATATAAGAAATTGAGTAGCTTATACTCTTTGGAAGATTTCATGTTTTATGACAATAACACGATTTACACGCAGTTCATTAACATGTGCTAGTAGAAAATATTCTGTGATGATTTACGCAAGAATTTCAAGGGAAGGCTTGATGTATAATTTTTATCTCCTGCACTTTCTGGCATATTGGGTGACCTCCTTCGTGGACCCCAAAAATAATTCCATGGTTTCAAGTTTTTTTTGCAGAATATAGCTGCTGTTTGCGTACACCAAACGCATTAAAGAATTGTCTAGCGTAGTTTCTTATAGGCGCAATTTTAATATTAAGTGCTAAAACACACATACACAGTGTTTCATTATACATTGGTTCATATTGTACTGTACGTACTGTTTTGCTCGTAACATAAAGCCATGATGAATGTTGTCGATGCCATAACAATAGCACGGTCAAATGCGTATTACAAATATAGAGAATAGCGGATATGCAATCGGTAGTCACGGACTAGAAAATAGCGCCACCATTCCTGCTCTTCCATATGAATGCTTCACGTTTGCCACAGTATTGCCTTGTCAAATGTCAATCAGATCTATCAGTTCGAAAGTTAAAAAAAAGGAACAGTGATCAAATGAAACAACATACATTGCTACATTGGCACAGTCAGCAAGCTGCGGTTTCAAAACCATTTTAAGTGGAATGATTTATTTATTATGAAGGTCTCATGACACAGAAATAGTTTTTGTATATAAAGTTTGCATGATGAAAATTATTATTATTTCAATGTTATATACGATATGGCATAATAGCTATTTATATAACAAGAAAATAAAGTAGCATTTTATTAATAAATGAACAGTTATTTTCACAAGTGAACAAAATATGTTTATTCTTCTGCTATAAACAATATTTTTTTCCATTACTAGAAGGAATATTCCGATAAAAGTAATATTAGTTTCATTTAAACATAATGTACATTTTCTATTGTTTAAATCGGAGCCGATTGTTGTCCGTGGAAATAATGTTCTTATAGATATACAGAGTAAATCACATGAACTATTATGTAATGTTGCATGAACATATGAGCTTGCTGAACGAAATTGTCAAAAGAAAATTATTTATTTATACCGAAAAGTCTTTTTATTGCTAAAGTTGCTACTAGTAAGGAAATGAATAAAATTTGTTCTGTGAAAAGGAAAAAAGTATGCGTTGAAAGAGTGAACACATTTATTATATTGGCATATGTTTAAGAAAAAGTAAAAAAGATTATAGAAATCTTGATTAGAAAGTTGTGTTTAGGGTACTAATTGTTAATTTGATTTAAGTTTTTAAAAGTATACTAAAATGTTAATATAGCGTATGTTGATAGAGACCATACTTTAAATGCTGTGTTAACTAATTAATGTTTATTTTATTTCATTTTTATCTTAATAAATACATTCTACTCCAATTTTCTTTCATTCAAAATGTGTTTTGAAGAGTGGACTAAAATATTAACAGTGACTTAAAAAAATTAATTCACTCCTTAAATAATTGATTAGGTTTCCAAGAACGACAAAATAAATACAAGTTTGGATGCTAGTAATGGAAAAAATGGTTACATTAGTTTTGCACGACAAAATATAAAGTTTTGGAATGCACTACTATTTTTAAATAATTGAAATAATAAAAATGAAAACATTAATAAAATGTAACACTGATATTTATATAACAGTTAATTTACACGTCCATCTTGAATGATATGCTCAAGCAATTGTATAAACTAGGGCAGAAATAAAATAATTCCCCAATTTTAGAATTCTTTAGAATCTTTCCCCTCATTTTGGTCCTAAATAATTTTCTGACTGAAAAAAGACGCACAGTTTATTTTCATACTTTTAGACAGTTTTGCATCTTAAATGTTCTATGTTAAAGGTGTATTATTTACCACAGAGCTTAACTAATAATTTAAACAAATTAAAATCGATTTAAAAAATAATGAAAAATTTACGTTTATCCTGTTCCTAGAAAAAAACTGAATAATGCCCGCATATTACAAAAATCAGTTTGTTTTTGTTATTTGTGTTATGTTTACCACGTAATAGTTACAGTAAATAATACAGAAGGTTCAACTTTTATTTCGATTAGTATCATTTAGTTGTCACTGTGATATTTGCTATTATCTATGATGATAAATCAAGCAGTATTATTATGTTACCTTCCAAGAGAATGGAACGATAAATTTGTCCTTAGTTCCAGGAAATTTGATAGAGAAAATTTCGAAATACTGAAAAAAAATAATAATAATTTTGGCGCAGAGGCACGTTCAGGCTCGAGAATATAATTTTGCTCCATCTTGTCCACTTTTTTCTTTATTCCTCCCATAGATAAAATTTTCAGGGTCATAAATCGAGTAACCGATAGGGCATATGTTATTAGTGATAACTCTATCGTCGAATTTTTCATGAACTACTTGAAACGGTGACATGGGATGTTTGTACCGATGCAGGATTCTGTTGAAAAATGGTCGACTTACGTTCCTTCACAATTAATATAAGCAAAAAGAGTTACAAAACTTTCTTCACATACCGCATACTATTACTTGTTTCTTAAAAGGTAAAAGAACAAAAGGTCTGTTGTTCTCTCATTCAGAGGTTTCTCGTGAAGCAAGTTATACCCCCTTACGTGGAACCAAAATTCATTCGTAAAGAAAATTTAATTAGGGTAAATTATTCCAAAATATCTTTGAATGTAAAATGCAAGTGCAGTGGGATTTAATCAATATTTCTATTTAATCGAGGTAAGGTTTTTTTAAGGATAAGATATAAAAAATAAATGTTATTGCGGAAAAGACACTTTGTCCATCATGCAAATTATTCAAAATCCATTCATAATAATATCTACTCCTAGATGCAGGGTCACCCGGTTTAAGTTCTTGCACTACAGCAGTTTTATACGGTTATGACTATAGAACAAGCAGCTGCTATGATCATTGTTTTTACATCAGATGAAGTTACGAAACTGTTTAGGAGTAAGTGGAGTAGATAACAGTGTTAAATATTCAATAGCCCCCGTCCTACAGATACTAAGAGGACATTAGGGACATTTCAGATTCTGTCCACGTCATTAAATTATACGAAATGTTTTTCTCAGTAAGTTCCAAGTTACTTGTAAAAATGAAATAGTGAATTACCAGTCTAGTAAAGTGCGAGGCTTTTGGTACACCTCGTGAATTCCTCCGCAAGGCTCTCCCTTCTACTTCGGTGCTCCTCCCACGAATCCTCCAGGTGTTGACGGCGAAAAAGAATTCCTTCTATGCCTTGGCTATGATGTAATTGACTGGTGCGTTTTGGGAGTCGCCTCAGCGATGGAAAAGGACTAGTTCAGTTAGAACACTCTCATTAAAGTTGATCACCCGAAGTAAATTTATTTAACTTTCACATAAAAATATGTTATGACTCGAATAAACCCTGCGTTGCACTGCTAAATCTGCTGTGTCTTTCAACACGGCTATATCCTCGCTCGTCCTGAATCACTGAGGGCACTTCGACTTATTAATATCCCATACTTAATTATGGTTGCAGCGCGACTTATTTCATAATGTTATCATGTACGCTATCGAAGAAATGCAATAAGAGTGTCTCGTACTTTCTCAAACTGCCCGCTCTGCCGACAAATTACCCAAGAACTGCCTCGACTTGCCGGGGCCTCGCTGTTTTATCAAAAGTTCAGTCCGAACATCTCATGACCCATAAACATTAGGCGTTGCAATTTTTAAGTATTCGGGGAGCAATTTTTTTCTTCCCAGTGATTTCTGGATTCGCAGCATCTCTTGTCATTTGTCACTTATTTTACGCTTCTGGTGTTGCCGTAGTTCTTTCTCCAAAGTTCTCTGACCTAAATTTACGCAACACGTATAGCAAGACATGTTTGTATGTCCTTGAAGAAGGGACTAGAGTTCGAGCTATGACAAGATAACTGTTCCTCCCTTCTTTGTCTTTGGAAAATTTCCATCTTGCCTGCCTGCCAAAGAGTCCATAAATCCCTTGAGTTGTTACTCAATCTGGCTCCCCTAGACATTTCTAAATGCACAAACTTTTGTTTTAGCTTTCTCTTCCAAGGAAAATATACGCTAGTTACTCGTGATTAATTCGAATATGTTAGTCTTTCCAGAAATATGAGATAATTTACTTATACATTTACATTTAATTACCATCAGCCACGATTACAATTTAAGTTTCTTGTCTCAAGCACGACCAACATGTATGGTTTTCTTTTCTTTGTCAGGGGTTTATTGTAATCAAAATGATCGTCCATACATTGAAAGCTTGTTGTCCTTTAAAGCCTTCTTTTGTCTTCAAAACTCAATTATCTTATTGCTACCTTTATTCCGTCGAGAATATATTCTCTTTGGTGAGAAGACGAGTGTTATCGTTTTTGTGTAATCTTTTTCTTGATGTCTAAGAATTATCCTAAGATTTTATTGCGTAAAATTAGTAAAAAAGAGGGAGGACTGGTTAAATTAGAATTGCAACAAAATCAAGGACAGCTCTATAATTTCCTAATTTTTCACACACTGTTATACCTGTTATACCTTTTACCGTAATGTAGTAATTTTGTTTTCTAAAAATTAACCGCAAAATAAACAAAACGTAGAAATTTCGGCCTGGCCACCTCTTGCGGAATCATTTTGTGTTAGCTTAACTATCTGTAAATATTTTAAATATTATACTTAAGTGTAATACTATTTTGATTATTTATAACTTGTCCATTTGTGTTTACTTGATGATACAGTATCACTAATGTTTATAAACACTTAAAATACTTTTTGTTCTTAGCTTGTTAACTCACAATTAAGAGTTCATATTGTAGAACGCTTACTTCAAGCATTTTTTCTGGATGTAAATAATCAATTTTGTATTCGTGTAAAAACCAATGAGAATGTAAGTTGTTGAGGTATATTGCATTATACTAAGGTCGTAAAAAAGTCATGTTTCACATTTTTCTCCAACCATTCAAAATGGTTAAAATTAGGTGGCAATATGAATGACTTCTACTTTTTCTCTCACCTACTAATGTTTTACATAGTCAATAACTCCGAGCGCATATTATTTTGTTGGTACCACGAATTCATTTTCATTCCTAATCAATTACCAGGGTACGTCCATAAGTTTCCGGCCTCGCCGATAAGGATTATCGCCTTCACAAAACCCTTATCTGGTGTCTTACTTTATCTGTTAAGTAGAAATTGCAGCTGTAACATTCGCTCTAGTGCGTTCAGTTGTTCAGATATAGTTGCATAATGAAGGCTATGTGTCGAAGATTGTGACATGTTTAAAATAGAATTTCGAACTTTATTAAGTTCTTCACAAAATAAGGACTTACTCCAAATGAAATTGTACGGTGTATATGGGGAAACATCCCCGTCATATTCTAAAAGAATGTGCCAAACTTTTTCGAATGGGTCGAGAAAGCATTGAAGACGAAGAGCGTGCAGGTCGGCCCTTGGAGGTGCTCACTATTGAAAACATCGCTCTTATGGAAGGAGGAATTATGAAAGACCGATGACTCAAAGTTACAGAAATAGCAGTAAGATTGAGCCTAGTCCTTCGAATTATTCATGAACATTTAAACATGAATAAGGTTGGTGAAAGATGGTGACTATACTTCTTTCCTCGGTCCAAAAGCAACAACGGCTCATCTGTTGTCAGGCATTTTTGGAGCTGTGCCGTGGCAACGAGAGAGGAGTTCTGCAAGCCATTGTTATATGAGATGAAACTATGGTCCTCTACTATGATCCCTGGTCCAAAAGAGCACCGAATCAATGGAGTGGCGTAAACCTGGCGAAGCGCCGCCTTTAAAGGCCAAGGTCACTCAGTCAATCAAGAAGATCATGGCCACAATCTTTTGGAACTGTGAAAGAATACTTTTCATTAACTTCAAGGAGAGGAACACTACAGTAAATGGGGCCTACTGCACAGACTGCGTGCTTCCATCAAAGAGAAATGGCGAGGATAGCTGAGTGGCGGTGTGCGCATTCTTCACGACAACGCGCCTGTTCACACAACTCTTGTTGCAAAGGTAGCTGTGAAAAAATGTGGCTTCAGGGAGATTGACCATCCACCCTTTAGCCCAGATCTAGCTCCCAGAGACTATTTCCTCTTCTCAAAACTCAAGAAGGACATTCGAGGGAGGAAATTTTATTGCCGAAGAAGTGATGGATGCTATTTATGCCCATTTGGCAGATAAAACTTCTGACTATTTTAGGAAGAAGGGGTTGAAATGTTAATTCAAAGATGTGATAAGAGTATTACAATAAAGGGTAGCTATATTCGAAAGTGAAATATAGTTTATGTCTTTATCATACCTAGAAAATAATTAGCCGGAAACTTATGGACCTACCCTCGTACGCTGTGGAGGACTTCCAAGTGAGTTTCATGCAAAACATCTTTAAGATGTTCAAAAAGGCGGTCATGGAAAGTCAGGAAGGCAGAACATACGCAGAGCACGCTGAAGATCATGAATATTGGTTTCTGTACTTTTTGACGCTTTAACTGTAACCAATAGCTGAACAGTTGTACATAATTTCCATACGTAGCATACAAACGTTTGTGTATATTTATATATGTTCATCCCATTTTTGTTTTCGTTAACGAATTCAATTACATCTCTTTGCTTGTAAAAGGAAATTGAAACCTATGTCATTTTAACAACTCCACACTTTTTCAGAATAACGTCAAACTTGGTGCACACACGGTGGATGAATTCAATGGTAGGCGTGAAAAAGTGCATTTTCTATCTTTGTAAACGGCTTAGAAAAAAAAAGTGGCATTACTTTTTGCACTACTTTTGTAGTAAGCGTTTAGTTTCTTCACAGGTAAGGAAATTCAATTTTACTTTCATTAAGTGGTAATTGCTCTTGCATATTTGGTTCATTATATTTTTTCTTGTTTTAAACATGTAGGAATTATCTTATTTGAGAATATTTTGGATTTAATACTCTGGTTCTAAAATAACACATTTAGTGCTCACCACTAGTGGAAGGGAATTATCTCCAATTGTGTTTTCGTTTCTAATTATATGGAAGAGCCACAAGCAAATATTACGTTCGTTGCATTTTGTGTGTGCTCTGATTAGCATAGTAAATATTTTCGATTTTCAATTATCGGATTTCCCTTGCTGTTGAAATATGAATGTGTACCATTACATTATTTGCTTACACAAATTTAGCTCTATATTAGAAAATACTGCACTTTCATTACTCCATAAATACCAGAAAGCTGGAAAACTCTGCGGCTTTTGATTTCCTGTTTAATTTACTGCCTGTGCAATGCAGCATCCATCTGGTAAAGCCCGGTAGATGATCGTTTGTGAGCAACTTCTCCAAACACTTGTTATTGTTTTATATAATTACATCATTGATTTAAACATATAGCTCATAGATGAAATATATCCTACTGAAAGGTTTTGTTTTCTTTGTATTCATTAAGATTATCATTAGTTCATAGTTTACAGTAATTCATATTGTATTTAGCTCTTCAAACGAACTAACATGACTTTCCTTTATTTCTTGAACTTAGTACATTTTATTAAAATCAAGGACAAACAAAAGCATTCGAATAAATAAACTTAGTGCTGAGTGTTTTACGAGAGGGTAAAGAACAGTTAATTCACTTTCGTTTATTTATTTATTTTTATTTATTTTTTATCTTAATGACATTGTACTGGGTCAACCTGTAGGGTTGTAGTTAATCATTTTTCCTTAAAATATGTTTATCCCTCTAATTACTATTTATTATGTTTCCACTGCAATATTGTTCCAAAAACAGTTGAATATTTTTGGAAATGTGTAAATGTTGTAACAACGATATAATATACTTATTTCGAAATACTTTCACATTTAGCTGTATTTCATTTTTCAGTTATTATAAAGATGGATGCCATTCTCCACCATTCAAGATATATGTTGCCTTCTAGCTTAAATGAATAAAATCGAATTATTTTATTAAATAGATAAATACATACTTAATTATTTCGTTAATTATTTCCCATTCTTCAAATTTTGATTAGTAATTGAGTATAATCGGATTTATAAGCCCAATATTTTCTATAAGGTACATTTTTACTCCCTGTACATGTTTATACATAATACTTGCTGCATTGAATATACTACTTTAAATTTTCATAAATTATTTTTATTGTTTAACACTTTCTTAAAATTGCACTCTCTTGTTATAAGACCATATATTTTCCATACACTGTGAGGTTTAGTAAATTTTCTTACTAATAAACTTATTTTCAGGGACTCGGTAAGATGAGTTCTTCTTGTTTGTGTATGCGGGCGTACGTGTTTTTTTTTAATCTTCTTTATTTACTGCATGCTTCATTACTATAATAAGTAATAATACTGCATACATTGCTATCTTAATTGTTACATGTTATTCTTAATACTGTTTTTGAACACTGTTTCATTCATATTCTAACCCAATCATATTTTGAAGACTGCCCAAATTGGTTATGTATGAATGCTTTTACATATCATTCTCAGTCACCACATTTCCTATCCTATTAGTCAACTTGTGTTAATTTGAAAACTGTCAAAATTTATACTGTTTATTATATTGTTATATTATATTGTGTGTGTGTGTGGGGGGGGTTGTCTGCTTTTTTTTTCAATTTTTTCTTTTTACCGTATAATATTTTGTAAGTCTTAGTAAGGAATTAATTATTGTAGCTTTTCATTTTTCTTCATACTATGTAAACAGAAAACTTTACAAAAGTTTTAAACTGTTTATTATATTGTTATATTATATTGTGTGTGTGTGTGTGTGTAGGGGGGGGTTTGTCTGCTTTTTTTTCCAATTTTTTCTTTTTACCGTATAATATTTTGTAAGTCTTAGTAAGGAATTAATTATTGTAGCTTTTCATTTTTCTTCATACTATGTAAACAGAAAACTGATTCCATGATCTCATGGAATAAACTAATCTCATATTAAGCAAAGACGTTTTCTTAAATACTGTTACATAGCTCTCTTCATGATAAACATATAGCATCCCTTAGCGCCCAAACATTATGGTAATTATAAGAACGTTATTTAAAAAGTTCTCGGAATGAAGTACAAAATAGGCATACAATTTTTGAATTATTCTTTTTCTACATATCTCCCTTAACACTAATGCACTTTGTGCACAGTCGCTCCATCCAACGTTGCTTGACAGTAATACTAAATTGATTTTTAACATTATAAAATAAGTATTTTTAAAAATAAAACATATTTGTTGAACAACGTCTGATCAGATTACATTTCCATGCATTGTACAGTATTTTACAAAATTAAAATGACTAGATATTGGAAAATATGACATTTATATGCTAAATATAAGAGAGAGAAATAAGGTAAAAATTTAATATGTATTATTATTTATTTTGTAAATGAAAACGTAATGTCAACTATGTCAAAATGAAACTGTTGTTTTTGTGAGAAATTCTGCACAGGGCCCTCAAAGTACTCTTTGTCCTTAAATGACACATGTCTAGTGGAGCCATGACATATGGAAATATGGAACTACCGCTTGAACATGATGTTTGTAATAGAAAAAAACACAGGTGGGTGGTAACTTTTATACAGGAGGAAAGACATAATAAATTCAGAAATCTCTGATCATTAACGGGATGCTCTTAATAGCTGAAGTGCATCTATAAGTTCAATATGCTAAAAATAAGGGGTAGGCATTTTTCTTATTTGCCTTTTGTGTTTTAAAACGAGCAGAGCCCGAGAGCCCGAGAACTAGTTTTTTTTCAGGTGTTTATTTAAATTTGATAATAACCGCCGCGATAAGGAACGTTTTTTTATTTATTTTTGATAAAATAATTAGTATATGCATAAGATACTTGCAGTTAAATTATTTATTATACTTGTGTAGCATATATAAACTGTTTTAATCTAACTATCGTTTTTCGCATTTGTATTTTCTATTGAGTATAATAAAATCAAATACACTTTTTGTATACGTTCATCTATAAATCAGTAGAATTTTATTTTTAATAAACGTAAACGTAATTATACTTTATACAAAAATATAATCAAAGGCTTGCATTGCGTCAGCATTACAATATACACTGCATACTTACAATCTTAATTACCTAATAAACCGTGTTAGCATTAAATTCCATCACCACACGTTCTGCCCTACGCTGCATAAAAACGAATACGTGTAACGCATTTGCGAAAGAACAAGCGTTTGCAGAAATTCTATTGGTAAATCTGATTTTGAAATTAGCATCATGGATTGAATATAAAACCACTTTCATACTATGCCTGAATTATGTCATTCAGTCATAATTATGAATGTGTTGTTTTCAGAAAATTTCAAAGACAGAAATATATAAAAAGTAAAGGTATACCAAGAAAATGATGTGCGTAAACAAAACTGAACAAAAAGCCAATAAATAAATACATATTAATATTAGAGGTAGTTTCATTTCCGTAATATGTACGCAGAACCTATTTGTGTAATTATAATATGTTTACATCATTAAGTACATCTAAAGTGACAACTTATCTTTTGATCACGAAATAGTTTCAAAATGTATTGACTAAAAATATGATATGAAGCCTTATTTAAGATATATATTATTAACTTTTTTCCCGTTTGGGATGACAAAGTCAAATTGTGCTGAAACAAGACGAACAAACAAAATATTCTTTATGATTTGAAGCCGTCACATTAATATCTTTACCAGGAGAATTTATATGATCAACTTATTTCTTTATTAAAAATTTGATTATTTTCTGATGCTAAACATAATCACCAAACTGTCTCCACATGTAGACAAGTATTCCTGGATAAGCAAATGTGTCTAATGTTCTTTTTGAGGTTTCAATTTTTATAAAGCAGAATCACAATATGTATACCATTCTAATGTGCCTGTGGAAAGCCCCATATTCTTCAACAAATTTCGTAGAAACATTTTTGTAGGCTTGAATCGTTGCTTCAGGCAATTTCGGACACAATTTTTGTGGATATTCACAATGTTTGATTTCCAATATCTTTGAAGGAGTTTATCGGATATATTGCGTGAATATTATATTGCTTTACTGAAAAAGGTGTAGTGACTGTTGAAGGTTCAATGATAGCAGTCTCCAGTCCGAAACACAAAGACTAGAGAGCATCGTTAACCCCTAATAATTATTATTTATCAAGTAGGTCTGTGTCAATTTCTTTGTATTGTTCTCATTAAGCTGAGCGTTATATGGGAAAATGAAGAGCCGAGAGTAAGTGAAGTACCCGATGCAGTAGTGTTCATATATTTCTCAGTAATAGATATACCACAATACTATATTTCATTTTTCAATATAATTATTCTTTATTGCAATACACTTCTAATATCTTTGAATTAACATTTCAATCCCTCTCCCAAATAGTCAGAAGTCTTGTCTGCAATGTGAGCATACATTACTTCTTCGTCACACTTAAATTTCCTTCTTTGGAGGTCCTTGAGTTCTGAGAAGAGGAAATAGTCAATGGAAGCTAGATCGGGGCTTCAGGGCAGATGGTCGATCTCTTTAAAGGCACAGTTCTTCACAGCTTCCTTTGCAACAAGAGCTGTGTGCACCGCCGCTTGTCGTGAAGAAGACGCACACCACAACTCGGCTTTCCTCGCTTTTTCTCTTTGATGGAAGCACGTAGTCTGGCAGTAGGCCAGTATAGTGCTGCCCATTTACTGTGGCGTTCCTCTCCTTGAAGTCAAAGAAGAGATTCCCTTCACAGTCCCAAAAGATTGTGGCCATGGCCATGACCTTGGCCTTTAGAAGTGGTGCTTTTCCAGGTTTAGGCCCCAGCATTGATTCTCTTTTGGACAAGAGATCATGGTAGAAAACCATAGTTTCATCTCCTGTAACAATGGTTTGCAGAACTTCTCTCTCGTTGCCAAGGCAGAGCTCCAAAAAACCTTACAACAGATGACTCGTTACTGCTTTGGGGCTGAGGAAAGAAGTCTAGGCACCCATCTTGCAGTAACCTTATTTATGTTTAAATGTTCTTGAATAAATCGAAGTACTGTGGAAAGGCCCAACCTTGCTGCTATTTCTGTAACTCTGAGCCGCCGGTCTTCCGTAATTTCCCCTTCCATAAGAGCGATGTTTTCAAGAGTGAACACCTCCAAGGACCGACCTGCACGCTCTTCGTCTTCAATGCTTTCTCGACCCATTGGTAAAAGTTTGTTCTATTCTTTTACGATAGAATATGAGGGGAATGCTTCCTCATATACACCGACCAATCGCTGTTTAATTTCATTTGGAGTAAGTCCTTCTTTTGTTAAGAACTTAATAACAGCTCGAAATTCCATTTGGAACATGTCATAATCTTCTACACATAGCTCGTGTAGAAGAACTATATCTGAACAACTGAACACATTGGAGCGGAAGTTGCAGCTTCAATTATTTACTTGACGGACACGGTATGACACCAGATGAGGGTTTTGTGAAACTTACAGACCTACCTACTGTTCATTTTTGAGTAACCACGGGATATTTTATTAGAAGATAAGTGGTTTGATAAAATCTGAAAACAATAATTTATACTGTTCCTTCATCGCCAATTCTAAAAGACGTGTGCTAGTTCTGTGTGCACAAATCATTTTTAATCATATTCCATAAACTTCAGTGTATGGTGACAAACATGTATTGCTGAAGCTAAAACTAGTTTTACGTTGGTTAGTACAGTGCGTTTCAAGTACGAGTCGGCCGGTCATCCACGGAAGAGTGGTGGCCCAACTTGCAACCCCGCACACCTTGCAACCATGGCTTACTTTTGTTTGTTCCTCAGTCTTTCCGAATTTTATGACAGTTTGGAAGTGATTTGAGTGTTTTCTATTTACAAATATTTTAGATTTTGATATAATAATGCCTCGCGATAAATGCATTACAGTAACGATTCGCATGTGATTACTTCATCCTGCAAGGACATTAAACGGCTATTTTTAACAGAATTCCCAGGTGTGCGTCCTCCAAGCAGAGAAGCCGTGCAAACCTTGAGGAAAACGAGTTTGATTCTAAAAGCGGAAGTTAAATAGGCATGTGCTTACTGAGGAGAAATTAGACGTTGTTGGAGAAGATTAGAACATACTGCTAAAAATCATTTCAAAGGAAAAGCAGTTTCGGTGAGTTCAGCGTGCCGAGCTATCAAGCAAGCTCTTAACCCTTATACAAGATGAGTGTTGACCACGAATTGCTACCTTGTGATAAAGAGATTCAGATACATTTTTGAGGAATGTTATTGATGGCTTAAATGATCCAAATTTAATAATCTTCTCTCATAAAGTATGGTATGATTTGCACTACCATGTTTCCTTGGAGAATAACTTGTACTGGAGCTCAAAGAAACCCGATTTAGGACAATGAACTTCATGGTAGGGTGCCCGGTTAATGGGTACACCATAATACAGCCAAGTAAATTCAGGACGTTACAAGAGCGGCACACGCACCTTATTCTTTGAGCTACCGGCCGATGTTGAAAGTCGGTCTGGATATTTCCTGCAAGATTCTGCCACTGAGCATGCAGCTGCAGCATCATTAAATTTTATTGATGAATTGTTTGAAGACAGGGTAATTAGAGGGGTTATTACCATCATGGTTCCCCATTTTACATCCTGTGATGTTTATTTATGCGGGAACTTGAAAACTAAAACCTATAGGTGAAATCCCAAACACATTAAACGGAAAGCAATATTACTAGAGAAATCAACTCTTTTTTCAGCTTAAGTTGAACAGATGAGCATGAAAGAAAATTTCCTAAAAAGGCGCCAGAGTTGCGTGGATACAGGTTGAGGATATTTCCAACATCTTCTGTGTTGAGGCACGTGCTTGTTTTCATTGTATTTGTGAAAACATTGTATTAAAGTGGATTAAAATGGATACACTAAAGGGAAATGTCCTATCTGTGAAGAATCAGATAGTACTTGGCATTGTATACTAGAATGTAAGCATAACCAAGTTTGGGAGAGAACAGTTCCTAATAAGAAAGTGGGAAAATTTACCAAATGAAATAAGCCACAGAAGAATTTTACATTTAAAATCAGATGAAAACATTAAGGAACGGGGAAAATACATAGACATGGTAAAACAAAAATAATTATGGGTGTAAAATACTTAGGAAATGTGCTTGAGAATTGTTAGATAGTAAAAGGAGGATGAAATGAGTAGGGAAGGACATGGTAATAATTATCTAGTATTAGTTAAACAGGATCCTTATACACCAATAACCGGGGTGTTAGTGCCTATAAGGTCCTAAGGAATAAGCAACTCTCAAGGATAGAAATTTGGCCGAATGAGTTTGATTAAAAAAAAAATAAGGAAGTTTTAGTATTGTAGGAAATATATCTTAATAATGTATTAAATGTATAAATTATATTTAATGTTGTGTTTTGTTTTTGATTGAATCGGAGCTCGGTCCCCTGGATATTCCAGTAGGTAGATGCTGATGAACCGGGTGTCTGGGAGCTGAGCCAATCAAATTGGAATAAATTTTGATTGGAGTTAGTGCCTTCTGAAACTGCCGAAGGGACCGTTCCTAATTGTTATATTTGAAAGTAATGTTTTTTTTTTAATTTGTGTTTACTTTGTTGAAAAGTTTTGTATGTTGTTGCATTAAAAATAAATACTAAATCAAAGTTGCCTAGATATTTTATCCGATTGCTCTGGAGTAGGATTAGTAATTCAAATGAACATTTTAAATGTCGCTATTGAATCTTTAACCTGCCATGTGTTGACAGCTTTATATGTAAGTGATAAACCGATAAGTGAACAGGATTTTAAAAGCTATATCTGCAAGGAGAAAAAATAAACATTCTTGGTGATTTTAACTTATTTATAAAGCTATACAGCTAACAGCATGATTATCTATTGACAAAACAAATTAAGTCCCAAACAGATCTTTAAAACCACAAAAATATAACAATTTAAAAAACGTTGCTCTGTTCGCTTTAAACTTCCAATCTTGGACGTAAATATTACTGTACTTGATACAGCATCTGGTCGTAGGATGTTTCAGACCTTGAGGTTATTTGGTACATTGAATGACTTCCAATTAACAGAACGGATACGCTAGCACACAGGTCTTCTCGAGCAATTCAGTTTTTGTTATAACATCTGGTGAACAATATTCTATTCTGTGTATGTAAAGCAGTTGTCAAAATGCAATATTCAGAAGTTCGGTCAGTTCTTGTTTCGAAGACAATGATATTAAATCATTAGTACCTGCACCACACCTTGAAACGGATATCATTGCAATTCTCTTTTATTTAAGGTCTCCATTACAAAAAAAAATGTATTCTACTTTTATTAAGTTTAATGATCGATAAATTTGGAAAATGTTTCATAATACATATGACAATATCTCGATACTTACATGCGCTAGAAACATCAGACACGATGATCAATTTTATAGAATAAAGATTATAACCATTGTTCTGTTTGTATGCCCATAGTTTCAAATGAAGTTAAATATTAACATGAAAAATGAAGAAGTAAATATATAGCAACTGAGCTACGTAAGGGGGTACAAGGAACAAAAATTTTAAATGGAAGAAAATGAATACAAAAATACGATGACATTTCGGATAATTTCGCATTTGTATATTCGCATATAAATACATATGCATATATTTGGGAATGGATACCACTTTAACGAAATAAAACAATTAGATGTATTATAAAATAATTAATATTTTTAATTCATTAATGTAAAAAATAAAGAAAAACATGTTCATATGTAGTTATTTTATGCATAAAAAGTAGCATTTTATGTAACTTGAAAGCCAAAGGTATTTATTATTATTATTATTATTATTATTATTATTATTATTATTATTATTATTATTATTATTATTATTATTATTATTATTTTATTATTATTATTATTATTATTATTATTATTTTATTATTATTATTATTATTTTATTATTATTTTATTATTATTATTATTATTTTATTATTATTATTTTATTTTATTATTATTATTTTATTATTATTATTTTATTATTATTTTATTATTTATTATTATTTATTATTATTATTATTATTATTATTATTATTATGTAGCGTAAACACCAATACCATGTGTACAGACAACATTTTATAGTTCTTTATGTCTTTCATACATGCTTACTGCTAACAAGAAGTGGGTTATGGCCAAAACAATTCCACATATTCGGTCAGGGGAGAGGGAAAAAAAAAAGAAAAAGAAACACTATAAAGAAATTGAAAAAGTCATAAATAGCACTTAATAAAACTTCATTAGGTGCTGAAAAGGTTTTCTTGAAACTAAGCTTGTATCCCCAGATTGTCTTTCCATATTCTCTGACATTCAAAATTTAAACAATTTTATTCCTGAGAAAATATATTGCTGGGTTTATAAATTTAGATTCTAATGAATATTCTGAAAGTGTAAGTCATAAAACATGAAGAATATATGCTAAAAATTTAACTAAAGCTGAATTGCTTTGAAAAATACAAAGTATGTTATGGTCATACGCTTAATTCTACATTTAAAGGTACATCTTTCGTTTTGCACTATGGGTACTCTGGGACCACTCTTAAAAACAAACGCAGATGTCAAGGTAAACGGAATCGTATTCAGAGCATATCCAGATATTTTCTATGATGGTATAGTAACATATTTATGCTAGAAGAGCAGTCTAATGGTAGATTTTAGATCAAATGTGTTTATAAATCTAGCAAGGGGGAGTGAAACTGAGCTGATAATGAGTAACGAAGCCACTAATCCCTTATCAGAAAATAAATTATCATTAGCTAAAAAGTAAAGAGCTCTATTTTACAAGGGTAGATCCATAAGTTTCCAGCCTCGCCGATAAGGGTTATAGCCTTAAGAAAATCCTTATCCAGTGCCATACCTTATTTGTTAAGTAAATAATTGCAGTTGTAACTTTCGCTCCGCTGTGTTCAGTTGCTCTGATATAGTTGCTTAAAGAAGGTTATGCATAGAAGATTCTGACATGTTCAAAATGGCGTATCCAGTTGTAATTAAGTTCTTCATAAAAGAAAGACATACTCCAAATGAAATTAAACAGCGATTGAATGGTGTATATCGAGAAGCATCTCCCTCATGTTGTATCGTAAAAGAATGTGTTAAACTTTTTCAAATGGGTTGAGGAAGCATGAAGACGAACAGCCTGCAGGTCGGCCCTTGGAGGTGCTCATTCCTGAAAACATCGCTCTTGTGGAAGGAGAATTTAAGACCGGCGGCTCAAAGTTACACAAATAGCAGCAAGGTTAGGCCTTTATAAAACAACAGTCCTTCGAAATATTCATGAGCATTTAAACATGAATAAGGTTAGTGCAAGATGGGTGCCTAGACTTCTTTCTCTCTTTTCAAAAGCAGCAACGAGTCATCTGTTGTTAGGCATATTTGAAGCTCTGCCGTGACAACGAGAGCAAAGTTCTGCAAACCATTGTTACAGGAGATGAAACTATGGTCCTCTACTATGATCAATGGAGTGGCGTAAACCTGGATAAGCACCGCTTCTAAAGGCCAAGGTCGCTCAGTCAATAAACAAGATCATGGCCACAACCTTTTGGAACTGTGAAGGAACATTCTTCATTGACTTCAAAGAGAGGAACGCCACAGTAAACGGGGAGTACTATGCTGGTCAGCTGCACAGACTACGTGCTTCCATTAAAGAGAAAAGGCGAGGAAAGCTGAGAGATGGTGTGCGCCTTCTTCACGACAACGCGCCAGTGCACACAGCTCTGGTTGCAAAGGAAGCTGTGAAGGAATCAAGGAGATCGACCATTCACCCTACAGTCCAAATATAGATCGCAGTGACTATTTCCCCTTCTCAAAACTCAAGCAGAAGGAAAGAAATTAATGTTTAACGAAGAAGTGATGGGTGTTGTTTATGCCCATTTTCCGGACAAGACTTCGAACTATTTTTGTGGGTAATTGAAATGTTAATTCAAAGATGTGAGAGGCATATTACAATAAAGGTTAACTATATTGAAAAGTGAAATATATTCTTGTCTGTATCATACCTAGAAAACGGTTAGGCCGGACTTACACTCGTAACTTGTGCATTTGAGTTTTATTAACATAAATAAATCAGAAGGTAATAATATTTAAGAACGGAAACTAGCCTATGACTTGATATACAACATTCTAGCAAAATTGAGGGCACGGGTTTTAATCGGGTCAAATTGCCTGAGTATATTTATGTCTACGTTTATCTTTACGGACTCTCTATGATTGCTATTTTATCAAACCTTCGCCATTAGCTAGTTCCCTTTACTTATTGTTTCTCAGATAGCTGACATAGGACTTATAAATTATGTAAATATTAACGATCTTAATTTCATTTAGACAGGTAAGCGTGTCTTATATTCTAAAAAGCATTTTAAAGTTATTCTTAAGCTTAAGATGTGCCAAACAAGGGAAAGAAGTTGAGTGTAATTATTGAAAGAATTGCAACTTATTATCAAATATTTAAGCATAAATATAATAGGTAGAAAATAAAAGAAATATTGAAGAATTTATGACACATCAGAAAATTTAACTTTTTGAAAGCAAGCATAACATTTCTCATTACATGGTACTACATAAAATTTAGGCAATGAATGCATTTGAATCGGAAGCCAATTGTGTAATGAATTGAATAAAGGACCAGTACGCCACTGATCCATAGGAAGTAATGCTGCAAAATTATGGACGAAGTTGTGGACCAGTCGGAATGATACTGGCGTCAACTAAAAGCGTATGATTGCTATCTAGATTGAGTCCCATTGATTGGTTTACGAGGATACATTATAATACATTTTAAAAAATACATATAACTTACTTTGCAGGATCCGAACTACCTACTTCGAAACTACAGTCATCATATTTATTTGGACAAACAGTCGGATGAACAAATCTCAGTAAGCTAATTTAACACGATAAATCAGGTAATAGCAATTGTTATTTTTTCATAAAATATTTTAGAAATGTTTATAGCACTAAGTGTTGAATACGTTTTTGTTAGCATTTGAAAAACAGTATTTACTACCTTGCTAAAGTTAATGGACTTTGTGAAAGATGTACTGTATTTTGCTTAAACACTGGTTTGTTAGGCCGAGGTCGTTAAGGTTTGGGGTCGTGAGCGAGAGTTCTGGGGTTCAAATCCCGCTAGGACCCTCCGCCCTGACTGAGGTTTTTCCCATGTTTTCCCCAGTCTTTATAAATGGCAAATACCGAGGAGGTACCCTAAACCTAAGCCTGGAACGTTTCCTTTCTTGAAAATAAATTCCTTTTCCAGTTTATCCCATCATCTCATCAGTGTCCAACGCCTAGGGTGCCTCAGTAGTAAAAACGGGCGTTAAACCCATTTATTATATACTGGTTTATTAGCATCTACTTTCAACTTTTCTAGCAATTTAATCTGTCAATTTCTTTGTGGCTCAGTATCTCAAAATGCTTGTCTAATACTCCTCGGTAATCTCTAAAACTATTACGACGCAGTTTATTAACACCCGGTATAACAATTTTATCTTCTCTTATAATGCAGACCCCCTCAGGGGCCCAATTTATTGGGTACGGGGCGTAGCGACCCCGAGGCACCCGAGCTGCTCCCTCAGGTCCGCGCTCAGCGCGTTTGACTCCTTTTTATTTCGCCTCTTTTATTGTTTTATTTGTCCTACTTCCCTGTTCTTAGTCTGATGGGTGCCCCCGTGTTTGACGCGGTAAAAAGTGACTGGGTAACAGCGTAACTCCCAGTAGGACGGGAGCGTATCCCCTGGTAAAGGCCAGGCCCGGGAAAGGGCCATTGCATGAGCTGTAGACTTCCTGCAGGCGATTGGGTCCCTTCGTCAGCCCACAGGAAGGTGTGACCCTGAGGTTACTTTGTTCAGGCCAGAGCCAGTAACCTAAGCCGGGGTGGCGCCCAGGAAGCAGCCCGCCATCGGAGACGGTTGCAATGGTGGAGGAATAAATCGCTATGGTACTGGAAAATAATCCCTTACATTTTAAACGTAAAAGAGTTGATGCAAAAGAAGTAATCGAGAAGTCTTTCCCTCGTTACTTCGTCATTAGTCGTACTGAAGAGAATCAGTCGTTTACGACCGTAAATCCATTTAAAATTCAGAAGGGCATTGATGCCATAGCTGGACCCGTTAAGTCCTGTACCCGTCTACGCAACGGATCACTTTTGGTGGAGACACTTGGCCTGTCTCAAAGCAACTCGTTGCTCAAGGCGACGCTACTCCACGGATATCCCGTCCGTGTCGAGAAACATAAGACCATGAATTCGTCGCGAGGAGTTGTCACCACAAATGTTCTAGACGGAATGTCCGACCCGGAAATCCAGAGCTGTCTGGAAGACCAAGGGGTCACCTCAGTATATCGTGTACAGGCAAGGAAAGAGGGGGAATTACAGCCGACCCGGACTCTTTTCCTCACATTCGACAGGGTCAATTTGCCGCAGAAGATAAAGGCGGGCTACGAGGTGATAGAAGTGCGCCCGTATATCCCTAGCCCGTTGCGATGTTTTCAGTGTCAGCGTTTTGGACACACTCGCATATCACGTAAAACTGCCATATCCATCTGTGCAACCTGCGGTCAAGCAAGTCACGAGGGAGCATGCCCATCCGCTCCTGTCTGCGTCAACTGCCGCGGTGAACATCCAGCCTCGTCCCGCGATTGCCCTCGTTTTCGAGAGGAGCGCTGTATCCAGGAGATCCGGGTAAATGAAAAACTCTCCTTTACTGAAGCCCGGAAGCGATTCCAGTCTCGCCAACCTGTCGTGCCTAAGACCGGCACCTACAGCGCAGCAGCTTCTTTTGCGCCCAAGAAGTGCGATAGCAGTACGCAGACCTGCGATCTTGTTTTTACACGGGTCCAAACTGCTCCTAGTTCTCCAAAGCGCTCTACCGTGAAGCCCAAAGCGGTTGTTTTTAATGCCCCTGATATTAAGTTCAGGACGAGTTTTACACGAACGGATTTTTTAAAGTCGTCAACTCAGGTAGAGCAGAAGAAGAGCCCTTCTCCTCCTCGGAGGTCACGCTCTCATGATGGGAGCAAACCCGCTAGGCGGTCGCTGTCGCCGCCTATATCTACATCCAACCGATTCCAGGCGTTGGAATCGGTGGATGCTTCTCAGCGGGAGAGCCCTCCCTCTGAGGAAGTGATGGAGCAGGATGTGCCTGCTCCTTCAAAACCACCGAGTCCCATGCGACTGAAAAAAGGACGTTTGTTTCGCCCTGCACCGTCCAAAAAGTAAGGTAGTAAATTTTTAGCTTCTTTTATCTAATTTTAACAATGGCTATCCTTTCGTGGAATGTGCGTGGTCTCCGTAGTCGAAGACCTGACCTCGAGTTAATTTTACGTTCTACTGACCCCTTGCTTGTGTGTCTCCAAGAGACTAAGCTTCGCCCAAGTGATTCTTTTAATTTACGCGGTTACTCTTCGGTGAGATTTGATCTCCCTCCCGAAGATGGCACTCCCGCTCACGGCGGAGTTTTACTTTTAATTCGCAATAACGTGTACAGCACCTCACTACAGCTCCAGATTCCTTTACAAGCTGCTGCAGCTACAGTTCACTTTTCTGGCCTTAGTTTTTCTGTCTGCAATGTTTATTTACCTCCGTCCGGCACCATCACCACAGTTGATCTGGACGATCTTTTGTCTCAGCTACCACCCCCTGTTCTTCTTTTGGGGGATTTCAATGCACACCACCCCCTATGGGGTTCCACCACGGAGTGTGCAAGAGGTAACCTTTTAGCTGACTTTTTGCTGAATCACAATCTTATACTTCTCAACACTGGTGAACCTACTTTTCTCTCTGAGAGCACTCATAGCTTTTCGCACTTGGACTTATCCATTTGTTCTGCCTCACTTGCTGTACATTTCACCTGGAACGTCATCTCTGATTTATATTCCAGTGACCACTTTCCGTGTCAGATCCATGTACTCTCTCCGAACGCACATTCACAGCGCACGCCAAAATGGCTCATTGATAAGGCGAATTGGACTCTCTATCGATCTTTGGCCGAATTTTCAGGGTGCGAATTTCCATCTATCGACATCGCGATCGAGCACCTCCGTACGGTCATCATGACGGCCGCAGATAAGGCTATTCCCCGGTCGTCTTGTCACCCCAGACGCTTGCCGGTTCCCTGGTGGACTGATGAATGCCGGGATGCATTGCGTGCACGCCGAGGTTCTCTCCGAACTTTTCGTCGCCACCCTACATCAGCAAATATCATTTGCTACAAACAACTTCGCGCCAAATGCCGCCGAGTCATTAAGGATAGCAAAAAGGCTTCTTGGGTTTCTTTTACCTCTTCTTTTAACCGCACAACGCCTTCATCCGTAGTTTGGGAACGGCTACGCCGCGTTGCTGGCAAACCAAGGTTTACACCTATACCCGGTCTTAGGGTTTTAAATCTAGTGCTCACTACTCCGGTTAACGTCGCCAATGTTTTAGGGCCAACCTTCGCTGATGTTTCTAGTTCCGCCAATTACCCGGCTACATTTCGCGCATTAAGGGAGCAGGTTGAAAGGAAAGGTTTCTCATTTGCCTCCGACCATCAGGAGAGCTACAACGTTCCTTTTACCGCCAGGGAACTGGAACATGCCCTTTCTACCTCTCGACATTGCGCACCGGGGCCTGATGACATTCATGTTGCCATGTTGCAGCATTTACCAGCGGAAGGCAAAGCATTTTTATTACGAACTTTTAATTTTATTTGGTGTAACGGCACATTTCCTTGCGCTTGGCGATTGGCCACCGTCATTCCCATACATAAGCCCGGAAAGGACCCACATCTTCCTTCCAGTTACCGTCCGATTTCCCTCACCAGCTGCGTTTGCAAGGTGTTGGAACGCATGATTAACGGACGGCTTATGTGGTTTTTGGAGTCGAGACATCTATTGACGAACGCCCAGTGCGGTTTCCGTCGTCACCGCTCCTCTGTCGACCATCTCGTATCTCTTTCGACCCACATAATGGACGGTTTTATTCGGAAGTGCCAAACGGTTGCTGTGTTTTTCGATTTGGAGAAAGCGTACGATACTTGCTGGAGAGGCGGTATCCTCCGAACGCTTCACGATTGGAACATACGTGGGCGTATGTCTGTTTTTATTCAGGAATTTATGAAGGACCGGGTTTTTAATGTTCGCGTGGGATCAGTTTTATCATCTAATTTTATTCAAGAGAACGGCGTACCTCAGGGCTCGGTACTTAGTTGCACACTATTTGCCATTGCGATTAACTCTATCACCGAGTGTTTACCGCCAGGAATACAATCGTCGTTATTTGTGGACGATTTTGCCATCTATCTTTCCTCTCGGAGAACCTGTCTCTTGGAACGCCGCCTCCAATGCTGTCTCGACCGCCTTCACGCTTGGAGTGTTTCTCACGGGTTCCGTTTCTCCGCAGAGAAGACCGTCTGCATGAACTTCTGGCGCCACAAGGAGTATCATCCACCTTCGCTCCATCTTGGCCCAGACGCACTTTCTTTCGCAGACGAAGTTAGGTTCCTTGGCTTGGTGTTCGATAGGAAATTATGCTGGTCATCGCATGTAGCGCAACTAAAAGGCAAGTGTGAACGTTCTCTTTGCATTTTACGTGTTTTATGTGGCACATCTTGGGGAGCTGACCGGACTATACTTTTACGTTTTTACCGATCTCTTATCCGATCGAAACTGGATTATGGCTGTGTGGTTTATGGCTCTGCGCGGCCTTCTGTTCTGCGCCGCCTGAACCCGATTCATCACCGAGGTATCCGTGTCGCCATTGGGGCATTCCCCACCAGTCCTGTGCTGAGTTTATGTGCGGAGTCTGGAGAACCTCCGTTGTTTTATCGTAGGGATGTTTTACTGGCCGCGTACGGTTGTCGCTTAGCTGCGCAACCTCGTCATCCCACGAATGGGCCGTTTTTTAATGTGTCTTTTGATCGTTTTTATGCTGCTCGGTCTTTTACTCCAAAGCCCGCTGGCTTTCGTTTTCGGGAGATTTTACGGACGTTGGACTTTGAGTTACCTGCTTTTTTCTTAGCCGCGGAAACTTCTTCTCCCCCCTGGATTTTAGCAGAGGCCCCCGTTCATCTCGGGCTTACGTCCTGTCCGAAATCTTCGACCGCAGCACATATTATTCGTTGTTCTTTTAGCGAGATCAAATCCTCTTTTAATGGCTGGAATTTTATCTATACTGACGGCTCTAAATGTGACACAGGTGTAGGATGTGCTTTTGTTTTTAATGGGGCAAGTTTTACGTATGGTCTTGACGTTGCAACATCTATTTTTATGGCGGAGCTTTATGCTATCTTTCGGGCGGTTTTATTCATTTATGATCAGGGGCTAGGGAAAAGTGTTATATGTTCCGACTCTTTGAGTGCAATTTTAAGTTTTAGAAGTCTGTACAACACTCACCCTCTTGTGCAGATAGTCCAGAATGCAGTTTTAACCCTTTACGACGCTGGCTTCAGGGTAACACTGCTATGGGTGCCTGGACACGTCGGACTCCCAGGTAATGAGGCCGCAGATGTTGCAGCAAAATCCGCTCTTTTAGACCCTGCTGAGTACGAGCAGCGTTTTTATTTCGGGGATTTTATACATTCATTACGTAGAGCCATTTTTTCGCGCTGGCGCGAGGAGTGGGAATTACTCCCAAATAAATAGCTCCGTGAATGTAAATCCGCCCCTTTTAACTGGTCGACTTCTTCTCGCGCTGTTCGTCGCGAAGAAGTAATTTTAGCTCGTCTTAGAATTGGGCATTGCCGTTTTAGTCACTCTCACCTTTTTAATGGTCAACCCGCTCCAGTTTGCCCGCACTGTGACCACCCCTTTACAGTGCGTCACATTTTAGTTGATTGTTTTCATCTGACAGCTTTTAGAAATAGCCTAGGTTTGCCCTCCTCTATTGAGGAGTTACTTGCAGATGATGTGGTTGCTGTTGAGCGTGTGCTCCGTTTTATCCGTATTTGTGGTTTTTGGAGCAAGGTGTGAGATTTTATCTTTTACCATTGACGGCATTTTTTGACTCTTTTAAGACTGTTGTTTTTTCAGCATTTGATGCATCGTTTTTAGTACCAGTCTTTTATTGAGTTGTTATATATAACCCTTGTTATTGTTTTGGGGTTTTATTGTTACCAGTTTAGACTTTTACAATTCTGGGGTTTTTTCAGCTTTTGCTGATGTGTTTTACTCCCAGTTTTTATATGTTCTAGTGTTGATGGTTATTGGGTTTTATTGACCCTTTTTAGACCATTATAGGACTGTTGTTTTTCGCTATTGCGGGTTTTTAATACCAGTCCTTTGTTGACCATTACACCCATTTGTTATTTGTTATGGGTTTTTATTTTGTTGCACAACGTGCTACTGTTATTTACCCTAAGGTATTATTTGTGTCAACTATTTATTTTTAGTTCTGGCGCAGTTTTTAGTGTGTTTGGGCGCTAATGACCTTAGATGTTGTGCGCCCCTTAAACAATAATCATCATCATTATAATGCAGACAGGATCTTAGACAATACACCTTTCCTATCTTTTCACATTTGAAACTTAATACCATAAATTTGAAATCTGAATAGGCAGATCATAGATGTCCATCTGAAATTAATTTCAAACACCGCCTCTACAAGCTCAGAAAATACTGCGGTATAGTTCGTAACAAAGTTTTATCTATAACTCAGATGTTATGTATAAAATATTATACATTTTTACCTTTTCGCTATCATAAGAGCTAATCCGTCCTGGTGATGTAGTGCTAACCATACTTACTTTCTAAACCCAAAAGATCGCGGGCTCAAATCCGGCCTGACACGATAAAGAACCTCAAGCCTAAAAGAAGAGGCCTCTCAGCAAAATTTATCGGCCATTTCACGCCCTGAATAGAATGGGAGGCTAATGACGTGAGATGTTAAAGAGCATACGTAAATAAACCAAATCAACAATCATAAGATTTAGGTATAAACCAACTGTTATGATCACAAATTTAGAAATTACAGCATATAAATGAGTAAAAAGCGATATACAGTGATTTTATCTGAGTTATGGTCCGGCAGAGCGCGGTTGTGTATTGGGAGAAGCCGATCACCAAGCACGAATAATGCATGTTCAGGTTCCAGCATAAAATGCAAAATTTTCCTACACAGATGCCTGCAATGTTAAACATCTGTTACAACACAGGTTAGAGTTTATTTTTATCAGTTTTAAACACAGCATCCTTTGTTCTGAGATTACTGCTGACACCTCACAGCTTGTTCGTGATTTTTAGCTGGCAAAAAACAAAACCGTTATGCTGCCTCAGCTACCATATTCACCGGACATGGCCCCCTGCGTCTTCTTTCTATTCCCGAGGCTGAAGAAAAACCATGAAAGGACGACGTTTTGCAACCACTGGTGAGGTAAAAACACGCTGAAGGTACTGAAGGACATACCGAAAAGTGAGTTCCAGAAGTACTTCCAAGATCGGAAAAAGCGCTGGAACAAGTGAATTATATCTTTGAGGCGGACAGAATGATGTTGATGAATAATTAAGATTCTTTAAGAAAATCGAATATTGCCTTTATTTTTTGATCACACCTCGTAGAGGTCACCGCGGTAGGTCAATGCTCGTCCCCGGCTATAGCGCCGTGAAGTTGGCAACAATTGCTTGATATGTGGCAGTGCATGTGTATACGTGCCATGTTCCTGAAGACAGCTGCGTGGCGACAAGGAATTAACACGTAAACCAACAACACGCTATAGCCTGTCAGTATCGCAAGCTGGGAATGGAGACAACGCAAAGTGACCTGCGAACACTGGCAACATATGCAGTTGGCAACTGTAAAACAGTAACATGGTAAGAGAAGCATATAAATCACGTTCCTTGCGTTAGCCATGTAACCACGTCTAGCGGTACCGCAATGCTGTGTGTGTTTAAAGCGCAGGCCATCTACCGTAGTATTAACCAATTAATATGTGGTTTCAACGGCAGAAAATCTAGAGGAAAGTAGAGCTAAATGCGCAGTGCGTTTTCAGCTTCCTACTTGTTGATGCATTCGCCATTGAAATTCAGAGACAGAACCCGCTAATAAATTACTGTTATAGAACCAGTTAATAGCAAAATGTAATATATATTGCATAAAATGAAATTATTAGCTTTATTAAAATAAATTCATGAAATATATTTTTGGCAGAAAACGATAAAATAAATTAAGACATCGTAATTTTGTATCCAAATATGACAGAAGTTGCACATCGAAAGAATTAGGTAAGAAATGAACAGAAACATCAGAAATTATATTTATGAGCCTAGCTTTGAAAATATGGAGGATTAATTATGATAGAAATCCGGGATTCTTAAACTTCCCTTGACAATGAACTTCGTTTAAATACCTCTAGGTACAAACCTCTAAGATTTAACTAAAAGTTTGAAATACTTAATTTACAATCTATAAATGTTTTAAAATTGTTCATCACCGGTAATTATCAAGTTTAAAGATATAAAAAAACCAATATCATTTTAAATTTTAATACTTACCTTTACATCATAATAAATTCATGAACAGTAGTAAGGGAACAACATTATAATTGAGAAAAAGATGGTAAATTTCATTTACAAGGCGTGATATATTGGAATTTGTATTCTGAGCTCTAATTCCAAATTTTCCAAAGGGTTTCTAAGATTGATTTAAGTAATACGTTTTACACGTGTTTTTGTCATGAAAACTATAACGGTTGGAACCGTTATTGTTGTATGGGGGGGGGGGTAATATCGACGGAGATTAATGCTGTTTATTTAATCAGATGATTAGATGTTCTCTGGTTCCAATCTAGAGGATAGAAATGTCAGGGGACTGTTTTTAATAACTAGAAGTCATTAGAGAGAGGGAGAAGTGGATTTTTAAAGGGAATAATATAAATGTCGGGTCAAGTTGGACTCTTGATTTATTTGACAATTGAAGGATTTAGGAACATACTGTGCGTCTACCTTGTGGTTATAATTCTGGTTCTATATGTACTGTATAATTTACCCTCGGGTTATAATTCGCTGCGTGCACTAGATCTGTGGACGCAATTTACTCACTTTAACTTTGGTCCTTCAGTTATAACTTCACACAATTCTGAAATCCGACAGTTACCTAAACTTTCGCGTCAACACTTTATAAGAACCCTAATCACTTTGTCGTAAAGACTCTGGTAATATTAACGGACGGCTATGAACTTAACTCGACGATAACTCGACGATACTCTTACTATCACATTACCGACTCTCCGGTTACTTCTGACTGTCTGTGACTGACTTAACTGACTGATTCCACTTCTTCCTGTCTAACTTACTCTTATATTTTATATTAAATCCAATGTGTGTATTCGCTCCGCTCATCGCGAAAATGTGTTTCCTTTAAATATTACTGAGCTTGTTTACTTCTCGTTCCTATTGAACCACAATAAATATCGTTTATATTACGTGCTCGCTTCTATTCGTTAGGTTTTGAAATACATTTATTGGTTAAACCAGCTTACTTACTTTCTAAAATATATATTCCCACGCGGCGACTTTTGAGTACGACAGATTCCGTTGCTCTTTTAACTTTATCATAGTTAGATTCACATACTAAAGGTATGCGATTTGGCACGTTCCGGCCATATGAGCGGCATTCCTTTGAAACTGTCCGAAATAGATAAGACCTTGATTTCTTGTAAGACATGTGTGCGGCGTTTCTTTTGATCACAGGTACAGTTACCGATTGAGCTCATATTTCCTGGTTTTCTATGTCGAGACAATAACATTTGCAGTCTGGTGTCGGCAAACCTTTTTGGGTAGCTGGTAATGGGAGGAAGGGGTCATCCCTCTTTAACAAAAGAAGAGAGCTTTTAGAGACAAATTATATTGTTCTAAGACTTTCTACAGGCAGTAAAAAGCCAGCGTGTCCGTCCCTTTCACAGAAGCATAACAAAGACAATGTATGCACTGTATTACAGAAGGATATCTTGAATGTTTCTTATTAGTCAAAAACACACATCTATTATATTATTAAAATCCTGATCATAATTGTAATATTGATACTCTTAATTATTATGTTATTCTTGACCTTGTTAAACCATATCTGTAATTAAGTTGTAATAATGTAATATTATAATTGTCATCAGAAGAAATTATTATTAAAATAGGGAATTTTGAGACTACAATTCCGGCTTCAAGGTACATATGGGTATTCAACCTGGTCCATATTTCCGGCTTTTCTATTTGAAATCTTCTCCTAGAAAAAAATCAGACCTTTAATTTGATTCCCATTTAATACATATTATTAAATGCAAACATAAATTTCTATAATCTTTCGTTTTCTTCTGATTTATTGTTTGCATCTATATGTTCTAGAATATTAACTGTATTGTAATGTTTCGTGAATACTCTAGGGGGTCTCGCGGACCACAGTTTTACGACCGCTGGTAAGCAATTGCGCATTACTAAACTAATGGATTTAGTATACCGACATTAAAGATCCCTAAAACAGCAAAGACTTACAGACCAATATTGAACAGACATGGGAGAAAAATGAGGAAAGCAATTTGGATACTTTTTCCCACTGAATTCTTAGATAGAAGAAAATTAATCATAACATAAAATTAGGTTCATTATAAGTAAGGGAACAATTTAATGCTTGGTGGATATGATACGACCATTAGTACTCAGTTATTGGAAATGGATCCAGTATCAATTGGAAATGGATCCACAGTCTTCTGGAAGAGGTAACGTGGAACACTTGTGATAACGTACCGTATGAATTTCCAATTCATCTAGTGTGCGAGTTTTTTTTTTTTTTTTTTTTCGGTAGGCCCTATTCTTTGCCCAACGCCACAAGAAAAAGTTCCATCGTATGCGGTCTGGACTTGCATGTAAATCACATCGTTAATGATTTCCCATGCAGATAACATTGGTCATACGTAATCTTCAAGCATAGCAAGGTGGTAGACTTCGTTCATATTGTTATGCAGGAGTTATGGCCGTATTTTATTTGTGGCCGCACATCACGCTCACTTTTGGACAACTCTACATCTTTTACACCATCAACCCGGGGTCGTGTTCCGCCTAGTAATGACAAATGTGACAATTGACGAAACCTCTCACATGGAATACGACGTCCGTTTACTTCAGATGTTTTGAAACATTTGAGGTCGCCCCTCGTGTCAACCCAGCAGAAGCAGCGGTCGTAGTCTTTGATGTCAGTTTCTGCATATAATGGGGGTCCGCACCGCGTACGTTGTGTGCCCGCTTGCGCGAGCTGCCTGACGCGTTGATTTATCCCGGCTAATCAAGCGTTTTCCTCACAACCACAACGTTCTATTCACGTAAGGTGCACTTTTTCTTGCATCCTTAACCGAACCTGTGGCCATTAGCTTGGAGTGATAGTTCCTTACGGTCTCTGAACGATTGTGGCATTCTTTCCCTTCACCGTACGCTACCATCTCTGAGCAAAAACAATGGAATTCCACATTTTATAGCGTACGGCAACCTGCTCCCTAACAGACATCGTTCAGCCATCTTTGTTATTGTAGCGCTTAACCTCTCTCACGGCCACCGTCTGTACTTCTGACACGCGATAGCTCAAATCCTATTTAATGATGTAATATTATACACTATTTACATTTTGATTCCATTAATATTAGCATGTTTACAGTCATTAATTAATACCTACTTACTCTCGGCCCATTCTGTATATGCTTATGTAAACATTGTAAACATCTCTTCAAATATCTCCTTTTTAGGGATTTTTGTCTTCCCAAATTTCTTTAACTTTTTAAAAAAATATTTCAGCTAGAACGACAATGAATCCGAATTAAAAACCCACCCTAATAATGTTATAAAATTACGATTATGCGAAAAATATAGTGCAAAAAAGCTCAATGCTACATAAATGTATTGACTGAAACATTTTATAGGTACATTATTTTCTTTAAGAGTATATATATTACTGATATCTGAAGAAGAGCCAAACAAATATTTAATTCTTTTTGCTGTACCTTCATGTATGTCAAACGTTTCTGTATGAACACTAGTTATTCACAACAAATATATAATTAAAAGAGATATTTTTAACTTTCATTTAAAAGCCCACATTTACAGAGGATACAAAAAATGTGTACACACTTCAAACAAAGAAAAAACTCTGTTAACATAACAAAACTGAATTCACACTAACAGAAAGTGATAGCACTAATCTTCTTTCACTTTTACAGTTACAACAGTTGCTCAAAAAGCCCACCATCGGCATTGATGCACTTCTGAGTACGTTGAACTACTGATTGAGCAACGTTTGCGAAAGTGTCCCTCAGCGATTGCAGCATATGCCGTTTCAATTTCTTTCCGAAGTGATGCCAGTGTAGCTGGTTTTCTACAGTATACAACATCCTTAAGAGTTCCACATAGGTAGAAGTCCAACGGAGTTACATCCGGGGAACGCGGTGGAAACTCAATTGGACCTCTTCGTCCTATCCAGTGCCTTAGATCCATTGCGAGGTCTCCCAGACCTGCCCTTGTGAACGTCGCATACGGTACCACGAGTCTCAAATTTGTCTCGAATGCGTACAATTGTTACTCGAGCTGGCGGTTCTGTTCTGTACATACGTCTCCTTTGCTTTGAACTTTAACAGTATTCTGGATTTTCCATTACCACTTCAAAATTGCTTTTTGCTGTTAGAACGATAATATTGGCTCCATTTTGTTGTAGCAACACTAGCAAAATGCAGTGTTAGTCGCATCTGCTTACACAACATCATACGATAATCTTGGCTTCATTTGTTCATCGTTGATTTACCTGTCGCGTAGCAACGCTAACATAATGTATGTGAGTCACATCTGTTTACAGAACATCATACTACACATTACTGTTGTTTTTCGGTACAACTTTGAAATATATTAAACAGATATCTACTGTGAAAGTGTTTATACTTTTGGCACCCTCGGAATATATATAGTCACTAGTAATTTTTAAAGATAATCATATTTTTTTCCGGCCAATTTGACTTAATAATGTAAAATTAATTTGGGGGATATACATAATTCCTTTTACAAATATATTGGTCCTTTGTTGCTTTGATTTGTTGAAAGAATGCAGAAAGTCATAAGTAATGATATACAATTATTCATTGGTGAGAACTCAAATGGGTTATTTACGATTCTGTATGTCAACAATTCTTTACCAGTTTATGAATCATACTGTGATTAGAAACGCTCTCACTAGGCTAACCTTTTTGATACAGTCTTTTAGTTTAATGTGCTATTGGCATATAGGAATAAAAAACGAATAAACTAACCTTTATTTTTGTTATGAAATACTTAAACTCAGCCTTTTATTATTTATAAAACATCGCAAATTGTTATGCTAACTGCTTAGCACATCTCCTGTTCACTCGCGCTTCACAAATTAAGTCACTAACTGATTTAATGTAGCCACAGGAACGCAAATATCTCTTCATTTGTTTACCCGATAGCTATATTACGAATTTTTCTACGTTGCTGCACCAGCTGAAAAGCGATGAAGGTCGCCACCACACACCAGATCTTCGGGCATGTGCCTATGGTTTTGCTTATTGATATGACGATGAAAATCAGAATATTTGTATTTTTGCGGAATTTACCATTTAAACTTTGTAATTTTACATTGCACGTAAACTATATATTTATATCTTTTTGACTATTAATTATTTTGATGTTAGTCTATTATATTTTAGATGCATGCTTAAAATGTGCATATTAACCTATTAAATGATAAATACAATACTTTTTTTCTTCAAAATTATAATTGTTAAGTGACTGAATTTCGTTTGGTTAAAATGACAACTCAGACAAGGCTAAGAGTTTTTATATTTGTGTGCAGTGACAGATATTTTGAAAGGAAACAATACTTAATTTCACTGTGCTGTGAATTTACGGCTGTGCCCAAGATAAAATATTCACCAGTGACATTTGTAGATGTGTAAATATCTCTTTCTGCCTTCAAATGCATACTTACAGCCATAAGATGACGCTAGAAAGTTTATAAAATGTTAATGTAATTTATTGTTAGACAAATTACCGGAAATAACCAATGTTAAACATTATGTTTATTATTTTTTTCCAGTTATTTAAGCCAAATCACGTCCCCATTTAACATTTATTTGGAAAAAAAGTTTTATAATTTATTTGGAAAAATAAATAAACTATAAAACACATCAATTAGACAGTGGGATTGTGATGAAAGCAATATTTTGTGTGAAAAATTTCTTATTGTCTTTTCAGGTATTATATTTATTGTATTAGTTTTAATACTTTTAAAAAGTAATTTTACTTGAAACACTTTTTTATAATAAGTTAGGGACTATGTATGTGCTATTAAATTCTCCATTTTTATTTTACCTTTATGAAAATTGAAAAAAAATTACAATATATTGAAACAGTACTTGCGGCCCATGCACACTAAAATATAAACATAATATAATACGTTTGTTACAAACATAATCATAATATTTTGTGTTGTAGTTAGTGATGTAGATAGCTTGTATGTAGATGTTCATAATACGGTGTAACCTAATCTGGAAATTGTATGTTAATCAAACAGAAACCTCCTTGGTGTTTTGTTACGGAAGCTAGAAAAGCCAACAAAAGAGTCATAAAACCCCTATTCAAAGGAAGTAACTCGAAGGACAAGGGTGATTTTTTTTTTTTTTTTTTTTTTTGTAAGTACAGCTATTGCAAAGTGAATAAACGGAAAGACTTTAAATTCGTTAAAGGGCTCTGACCTCGACCGGTGATTGCACAGCCAATGTCGACCAAACTTTTTCACTATCAAATTACCATGAATGGTACTTAGGGCTGGTGATCTTTAACCAGCCAATGATAGATATATATTTCAAATGTTTAAAGAAAGGCGCGAGGCTTGAGCGTGCCTTTTGGCGTCTCCTAGCCAACGAATTGGATTTGAATTTAATATCCATATAAGGAAGCGGTTGCTCGCTGGGGCTTTCATTTCGCAAAAACAGTTCAGTTTTAAGTTTTATATGCAGCAAGACAATATCCAGTCCTAAGTTTTACACGCCGCGAGAGGCATTTCCGCATTCAATTCGCATTTGCTCATTACTAAGGAGTTGTAAGTTCGACGTGGCTGAAGCATGCAGTTAGAAGATCTATATTCGGTAAAATGGACGCAGTTACCAGTATGCTCAATTTCACGGGCCGCGGCACTCATTTATAAGTTTCACACGCAGCAAATAAGTTTGTATCGTGTGCAAAACACTGAGGACGTGAAAGGCTTTGAACATAATACAATACCAATAGATATTATATCGTATCGCGTGATTATTTTCACTATAGAAACCCTCTCCCAATTCTATCGAGTACAAATTCACCCTAGGAATTTGGCGCGCAACATTGCTGCCATATTAAACCGCTTCAACATTTACAAAGCCTATTTTCAGTTTTATATGGCACATTTCTTACCTTTTAGAGCTTATTTTAGGCCAAAGTAATTGTTTTTAATGCTTTAAAGTCCATTGTTTAGCTGTCATACATGCTTGGCAGGAGGAGAGAGGATAACTTGCTGCGTTAGTGGTAAACCTTTTTCCTTCGAAGCCTATGAACCTCAACTAACCCTTTATCCCTTTCGTTATTTGAATGAGAGAACGTCGAAACAAGTGTTGAAACTCACCACGGAGAAAAAATAAATAAATAAATATACCTCAATTTTATAGCAAAGTGATACTTGCTAAATATTGTACAATGGCTTGATTATTTGGCAACGCCTTACATCCACTTGCATCCTTGTTCTTTCTGTATTCTTCTCTTTCAGTATTAAGTTATCAATAAATGTTTTTAGAAATATGTGCGCTTTGCTTGCTTCAATCCGTTTTGTAAGCAGTTAAGTCTTAGGATATAGCTGTGTTTTAGCACGGATACTATACCGTTTAATTCCAAATATTTTCTGTTCGTGATTATATTTCATGATTTTTAACTTACGGTTCCACTTCAGTCGTTTAGTTTTTCTCCCCCATAACAATGCAATTAGTTACTCCTATGGCTAAAAGAAGAAATTTCAGTACTAAAACGTTACTTGTGTTCCATGTATAAATGTTAAGATTGACATATATTGTCACATCCTCCGGGAGAATGAGCGGGACATAATTCGAGCGTACAGCTATATTTACAAAATATTGTTTGTTTAATGCTAACATTTAAGTGTAAGATTTAGAACGAGTATTTAATAATACTACATAATCCTATTTCCTTTGGAGAACTGTGGAACACTAATCTTGGTATTATAGTTGCATACGCTTTATATTTTCAAAATTACCAGAGATAGAAATCAGAAACTGTTAAATCAGAGGAGCGAACAATCCATAAACCAGTGTTAATACTTCTGTAAAGTTCCGACAATAATGAACTGAACTGCCTGAATGTATTTTTAGCACGAAAACACAATAGCTAATGTTTTGCTGTCCCTCTATACTTGGAGAAATAAAAAAAACTCCGAAGGCGACTAATTGGTTTTACCGAAAAGCTTAAAATTGTATTTCATTTCGCTAGAAGTGATGCACAAAATAATAGATAATTATTAAGGGGTCGGAATTCCACCAGGACCGTCCTCCCTGCCTGAGTTTTTTTTTTTTTTTTTCAGATTTTCCTCAGTCCCCATAAATGGCAAATGCCGGGGAGGTACCCCAAACTTAGGCCTGGAATTCTTCCGTAAAAAATATCCTTTCCCAATTTACCATTTCATCTCGTGTATCATCGGTGTCCACCACCTGTGGTGCCTCAGTAGTAAAAACGGCGTTAAACACTACCCAATTTTTTTTCATATGAACAGCCATCCATGTGATCCTTAGGGTGGGCTAATGTAAAAATTCACACGGTAAAATACATTATTTTTAATCAAACTCTTTTATGTTAGTTAATAAATATTGCATTATGTGGTTTAGTGTAAAAATGCGGAACAAATATTTTGCAAATATTTGAAAAAAAACAAACATTATGGATTAATAATATTCTATAAATGTAAAAACGTTTTCTAGCACATTTTGACCTTAGTGTCGTTTGGCTGAAAAAAAAAAGCATTACTCATATAATATATATGTTAATGCGTCGACATTGATGCACTCAGATTTAATGACGGACAGAGAAACAAAAATATAAATAATAATGTCTTTTCTTATTTTTTATTATTCAAAGTGTTTTGACGTAAATTTACCTGATAAGTTTTATATGAATATTTTTTTTTTCAAAATTATATTTGGTACCTGCGATTTTAATGTTGTTGCCATAGCGTTGATGTTAATAAAGATTAAAATAAGTGAGCGGCTTTTGTTATGAACAATATTTAACGCAAGGTTATGCAATGAAACACAAGGATTATCTCTAAATTAATCCATTAAAAGTTTATAAGTGAACCATGCAGAACATTAAGCAAGCGATATGATTGGAGTTAAACTATTTATTTACTCGAAAACTGTAAGAAAAGAAAAACTAATTAAGCTATTTGTTCCAACTTTATTACCAGCTGTATTTAACATATCTGTATATCTTTGGAAGACTAACGTTGATTCAGTGTTAATACTACTTCCCCTTTCTATATTCTCTGATTCTATACTTTCGTATACCATATTCATTTGTTACTGTTTGGGTAACAATATTCAAAACTAATATTGTTACCTAACAAAACCGTCAACTTGGTAATAGTGTTCTAGTGTTCTAGGCATAAATTGGAAACGAGCCAAGCTCTCTGTTTACGATACATGAAGATTAAAATTTCAATTATCGTGCAGGAATTTTAGTGGATCAATGTAATAGGAGAACTGTAGTAATTATATATGAGCTCGTTTCCCTGCTGAAAATCCAAAAGCATATAAATGACGCATTCTAACTATAATACTGTAGTCGATTTAAATTATAAATCAAAACCGCATACAAAGTGATTACAGAGATCCTGTTTGACGCATGAACGTACAACAAAACTGTTGATGTGTTTTTGTCGCTCCAACTAATAAATGAACCTTCCTACTGTGACTTCGCTGCATAGGATTAATATACAATTATGTCTTCCAATTGTGGCATTTAAATTCTGCCGTACTTGTCCACGTTGGTGCATTTGGCTAAATATTTTATCGTTGTTTAATGCATTAATTATTGACTCATGTTTTGTGTAATAAAATAAGTATGCAAATAAAAACTGGAAGACAATAAAGTAATAAACCTTTAGCATACACCCTTTATACTGTAAGTTGCTCTATTTGCTTTACTTCGGAAATTATTGTAATTAATGATCATTTATTTAGGAAATACAAGAAAGGCAAAGGGAATTTTTTTCTATGTTTAATTTGTAAAACTAATATAAAGGAAACAGCTGTTAAATTTTAGATTACATTTTAATAAACCTGTTTTTTATTTCTTTTATTTTAATGAGGATCTTAAAACACACAAACATTTTAATATTGTGGTGATAATAATTTCCCATAAAATATTAATGACAAAATGTAATATTTTAACGAAACAAACTTTATTTTACATTCATTTAATTAAAGTGTTTTGTAATATTTTAAAATTCAATATCTAATATTAAACAGGACATATAAATTATGTATATTGTACTCTAAACATTTTTAGAGATAAAATCGTAACAGTTAGGTTCAAAAATCAAAAATGTAAATCTGATTATAGAACAACATTTCATCTAATGTTTTAAATTTAACCAGTTTATAAATCTTTGAACGCAAGCATAAAAATATTTCTTTGCTACTGCAAAAGACGGCGCAGCAATTTTTGAGAACATTTTCCAAGGAATGTCCAATAAAGTCCAACTTTTCCGCAGTGAGAGCTTCATTTTCCGCATTTTACTGCTGCCATTTACAGTCACCTGTTATGGGATCATTGAACAAAGTAGAATATTAACACCCAAAAATATTTTCAATAATCGTTTTCGATCTTTACTAGCCAAATTTACTGATTGCCATAAGAATCCATATACGCAGCAATGTATCTGTATCCAATTAAAATAAAAATAACACACACACACACACACACACACACACACACACACACACACACACACACACAACTCTTCAAGTACTCCCACAATGGTCTGAATGCATGGTGACTTAGTATATATCAAAACTCATATGAATCTGATCACAGCAAACCCCAGTTTATTCATCTTATTGCGAGTTCCACTTTATGACTGGGGATTTATTGGATAACTATTTAACTTTTGGCTAGTATATAAGAATAAGAATGTGTAAAAGATTGTCTTGAAAGTTTAGCAAGAAGATACATGTGTTATGTATTATGTATACTTTTATTTTTTTATTTGTTGAATTACGGATGTTTAATTCCTTTCTAATTAACCTTTACAGCTTTTATTAAGATCAAAAATTAAATTCTGTCCTGTCAAACCTCTTGTCAGTTTCACACTGTAGAATATCATTTAATTAATTCGAAGCAGGGCTCCACTTGGAGCGAGGAATAACTGCACTGAACCAAATCCGTTTTAGTACAAAAAAAGTATATCTTTTGGTATTTCATTGTCATAGGCATTTTTATATTATTAAAGTGAAGCCTAACTTTAACTAAGTATAGAAAACCCGCAATAACTAATTTAAGCGTAAGAAAAAACTAGAAGAATAAAGCGTATAAACATATAACGCTTATGAAGTACCATTAGAATAACATCTCTGCTAGTGTTTTATTTCATACCGACATATATTGTTGCAAAGAAATTGTATTAAAATAACTAAGCAAAGAATAACGCTTTAAACTATGCTGAGCTAATTAGCCCTGAGAAAGGAGAACCGCGAGGAGGGGAGGCTTGTAAGCACATATAAAGCTCTATGCCTGCTTTTCTTTACGATTCATTTAAACGACTGTTTCTATACTATATTCGTTATGCAGAGGAACATGTAGAGACGTTTTTAATAAGTTTACAAGCTCATTTTTTCTAGTTTATGCTATCTAACCCATCTGATGTATAGAAACTGCTCTTTTGCACTAAAAGCATCAAGTTTCTTCTTAAAATCTAGAACTCATAAGTGAAGTTCGCCGTTTAGCCCTAAGGCTGACCGGAGTATCGGAAAGGTTAACGAAAGTCTGTAATACAAATTCCGGAATTGAATTCTTATTTGTCTAAATTAGTTCCTTTCCATATAAATATACATAATTGTATCTGGGTCAATTGAAACAAAAGCGCAAGTTTTTGAATCATATATATATGCTAGAACATTTCATGTTGCTTACGGTCAAAGGTGAGCAATGCATTTAGAATACGCTCTGAGAAAGGAGTCCTTGCACTTCTGCCGATGGTCACCCACACAGAGTCTAGCATTTCGTTTTAAGACCGTAGTATGTATTGGATAGGACCACATCCGCCCTGCTCTTTATTAGAATTACTCATACCCATAATAGAGTAAGCGTGATTGTATACTATACTTAAGATATAAAACCTTGTGACTCTGTAGAACTAATTTTAGAGATAAGTTCTTCTGTAGAGGCGATATTTAATAATGTTAACCTTTATGCATTTCAATCTGTATAATGTTTGCCAATACACATAACATCAAATGACCTGAAAGAATAAAATGATATATAAATGACAGTTTGAAAAGTATTCTGGTGCAAATATTTCATGTGGGGGAATTTATAGAATAATATTTACTTTGAAAAATTATCGCGCAACAATAAACAATAAAAAAAAAAAAAGGGAAATTAACGTGAGATTCTTTAATGCGCCCCGTACTGTTTCATATCTGTCATCTTCGATGCATTCTCAGAAATATGTATTTCCTACGTGCGGCACTTTACTCCTTTATCTTCTACCCCGTTATATACACAATACCGCTAACGTTTAGCCTACAAATGGAATATGACCCTTTTACACTCTGTCTGCCGGCAATATTCGCTTTAACATATTCACACAGATGGAAAGCAGCAATTCTTAACCTATATCTGTCTCTTTCTCTACCTGGCTGCCTCAGGTCCACCGCCGACAATCCTTTCCTTAAACATACAATATAATAGATAAATGTTTCACAGTCATCACAATAGTAGAACCTGAAAAATGATTACCATATTTCCACCTTGCTCCGATAATCACAAAATATTCCTATCTGCTCAGATGTTTGCATACATAAAATATTAATCTTAATAATAATTACAATATGAAATTAAGGGGCTCCGAGTTAGGGTTCCAAGTTAAATGACAAGAAACTCCACCTGGATGTTTTTGCAGGATAGTGTCACCTGTCACACTAAAGATAGCAAGGTTTAAACTGCTTTCTTTGAAACTCGAGTAATTTCTAAGCATTTTGGTCGCTTAATCTTGCTTAACCAGGTTACTATGGGGAATATGTATCGCAACAAACCACGGACTCTCTTAAGACTGCAAGAAAACATCCACTCGGATTATACTCGTTCGTGGGAACCTTCCATATGCGTAGGAATTTGTATTTATAACTTGATGCTAACGGTAACCACTTTCAACAATTACTGTTAAAATGTTACTCTTATCATTACTGAATTATGAGAGTATGACTGGTGAAATGTAACCTAATAATATCTATTTGTTTGAGAGTTATAAAGAAAAATCAGAGGCCGTGAGGAAGCAGAAATGGCATGTATTTAATGATAGATAGGCGAACTAAACTCTATCTATATGAATTCATTACCTCACAGTGAACAAATGTGTATTTTATTAACTATTATTCATAAATATTCAGAATGCTGGTCTTGGGTTCTTGCCCAGCACATTTCATTACAGAAAATAACGACTGCCAAATAGTTCCACATGCCATGATTATTAATCTGATGGGGTAGCATTAAAATTTCCCCTCATATACATGCACCGAATATTAAAGTACTGATGTGATCAATTCCCTCAAAAACGACGATAACTAATTTTACGTCGGTAATTTTAAATTGATTTAAATGGGCATCATATGCATTTAAATTTAGTGAATTTATTTCGAATCAGTTAAAAGCTCAAAGGGACATACATTATAAATGTACATGTCGCCTGACATAAACATAACATTCATATTAAGTTGTTCATATAGGATGATTGCTTGATTAAATAGTGCGAATGTGCATCAATTAAAAGGCGATATACAAGTAGGCAATATCGCAAAGTAAAGATCACTATATTATTTATACACAGACATATTCCTGTAAAATTGGAAATGGAAGATGAAGGGAATTAAAGCTGTTATTTATTTGTGAGGGGGTATTTAATATTATTCCGATTCTCTGTTTCTTCTATAGTTCAGTGTTTTATAGTATATAACGCCCGTTTTTACTGCTTAGACGGTGAAATATTGATTCCTGAGACAAAATATTTTTTATTAGAGGAAGGAAACGTTTCAGGCCTAAGTTTTAGGCACCATTGATGGAGATGGAGGAAAATCTGCAAAAAATTGGAGAATGATCCTGGCAGGAATCGAACTCCAGACCTCCCGCTCTTGAGTCCGTGTTCTTAATGACTTCGGTCACCATGGCGGCTAGTTTAGTGTGCATTAAAACATTAGACTCATGCTATACATAGAGTAGACCAGAACTATTATGGAATTTCTACCTAAAGTAGAAATTGCATGCATAGTAGTTTTTAGGCGACACGAAACTGAAATCTACGAGCACTTATATAACATTATAAAAGATGTGCTTTAAACCACGAATATTATGACGCCCCTATCTTTAAAAATGTCATTTTAATGAAAATTACTTGTTAAAAAATTAAAAGTAACAGCTTTTTCTTCTTTGAGTAACTAGGCAAAAATATGAAAGTAAGATTAGAAAAGAAACACGAAGCCTTACAAAATTACTTTCCGAATATGACATACAGTGTTTCATATAATTTATATTTAATTAATATTTCAAGATGTAGAGGTTTTAAGATCACGGTCGTCTAATCCGACCAAAATCAACAAAGCGGTTTAGAAAAATTGAATGCCACATCCGGTGGCGGAAACTTCAAGAGCGCTGGAAATAATTTGTACAATGTCCGAATATTAGCTCTTTGAAATAAAAAAAAATAAAGCTATTATCGATGATGTTCTATTAAGTTTATGCCATAAAATTCCAAGGAAATAATATTAATGAGTTCTTATACGTCTATGAAGTGATGTACAAAGGAAAACATTAATCCTGCATAGATTTAGTTTTGCTTTATGAATTACGTATTCAGAAAGCTGGAATTTTTAAATTCAGGACTTATCTGTTAGATATGATATTTCAGATCTATGAAACAATGCAAGTAATTATTACTACATGTAAAACTAGAAAATAATTGAAACTAAAATGTGAATACCTCCGTGAGTTAACCAAATGTCAGTGGATAGTGTAACCATTTGATTTCTTTATGCACAAGAATTCTAAAGTCTCGCATTAAGCACTAACAGCAATTGGGGAATTGCAGTTTTACGCCAAGTACAGTGTGATGTATGGACTCGCAACGCAATTAGACATTTTAAACATACCTAGAATGACAGCAGCGTGAATTAAAAACATTATTAGGTGTTGATATGACTCTGTTAAAATGTGTCCCACTTCATCAGCCCCCAAAAGTGCATTTGTAGCTGAAATCGTACCAAGGGGGGCAAAATTGCAGTGTAGAGAGGTGACGTCACGAATTTTATTTTTACAATTTTGTAAATATTGTTCAAGAAACTGGATAAATTTAATCTGAATGTTTAAAGCTCATAATGATACCTGAAAAGGTAACACGGATAATATTTTTGAAATAGCATACAAATAATAAATGAAGTAAATGTGTTCCACCTTAACTTCGACAAGTGTATTTCTCACGCTGTAACCACAAAATAAACTTTGTCAGGTTGTGTTGATGGTTCTAGGAAGGGATAGCTTACTTTGTTTATGAGGCAATGCTTTTGGAAATCAGCCAATATGCCAGTTGTCTACCACACTTATTTCTTTCCCTCTTGGTTTAGTATCACGATCAAGAATTTTCTGGACGTTATTTTAAATATTTAAATAATGTGTGTATATTTTAATTTCCAAAGGTTTTTTTTTAGTACTCGCAGCTCCCTTTCTGTTATTTCATTGATTTTTCTGATCTCATCTTCCACAGCGTCAATACTTCATGTTTTTCCTTTTAGACGACAAAAAGGGTGGGGGCACTGAAGTTAGGAAATGAGTTAGGTGTCCAAAATTTCCTGCTAAACATTTCGGTTGCATTACCACAGCCCTATCGCTAATTTCAATTGCCTCTCCTGCAAGATTTCTGCTTAAAATGTACGAAATTTGTTTGTTGCTTATTTTGAAATAAATAACCTTCTCGGTAATGCATACTGCAGAAAATACCAGTTAGTTTGCAGACATACTCTTATAAAACTTATTCTTTAAGAGGCAGAGCTCAAAAGCAAATACGTAGCTCAACAATATATGTAGCCATGAATTCATATCTTTTTATCATAAATGCCAGGCAGTTCGTTAATTATGCGGTTTCGAGTAGCATAAGCCATTCTTTTGTAGAATGGGCACGCCAAATTCTTTCCCGTGTATTTCCAAGAGAGGAGAGAATGAATGGGAGAAAACAAATTCACGGCTTTGTTAACTCTTGGTTGGTTCGCATCTTATATCGACTAACCTACCAGGTTCGACTTCTCTAACAAAACATTTTAAGGACTTTCTTAGGTCTCATCAATGGAAATGCCGACGAGGTCTGGAGCGCTCTCTTCCCATATTTCAACTCGCGTACCATCGTGCACATCGTCTAAGATGCCACATTAGTAAAAATGGGCATTAAACTGTTTAACGTAGTCGGCATTATAATCGTTTGGCTCATGCTTTGTGTTACAGTACACCACTGTTCTGTATCTGATGAACTCTCATATGTTTTTCTGTAGTTCTGTAGAAACTTCCCCCTTTAGATCAGGGTGTGATGACAGTATAAAGTACAACTTCATCCAACAATTTTACGTGTAATCTGTAAAATTTGTATAACGGCATTTAAAATATTTCTAGTAGTTTACAAATATTTTATAGAGAGTACTTTTGAGTACATTTATTTTTGTGTCTTTCAGTTTTAAATGATTTATTATTTGAACTTCATGGTTAATACTTTATAACATGTGTGATTGATTCGTAATTACATGCTCTTTGTTTAAATAAGTGATTTTCTCGTCTATATTTCATTTATATTTTTATTTCAAAATCTGTCTATTTGGCTAAATAGCATGCCGTCGTTATAGAGCTTAATACTCTTAGCTTTGCATGAATTAAAAATCTGAATAATTCTCACATACTTGCAATGTGCATAGTAGTCACTTAAATATGGTTATATAATTGGTAAAATATTACAGGTTCAATGCCGCTATCAGATGTTTATCAGATTATCGTGTAATTTACACAACTGTAGTAGATAGATCGAACTACAAGTTGTTATAAAGACATTCTTGCTGTTTGAAGCTGTGCGATGCAACTATTGGGGAATGGAGGTCTGTCTGGATGTTTGAATTCCACTTCTACTGGTTTACCATCATCATCCAATCATCGGGGATAACTGAGTCCAACCTTGGTACTTAACTATGTTATTGATTTCCCTCCCCTGCATAGATTTAATGCTTATATCTCTGTGATTAACCGGATCCCAATCTTGTCTAGGTTCTATGAGATGTGTTAATTGCAATTGCTTGTTTTAGAGTTAATGTCTAACGTACGACAGGAGAGCCGATGTCGCTGTTTCCGTCTGATTGCAGCACTATTAACGCTAGGGTGGGAGCTTGGTGATTGGAGTGGAAAAGGTTTCTGCTGCATTCAGGAAGCAATGTGCGGCGTGCTGACCAAAATAAATGTTCTAGTTGTAAATGCTAACGGCGAAGACGACAAAATATGTGTGCGGTGGCAGAGGTTACCCACAATAACTGCCGTAGTTAAAAGAATAACGGGATTCTCTATACACGTATACGTTATTGCTGGAATTGGCTGGCACAGAGTATAGGTATAGCCGCTTCCTGCTAAACATGTTCATGGTTACACAGCCTGGCTGTAGGAACAATCTGGTATGGCAGAGGTTCAAAATTGTAGCATAATTGCTTTCAAAGACGTTATTGGTTGGCAATTTTAGTCTTATTGGTAAAATAGCTTAATTCGTTTATTGAGTAACGCGTATAGAATTACGCATAATAATAGAAAGTTTGTAGCATTGCAACGTGTATAGCTTTTAGGCCTGATTTATGTTAATATAATATCCCTTATGGCTTTTGAAAATAAGTTTTTACCTCAATTATTTTGTAAATAAGTTTGCAGTGAGTCCTAGAAGTCATGGTGGATGTTAAAACGATTATATTGTTGTAATAGAACACGACATATCTATCAATGCAACAAATATAAAATGGAAATGCTATCAAGTTCTAAATTTATTGTGAGGTATGCTCTTGTAAGATGTCCCCTTATTGCATTTCTAATTGAACTAACAGAAAGTTTACAATTACTGTATTATATTACAGCCTAGTGCACTAATATCCAGTGTTTGGCCAATTTAGATTATTATATATAATATTTATTGGAATAAATACATTTTAGCTTATTATTGAAGTAGTTTTAAGGTAATACCCTTTTTGGCCTATATTTTTAATGAACACTATGACTTGCCTTTTTGTTATTAATAGTATTACGCCTTTCACTTAACGCAACAAATTTCACGGGCCTTGACTGACCGCAGAGACCGCTGTGTCCTTCTGCGTCCGTCTTGTGACATCTTTGGTAGAGAGCAGGCTTGCAAAGGAGGACATGGACTGCTAGATCCAAGAAAGCATAGTGCGCCATTAGGGAATCTAAGTTCCGGATCGGAATAAACTAGCGCGTAGAAAGTAAAATTTGATACTGAACATTTCTGATTAGGCAGTGTCAAAGTGAACAATCCGGCCTTTTCAATCACAGAGAAATACTAGCTCAACGGACTCCTCAGAAACTTTACAGTGAAGTACAGAGTTGGGAAGGATTCGAACAGTAATAAAATTGTGCTTCTAACTAAATATCCTTCTCCCCCTGGTACACTATCAGGAAATTCCCACATAATCAAAGACGAGCCAAGCCGACGCAACATTGTACCAAGAATATTTTGTGGAGGAGGAAGATAGCACCAGTTAGTCATAATCTTGGCGGCTCATAATTATCTAATAAAATACGTTAAAATTAATTATTCATAAATAAAACCCCTCATTCATTTTAATCCCTTCTTTCATACCACTTAATGACCATTTAAGATTGCCATACCCCGATGGGGCGTAATTAATCCCCTGGATATTACCACCGAATTATAAAAAAACTATCTCAAATTGGCGCCCAACGTGGGGCCACTAAACATTGAATTATAACATCTATCTCAGCATATAAACTGCATTTATAACTTTGCATATATTTAATATTTAACAAACGTTGTGAAGATAACAAATGTAAAATATAATCTTATATGTATTTGAGAATTATATTTGTATATAAGAGAGTTCTGTAATAACCTTCAGCAAATGTTTTAGTCACATGTTTTTACTACAATAACATTTAAATTAAATTTCAGAGCCAATGAAAAGCAATGGAACTTCCGATTGTATATTGTTAATTGTATATATTTGCTTAGTACATTGTATTTATTTGTTTTAAATAGTTATTGAAACATTAGAACATCTCAAATATACAATGTAACTAGAGCCTTTCTGCTATTGCTCTCTATTTTAGTGGATGTAAAGATATCAAGGACTCAGTTCATAAAAATGTTTAAAGATACCCATACAGTGTAGCTTTGTCTATCAGTGGTCATATATTTTAATTTAATTAATTGTGTACTGTTAATTTTGGTCGTTTTATTCCAATAATAATAATAATAATAATAATTCTAAAAATACAGCTTCTGTTTTATATAGCCTATAACTTGCAAGAATTCTAATTTGTTCTACTAATACCATACAGAAATGTCATAACTTATATTATTTAATTAATTAATAAGACCATAATTTTGATTTATATTAATTTTTAAAGTTATTTAAGTAGCTGAAAAATTCTCTTAGTTTACGCAGCTCCTGCATGACGTACATTTTTTTAACCGCGCTCTTTAAATTGTAAATTCCTTTCTATATGTCTGAAGTGAAAATATTCTGCAAACCACAATTTATCTTCAAAAATCCGTTTATTAAAAGTGATAAAAAAGACTTCAGGGTGTCTAACAGTTATGCAGCTAAGCTTGGAAGTGAAGACAAGTTGTTGCTATTGTCTATTATAGAGGGAACGTTGTGGTGTCCTACTTGGCTGGTTCGCTTTGTGCGACCAACTGCTCGCCAGTGCGAGTGGAGACACGAATCATAAAGTTGATTTCTGTGTCCTTCTTTTAGCTACTGAAACGTGGATGCTTGGAAGAAGTAGTATTTGGTGGCCACTAAATGTTACTTTATTTTTGAGCTTTTAATGTAACGTTTAAATCATATGTACTGCCATCGATTAACTTTCTTTATAAAGCGCTTACTCTAGGCAAGGCATCTGTTTGCCTGCATAAGTTAAATAGGGTACATAATTCTTAATACCGACTGTTTCTAAATTAAACACTGGAAATTCTATTCTGGAATTTGTGCAAGACAACATTTTTTGTTAGGTAGCTCAGGTTTAAAATTAACATTGCTTGAGTAGTCAACCATTAAAGAAAATTTTAATATATAATTGAAGGTAAAATTAAATTTTATTAATTTTCATTGCCACCCCATTATTCGTATTTGTTACACAACATGGCATCTCAAGTGCAACATTTTACTTTTAGTTCTTGCTAGATTTGTCAACTGCGTTTGTTTACGATATTTCCTGATATTCGTAAGCCAAATGGATTCAATACGACGGTGCGCCTCATCACTTCTCAATGCAGTTTCAAAGCACTTGAACATTCGGTAAACAATGGGTTGGTCACAATGGATGCTTTGTATCGTCCTACTTGTTCTCCCGACCAGTGAGTTTTTCTTTGGGTCTCAATTGAATCAATAGAATAAGTTGTCACTCAACTACTGAGTTGTCTTTGCGAAACCTGCATGGAGCACATTTGAACAGTTTTTATCAAATATCACTATTAAAAACTTACCATAAATCAATTTATGCTCATCATATCCATAAAAAAAATCAGCGTCGGTTTTCATTGAAGTTTCAGTTTTGAACTTATGGACACCTGTACAGTCGATCACTTTTTAATATTTTATTATAGCAATAACTCGCGAAGAATTTTATTCTATAAGTTTCAGAATTGGTTTACTGAAGTTTCATAAATTAAAAAGTGTCCTATTGAAGGTGAGACAAAATCTCCTTTTCTACCTCTATATATGAACGTAGGTCCATAAGTTTCTGGAAGCGCCGATAAGGATTATCATCCTCACAAAACCCTTATCTGTTGTCATATCTTATCTGTTAAGTAAACAATGTCAGCTGTAACTTCCGCTCCGCTGATTTAAGTTGTTCAGATATAGTTGCATAAAGAAGGCTACGTGCAGAAGATTGTGACGCTCATAATGGAGTATCGAGCTGTTATTAAGTACTTCACAAATAAAGGAAGTTCAACAGCGTTTGGACGATGTATATGGAAAAGCATCCTCCTCATATTCTACCGTAAAAGAATGGGCCAAACGTTTTCAAATGGGTCGAGAAATCATTGAAGACGAAGAGTGTGCAGGTCGGTCCTTGGAGGTGCTCCTGAAAACATCGCTCTTCTGGAAGGAGAAATTATGGAAGACCGGCGGCTCAAAGTTACAGAAACAGCAGCAAGGTTGAGCTTTTCTAAAACAACACCCTTTGAATTATTCTTGAACATTTAAATATGAATAAGGTTGGGTGCCTAGACTTCTTTCCTCTGTTCAAAAGTAGCAACGAGTCATCTGTTGCCAGGCATTTTTGGACTCTGCCGTGGCAACGTGAGAGAAGTTCTGCAAACCATTGTTATAGGAGATGAAACTACGGTCCTCTACTATGACCCCTTGTACAAAAGAGAGTCAATGGAGTAGCGTAAACCTGGCAAAGTACCGCCTTTAAAGGCCAAGGTCACTCAGTGAACCAGCAAGATCATGGCCACCATCTTTTGGGACTGTGAAGGAATATTCTTCGTTGACTTCAAGGAGGGAAACGCCACAGTAAACCGGGAGTACTATGCTGGCCTACTGCACAGACTACGTGCTTCCATCAAAGAGAAAAGACTAGGAAAGCTGAGTGGTGATGTGCGCATTCTTCACGATAATGTGCCTGTGCACACAGCTCTTGTTACAAAGGAAGCTGTGAAGAAATGTGGCTTTAAGGAGATGGAATATCCAACCTACAGCCCAGATCTAGCTCCCAGTGACTTATTTGCTCTTTTAAAAACTCAAGAAGGACCTTCGAGGAAGGAAAGTTAAGTGTGATGAAAAAGTGATGGTTGCTGTATATGCCCATTTTGCAGACAAAACTTCTTACTATTTTTTGATGGTGAAATTGAAATGTTAATTCAGAGATGTGATAAGTGTATTGCAATAAAGGGTAACTATATTGAAAAGTGAAATATAGTTTTTGTCTTTATCACACCTAGAAAATAGTTAGGTCCGAAACGTATGGACCTACCCTCGTATACGCACATATATACATGTATAACTATCATTAGGAGGTACAATTTTTGGAATGCTTAGAATGCTTTGGAATGCTTCGCCATTCCTTGTGATTTACATTAAAGAACTCCTGCTTATGCAGTTTCGCAGAAAACCGCCTATTGGTACATATGGAGTAAGGTCTTCATCAGCTTAAAAATACTGCCCTTGTTTGTTTAGTTTCAGGAGTCCATTACTCTGCTTGGAGAAACTCTTTCCTTCTTCTGACGCTTTATGTGACTGAAATAAGCATATATGTGAGAAACTCTCTACCATATGTTTCTGCAGAAAGTCAAAAGTTTATCTCGTGTTAGCCCAAATGGAAGACAAACTTTCTCGTCTCCCTCCAAACTCTGTTCTATGTTTGTTCGGGACCGTAGTGACTATATGATATGTGAAAAGAAAGAGAGAAGTACATCACATTTTCAAAGTCATGACTGTGTTAGGCCTTATCGACATCTTCGTAAATAAACATTTGCCTGCACTTCTAAAAATGATTGCATGAATTAACTGTGCTTTAAGTCGGAAGGGTATCTGAAAGACAGCCGCTTGTCAACATGTAATATGCTGCTATAATTAAAACATCCAAATATGGTTAATAATTTCGACAAATTATTCTTTAATACCCACTACATTAAAACACTGTAACAGTTTATAAATAAACTATCGTAGCATTTCACCAAACAGAGTCATAACAAATAGACAAATATAGAATAACTAACTCGTACTAGCAACTGACTACATAAAACCGTCCATGCAAGAACTTTTAATTATTACAGACTGGTAAGACCTTGGAGTAGTGTGCGTTGCGCTCAGCTGGGAGCGGAGGTGAAAATAGTACCAGCACAATTGAGGACACATTTAATAAGATTTTCCTGTAAAATAGTATTCAAAATTGACCGAATTATTACAATAGCGTTTTCTTATTATTATAGAATACCGCCAATGTCTACATTTACTTAATAGAACGAAATATCATATGTAGCATGGAAAATTAAAGAAAAGTTGAGATACTGGGCAATTTATTGTTATTCAGAAGTTAATTTTTTTTCTAAAACCCGATTTTTCAATGCCTTTAGTGCTTTAGAAAAACTAGCCCCATAAACGATTTATCTGTAGGACTAAATTATAACGTTTTACTCGGTATTGGAAAACCGAGAATGTTGTTGAAGTTCAAAGACAATGTAGACGTGTATACAGACAGAACGGTCAACGTGAGTAACTCGAGACAATTTGAGACTCATGGTGCCGTATGCGGTGTTCACAAGGACAGATCTGGTAGATCACTGCATTATCACCGAGATGTACGTGCGTACCTTGATGACAATCTTCCAAGGCACTTGATAGGACGAAGAGGCCCGATTGAGTTTCCACCGCGTTCTCCTAATCTAACTCCGTTGGACTTAAGGATGTTGTATACCGTAGAAAACCAGTTACACTGGTAGCACTTCGGGAAGAAATTGAAACGCAGAGCACTTTCGCAAATGTTGCTCAATCAGAAGTTCAACGTACTCAGAAGTGTATCGACGCCGATGGTGGGTATTTTGAGCAACTGTTGTAAGTGTAAAAGTCTTAAGATGATTAGTGCTCATCATTTTCTGTTTGTGTGAATCCAGTTTTGTTATGTTAACACAATTTTTTCTCTGCTTGAAAGTGTATACATTTTCTGACAACCTTTGTATATCTAGTTATTTAGATCAATTCTTAGAGCACAAAAAACTGTTAAGTTCCCAAAGTTTTACAGCTTTTTTGCCTATTAACTGGAAAAATACCAAAGTCTAAACTTCTGCGAGTGTGTTGGAATTTAAGTGAATTTTTGTTTTTTATTATTAATCATTAGAAATAAAAATATTTGACTTAATACAATTGCTGCTAACGGATAAATCGAAATGCCCCGTCACATAACAAACATTTTTGGCTCTTTTTAATAATTCAGTCATAAATTTTAAGGATTGATATGCATTTGAACATATAAAAAAGAGTGCAAAATGTGAAATGAAAACTGTTATGCAGAATCAATATAATTAGCACAGTAAATGAGATTAATTGCAGTGATAGGATTAGCATTATTGCTCTAGGTAATAAAAAGTACCTTTGGGGTTTTCATCGTGTTTTTCTTTTTCTTTATTTTAACACATATAAAAATCCATTTATAAGGGATGTTATCTGCTACAAAATTACAGCTTGTGTATAGACGCCATACCGCATCATCTTAGCTTTTTACCTAGCAAGTCATAAATTATATTTCAGTTTATTACGGTCGTTTTCTTGCTCGCAAATTCTCTTCTTTGCCTTATTTTAACGCCTGGATTGCCCTGAGGGAGAGGATAATTTACGACCATGGTCCATCCCACGGACTGCGGTACCACCACGGTAAAGAAATAAAAGTCTGGAAAGAAGCTATCACGGGTGTAGCCATAAAATAGAGGCCCCGATGTTTAGAACTTCTTAGCAATAGTTTTAAGAGTAATTAAATAGCTAAACACGAGAGCTTGCGCGCAATACATCCATTTTGATTTGTTTGTGAAAGCGTAGCATAAGGAAAGAATAAAAAAGAAATACATTTTTTTGGCTTTTCTTTACTACTTGTTATAAAACGTTGTATTAATAAATGCTAGTACCTAAATCAGAACTCAAATATTTTATTTATAAATGTATTAAGTAGTAATGGACGTTTTAGGGACGATTTTAGGATACACTCAAATACATTCAACTGTCGCATGGGTCTTACGTCCGTACATGCTAATGTCGTCCTTTAGCAAACAAAAGGGCAATACTCACACATACATACTTACATATATATCTATATATACATACATACATTCATGCATATATACATATACACATACCTACCTGCACACAAATCTACATGCATACATACAAATACTTCGATATATTTAAGCCTTCTATTAATAATTTAAATACAACTACATAAACATGAATGAAACCCTTACTCTTGAGCTCCCTCCCATTTACTCACACCCCCTCACCAGCTCCACCCTCATATGGCCATTAACCTCCTTTTCGGGTCTTCTCTAGGAATATTCCCAAATTGTGTATCTCGCATGCACCAACACTTCCCGGCAAACGTTCAAATTTCTTTTGTAATTCAGATATTGCGGTGATAAATGCTCATTTCTTAAAATCTCCGTTTCCCTGCATTCTGCCAGAATATGTCTCAAGGTATCGCTTTCTCCGGACAGTGGGCAAATTCTTTTCCCGAAAGCATGAACTGTTTTTCTTCTTTTCCAAGCCCCTAATCTGAACCATGCGAGACCACTTCTTTCTTCCCTGTCACAGATATCTAGATAATCCCCCTCTCCTCCACACCGGATGTATTTGAGCCTGCAGGTTCAGTGATAAATGTATTAAAAAAACATAGGCTTACTAAGTTTGTGCAAGACGTACCGTGTTAGAAAGTGGAATACAGCTAAAGCGCTGAAGTGTAAACGAGAAGTTAAGATGGGAAAGATATTCGCGTTTGTGGTGGGACAGGGCACGGGATCTCAGATGGTAAGTGCTTCGGCACAGTAAGCGGAAGATATTTGGTGATTTCGATTTTGTCCTACCTGACTGTTGATTCCAAACCTTAGCCAAAAATACCGTGGGAAAAAATTGAATTCACATAAATTAGCTCCGATAGTGTGGTTAACTATAAAACTTGGGAAAAAGTACTAGAAAAATACAAACTCTGTAACGAGATAACCTTAAAGACCCCTAGGGAGGGCAGATTCGCAGTTCAATCGGACAGGCACGGTAGTTCATCAGTACACTAAGCCGAAGATCTGTGTGTGAGCCCCGACCTTGAGCTAGAATTTTTCATGCAACTTTTATTCCAAACAGCGTGACAATGGCTTGTGTTACTCGTACATGGCTTTGATATTTCATTATCAGCAGGGGCGATAAGTAACTTTGAGCATTTAAGCTTTGTAAGAAACCTTAAAATACAATATGTACAGGGGATTTATTGATTTCTTATAACTTAAAATATGTTTTTTTTTAACCTAGAGAAAGAGATGTTAGACGAATTTATTTTTTTTTTTCAGTATTACATCTTACTGTTTTAAATAAAACGCGTTAGTAAGATACGAGGTGGTATCCACAATATTCGTGACTGGTGCTGCCATCTCGACAGTAGTTGCAGCAGATTTTAAGTGGCAACACTAGCACATTTGATGAGTTTGTGTTTAAAGTTTCATGTAGCTGGGTAGATGTGTTGAGATTCTATAGTACTTTTCATGATACTCTGTGTGTAGTGTGTGGCGATTTTACGATTGATGCGAGATTAGAATAGAGAGTGTGCAGCAAATTCTGTGCAAATCTCGGGAAAAATGCTATGGAGACCCTCTCAATAATTCAACAAGTATTTGGGGGACAAAGCAACAGCCGTACACGTGTGTTTGAGTGGTATGTTCGGTTCAAGGTCGGCTGCACAGCTATTGAAGACGATATTCACATCGGTAGGCCAGTCAGCTGCGTAACGCCTGACATTGTTGCCAAAGTTCAACACCTCGTTCGTGAGGATCGACGTCGAACCATTGAAGACCTTGCTCATGAAGTGGGAATTAGTTATGGGGCATGCCAACGAATTTTAACTGCTGAATTGGGCATGCATCGTGTCGCCGCAAAATTTGTGCCAAGAATCCTGACTGCTGATTAGAAGGCGCAGCATGTTAAAGTTTGCACGGAGCTTCTTCAGGCCGTATCCGACGACCCAACCTTCTTGTCCAGGGTCATCACGGGCGACGAGATCTGGATGTACGCTTATGACGCTGAGACAAAACAACAATCCTCCCAGTGGAAGAGCCCGAACTCACCAAGGCCAAAAAAAAGCGAGACAAGTGAAGAGCAAAGTCAAGAGCATGCTCCTCGTTTTCTTTGATACCAAGGGGATTGTGCAGAAAGAATTAGTCCCACCAAATCAAGCAGTGAATACTACGTATTACTGTGACGTTTTGCGACGGCTCCGTGAAAATGTGCGGAGACGACAGCCCGAACTTTGGCAACAAGGGAACTGACTGTTTCATCACGATAATGCGCTCTGTCACAATTTCTTGTTCACCAAGAGCTTTTTAGCGAAAAACAACATAACGGTTATCCCCCACCTACCTTACTCGCCTGATTGGCACCCTGCGACTTCGCTCTGTTCACCAAACTGAGAATCAAGTTGAACGGACTCGGTTCGACACAATTGAGAGGATTCAAGAACAAACCCTGTCTGTGCTAAACACCCTCAAAGAACATGACTTCCAAGATGCACTTGGAAAATGGCAGAATCGCTGGGACCGGTGTACACGTGTGGAAGGGAAATACTTCGAGGGTGATGGCGGCCATTAGTCGCAAAGAATTTTGACCAGATGGCAGCAGTAGTCCCGAATATTCTGGATCCCACCTCGCATATTGAAATATTTCTACTATGAAGGATTACAGATGATTTATTTAGATTTTTTCCAAAATCGATACATGCATATATACGTTGTTATAATTATGTTATAGTTATATAATTTTAATTAATTTGTAATAAAATGTAACAAAATGCAAATAATATCCAGGATATACAAATACTTATCCTTTCACTTCCCTTATGCCACTAGGCATCGATTCCTTAATTACCTAGAGGGTTTCCCATGGCTAGCCATAATAATTTAACATCTTTGATATATTCTGCCCTTGTTATTATTCTTACCAAATGCCCAAATAAGCTCAATTGTTTCCTTTCAATGGTTTTTGCAACATCTTCCTGTTTACAACTTTCTCTTTTAGTGCTATTTATAACGATGCTCAAATACAGCATGAAATATTATGTACATCTCTCTAGATTTCCATAATTGAGGTAGAATGGAGACAAAGAAGATACTTTTTAAATCTTAAATATAGCGTACAGTTTAGAAAGGCCGGTTCAGTAAATGTAATTCAATATATATATGAATTTGTGGGCATAAATCATAATCAAAGAGTTTCAAATTAAAAAATTGTATCGTAGAAAGCAGTGAAAATAAGACAGTAGTAATGTGAAAATGGGAGAGGAAGGGGAAAAAGAGGGGGATCTAACAAAAATCCGAATTGATTTGCAACAATAGCGTATTATCTCAAGAAAAGAATTCTATAAATATTTTTGAATAGCTTAAACATTTGTGTTCTAAAATTAATGTTCAGAAAATATCACTGGATATATCATTGGATTGCATTTATATTTTATATATATTTTTTAAAATGCACAAATAATGACAAATGACTAATTGGTAGCCATCCAATTCTACATTCAGTAATGTGGAAATGTACTCCCCGTTAAACAAAGGATATGTTCATTGGATAGGCAAATCATATTCTTGAGGGGAAATAATATAAGTTGCGTGTCAAATAAAATAATTACAGGAATAAAATAAGTTTATAATATTATTTGAGATAATTCAGAGTTTTAGTTCAACTGAAATCCCTTAAAATACTTTCGGAACTCAAATGTAACTGTTCATTCTCCCAAGTCGATGGAATATTTCTGTGTACAACTAATTAATATCTGTAAACAAAAGTACTTTTAAGATATTTGGCAGCTTCTTTTAACAGGTAACAAGTAGTAGATAATGGTGGTGAGTTAAGGAATTGAAGGGAAAGAGGCCATTCATTGGATAGCATTTTTAAATATATATTTTATCTTAACTACAATTAAGTGTGAAATATATCATAGAGAACTCTCTTAAAACGTGTGACCATTACAACTTGTCATTATGAATTGTTCAGGAGTATACGAAATTTGGTTACTTTGCACATACATTTTCACTGTTATTTAATTCTTAACATTAAAGAAAATTACCTGTGGTGTTCCAAACTTAGATTTTTATGCATTACGTTGCAAGTTGATACAAAGAACTGTTGTGCGTGCAAATGAAATGTGAATGTTAAGTTCCGTTATGACTGCAAGCGAAGGCATTAATGCCGCATTTTTATGGCAAAGGGTGGAAAGATAGAATGCAGTGTGTACTGGAGAATGCATGTGTACTGGAGTGAAAACTTGAGATAAAACGTTAATTTATCTTACTTGTGTATAAATATACAAATATATAAAAACAAACGTAACGAAGTATTGAAACACGAGCTTTGAGGAGTGTAATGCGTGAAACTTTATACCAGGGTCGTGTTTATTTTGTTATACAAGCACAAATTTACTCTCAAACTCACCATTTTAAATAAAAATAATTTGTTGGTTTTTGTGCTATGTATTCTGTAAAATAAACATTGGAAATGACTAAACTCAATACATAATAACACTAAAGTATTAACAGGAACTTTAGTTATTGTGTTTATTAGGGCACAAACACTCAAATATTCATTTTGAATATCTCTGGTTGCGTATTTTATTATGTCAACTATCCTAATTGAACACATATCATGAACACGAGACAAAAAATAAGTTTTTGATGCGTTGAACGACTTGGGGAATCCATCATCTCACTGAGAATATATCTAAATGAAAAATCATTTATTGAGTATTTTATGTCGTAATAGTCACTGCTTAATTTGGAAATAGTTTTTAGAAAAAATAAAGATAAAGATAGCCTATTGTGTTCCTTAAGGGCAAAGGCCTCCTAACAAGACCTCCAAAAAAGCTCGCTTTTTTTCCTAACGTGGTGAGCTATTCCACGCTAGTTGTTCGTATTCTGTTTAAGACACTAACTGTTTTGTTCTTTGGTTACTCCATTTCTCACTGCACTAGTTGCTTCTCGAGAAATTTCCATTTTTCTCTACCTCTTGCTACTTTTGACCAAACTGGACCTGCATATTTCTTGAAGAGGTCTGTCCATCTTCTTATGGGTCTGCCTTGTGTCCTTTTTCCTACCTGGGAGCCTCACATGGGTATCTTGTAAGTCCATCTATTGTCCTGCATTCTTGCGACGTGACCGCCCCATTGCCATTTGTTTCTGGTGGCTATTTGTACAATGTCTGTTATCCGAGATAAGTGATTTATTAATACAATAGATGTTTTGTCCTTCGAAGTAATTCCCAGGATGTTGCGTTGCATTTTTCTTTGGCATATTTAATTTTTTTTTTTTCCTGTGACCATTGAGATGTAAATTTAATTTATCTTAAAACTTTCAGGTGGCTTGTAGAAAGCTTATTGTTAGACGTGCATTTTAAAGTGGCCATTATTTTGGTAGTAGTTTATTGACAATGTAATCAATTAATTTAATAAACTATTATTAATATTGCAAATATCGTACGCACAGTTTCATAAAGAGGCAAAAGTACAGCACTGCTATAATACACAGTTTCAGGAAAGTTTTCCAGCTTTCTTCAAAAATTTGTTTTCAGTTTTGTTTTCATACGTAAATACTCATATATTGCTTGAACAATAGTGCGTATTTATGAAATAGCACTATGGACTTCTTGTGTAAGTGCTGGGGTGGCAACCATACGGTTTACCTTATTGTTGATGTCCTATTTGCGTTGCTATGTTTGCTTGTCACTTCCTATTTTGGTATCAGTGAATGCACGTGTGCTATTTCTCTGTATAACAAATTGCAAACGAACCACAAGGCAACGTGATACTGAGTTACGCCTGTGGAGACATAATAGTGGTGCCAACCGTGAACAGATCTAGCAGTGAAATATTTAGACAAATGACTTTAGCAAACAGGATATGTCACGAAGCCGTTACAAAGCAGCCAAGTAGAAACTGTTAATGTGGAATAAAATTAGCATCCTATTGCTCAAAATTGTGCCATCAGAACCACGAAGTTCCTTCAGAAATAGGTCTCTCTAAGAGATGAATTATTATTGCTCTTTGAAAAAATATACCAGTAAATATAAAAAAGAGAAATTCAAGTACGGGGTAGATCTATAAGTTTTCGACTTCGCCTTCACAAAACCCTTATCTGGTGCCATACCTTATCTGTCAAGTAAATAATTGCAGTTGTAACTTACGCTCCGCTGTACATTTGTTCATATATAGTTGCATAATGAAGGTTATGTGTAGAAGATTGTGACATGTTCAAAATGCAGTTTAGAGCTGTTATTAAGTTCTTCACAAAACCTTCTTGTCCAGGGTCATCACCGGCGACGAGAGCTGGCTGTACGCTTATGACCCTGAGACAAAACAACAATCCTTCCAGTGGAAGAGCCCGAACTCACCAAGACCAAAAAAGCGAGACAAGTGAAGAGCAAAGTCAAGAGCATGCTCCTCGTTTTCTTTGATACCAAGGGGATTGTGCACAAAGAATTCGTCCTACCAAATCAAACACTGAATTCCACGCACTACTGCGACCTTTTGTGACGGCTCCGTGAAAATGTGCGGAGACGACGGCCCGAACTTTGGCGACAAGGTAACTGGCTGTTGCATCACGATAATGCGCCCTGTCACAATTCCTTGTTCACCAGGAGCTTTTTAACGAAAAACAACATGACGGTTGTCCCCAACCACCGTACTCGCCTGATTTGGCACTTCAAATTGAAAGGATGTCGGTTCGACACAATTAAGAGGATTCAAGAAGATGCTGTCTGTGCTAAACACCCTCAAAGAACATGACTTCCAAGATGCACTTGGAAAATGGTAGAATCGCTGGGACCGGTGTATACATGTGGAAGGGAACTACTTGGAGGATGATGGCGGTCATTAGTCTCAAAGTAAGTTTTTGACCAGATGGTAGCACCAGTCCCGAATATTGTGGATACCGCCTCCTATATTACTCTCGTTGAAGGTATGCTTAGTTAAAAAATGCATTTACTAGATATTTTCTTGCCCTAAAGAATTTCAAATGTTAAGGAGGAAAATTATATTATATAATTAAACAGTATCTAAATATTACTATATAACGCGTTATAACGTCATTGTTGAATTGATTTCAAGCTAGTGTAACAAAAAATTTGACGTACTTCTTTGGTCTCTCACCTATCAGCAAAGCACCCACTGGGTTATGTCTGTACCCCATCTTATCACAGAGATGATACAATGCTGACCATATTGCTCTGTGAGACCTCCATTGTGTCATGTTTAATGCGGTTCATGAAGTTCATGTGGCCCCATAGAGCAACCGCTCATTAGTGTATAACTGCAACAATGGCAACAATAACAATGTATTAATGCCGTTGATTGTACAATGACCACCTTTATCAGACCTGATCTGGAACCTGAAATGGCGTTATGCGTAATCCAGTTATCACTTTATCACCTTTATGAGCCTAAACGTACATAACTAATATTTAGAAAAATGCGTTTGAATTCTTTTTTCAATTTTCTGTTTGCTTTTGAGTATGCAACACAAACTTTTCTTTGCAATATTTTCATGGTAGACGTAGAAGTTGATAACTAAATCTAATAGAACAAATAAAGGTACATTTGTTTATCTCTATCATCAAACATGCTTATGTACCACTAGATTTTCACAAATAGACTGCAATACAAATCCGTGGCGCATTTATAATTATTTCTAAACTATATAATTACCATTTTACTAGCTGACCTCTAGGCAGGAAAAATTAGATTTTTAAATTGAAAAAGTTACAAACAGCCACAATTTACATAAACATATTAAAATATTGTCATTGGAATTTAAATGCATTACCTTCATTTAATTTAAGGTAATGCATTTAAACTAAATTAATTACCTTTAATTAATTTAATTCACGCCCTCACTATTTGGCAGGACCATTCCACATCATCGCAGCAAAGGGCAATAAAACCTGTTATGCCTCTTTTGGAAATAAAGAGCTTTATATATTTTAGATTATTATTTTTTATAACTGCATAAATTATAATGTTAAAGATGGGTTGGTAAACTTTTTACTACTTAATTGATGAAATATTAGTGCTCTATAGATTTGCAGTAGAAAGACCAAATAATCCCTTAAAATAAGTTATTAAAGAATTATTTTTCGAGAAAAAATACAAAAACTGCCTTCAAAAATGCATGAATAAAGTTTCATTAGCTCCACTGAAATAAAAGAACTTGTTACATAGAAGTGTATATGGACTTTGGATTGGCACTTCTTAAAGTAATACCAACAAGTATAGAATTACAAACTCATATTTTATAATTAAATTTAATGTATGGTGTATTTAATGTGGCATCAACTGCAAGACAAAGGGGGATGTATTCAAAATTGTTAAGCCCAGAGCCTTCTCCGAAGAGTAAGCCCTGAAACCCAGATACCATGCGGTTTTAAACATGCATTTGGCTATATTGGCGTCAAGTTTCCTTTTGTAATTTCCTAACTGAGTAATGAATTGGAGTTTGAAAACCATTGAGCAGCATTAATACTCTGTTTTATCATTTCTGAGAAGGAAATGTTATAAAATACTTGCGACCACAAAACTTTGTATTCCTGTTTTATTTAATTTATTGTTTGTTTACTGGGGAAATAAGTATATTTTATACTCGTTTTAAAACATACGTTGCTAATTTACATGCATGCAATCTTCAAGCCAAAAAGTATTTATGCGTATTTGACATATAACTTTATGATTGTTAATAAATTATATTAGAATTATTAATTATTGTTCTCCTTTCTTGGGTCATGGTGAGTTTTTCTTTCAGTACACTTCCAAGGCTAAATTTTATTCACGCTGGAGAGTGTGGAACTTTGAGAAAGCGCAAATAAAAATATAATAACTTTCGGTGTCTGTTGACGGAACTTATGTGTTGTTGAAGCAAACCTAAAATGTTAGAACACGACTACAGAGAATAAGATACCCTAGAGAGTACTGTGAGGAAAATAATCATGCAACTATTAGTTGAAAAAGAGGAGAATAATCTTAACAAATTTTAGTTTATTTTCCCAGCCTCAAACCCCCCCCCCCCCAGGTAATGTCATTGCCATGCCAATTTAGTTTCTATTTTACACATTTTCATATATACATATTTCTGCTAATATTTGTTTTATGTGCATTTTTGTTATGTTCACTTGAAATTCCCAGTTGTGTAATATGAAAGTATTATTGCTATACCCCCATATAAACAATAAGATTATTTTATTGTTGGCGCAGGGAACACAGACCTACTTTACTATTGTAACCACTTGTATAGGCTTAACCTGAGTCCCGAAGGGTTTTAAGATTTTCTAAAGAACCGACCGCTATTGTTTACAATTCGAAGTGTTGTATGTGTTAGTTAAAGGTAATATTGTTGTTGTGCAACATGAAGGCCAATTATCTACCACCCCCCACTGTCCCATAACGATTTACCGTAATAAATCCGCCTATAAAGAGATTCGTAAATATAACCAAACAAAAATAGCAGAGGATAGTAAGAGGTAAAATTGCCAATAGAAAGCCTTGATTAAAAGTAGAAAGTTTAGGTTGATCGTAGTTCCAGGTTTTAAAATAAGAATAAATATCCCAAACTTGGGACTGAAATAATAATAATAATAATAATAATAATAATAATAATAATAATAATAATAATAATAAAAGCACATTACAAATTCGAAGCCCGCTGACAGTTCAAGAAAAATAGGAAGGCAGTACCGTCAAAAGAGCGAGAACCCTACACAGGAATAATGATTTGTTTGTTTGTTTTTTTTAATTAGTGTTTAACGCCCGTTTTATCTACTGAGGCTCCACAGGCGGTGGGCACTGATGATACATGATATGGTAACTAGGGAAAGCATTTTTTTTAAAGGAAGGAAGCGTTACAGGCTTAAGTCTAGGGTATCTCCCCGGCATTTGGCATTTATGTGGACTGAGGAAAACCTGGAAAAAGCCACAGTCAGGGAGAACGATCCTGGCGGAAATCAAACCGCAGACATCGCGCTCACGAGTCCACCTTTAAAGACCTCGGCCACCCGTGGCTCAAAGTTACAGAAATAGCAGCAAGATTGGGCCTTTCTAAAACAACAGTCCTTTGAATTATTCATGAACATTTAAAACTGAATAAAGCTAGTGCAAGATGGGTGCCTAGACTTCTTTCCTCAGTCCAAAAGCAGCAATGAGCCATCTGTTGTCAGACATTTTAGGAGCTCTGCATTGTTCAGAAGAGAATCAATGGAGTGACTTGGAGAAGCACCGCCTCTAAAGGTCAAGGTCACTCAGTCAACTCAGAAGATCATGGCCACAAGCTTTTGGGACTGTGAAGGAATACTCTTCATTGACTTCAAGGAGAGGAACACCACAGTAAATGGGGAGTGCTATGCTGGGCTACTACACAGACTACGTGCATCCATCAAAGAGAAAAGGCGCGGAAAGCCGAGTGATGATGTGCGCCTTCTTCACGACAACGCGCCTGTGCACACAGCTCTTGTTGCAAAGGAAGCTGTGAAGAAATGTGGCTTCAAGGAGATCGACCATCCACCCTACAACCCAGATCTAGCTCCCAGTGACTATTTCCTCTTCTCAAAACTCAAGAAGGACCTTCGGAGAAGTAAGTTTAAGTGTGACGAAGAAGTGATGGACGCTATTTAGGCCTATTTTGCAGACTTCTGACTATTTTGGTAGGGGTTGAAATATTAATTCAAAGATGTGAGAAGTGTATTGCAATAAAGGGTGACTATATTGAAAAGTGTAATACAGTTTTTGCCTTTAGTATATTTAGAAAATTTAAGCCGGAAACTTATTGACCTATCCTTGTACATTAGGGATCCAAGAAACCTTTGATCACAGTTTACAAAGTTTTTGCCTTCCATTTAATGCCTGCAAACTGCAGTTCTTATAGTCACTCCTGCAAAAGATTAGTCCAAAAGATTGATTTTGCTGTTCAGATGCCTAATGAGATACACTATAATAAACAATTCTTACGGATAATTGAGTATCCAGCCTAATGCCAGTATTAAGTCTAAATCTGTGGCAATCGAAAGTGAGCGTGTCATCACTGTGTTTCTTATCACTCTATGACATAATTCAATAGAGTGAAAAGTTAAATTTTTTCTTTGCGGAACCGATAGTGATATGATGTATTTATTTTAGTATTTCAATGTGATCCAAATTTTGGATAGTTTCATCTATCAGAATTAAGTTCCTTCATGCCATCTTGTTCCTTAATTTCTGAATATGATATTCCACACTTTTGGATAGAAAAGAGCGAATGGAAGTTATGGACAACACAATTGTCTAGCCTCAAATTTTGGCGCTTCATTAAAAAATAGTCGTAGGTTCATATCAACGATATTGATCACCTGAGAAAGGGAATCAGAGAAACTGTTTATTCGATCCCATCTGCGAGGCCAAAATTGAAGCATTGATTTTGTGCAGTGCATCAAAAGGAAGTCATACCAGATTGCAATAATTAGTAAAAGCTGTTTTTATATTTATACCCATAAACATTTTTAAAACTCCCTGTATAAAAGAAAGCATGAGATTGGAAAATAAAATCTCTAAAGCTAACATATTATTATTATTATTATTATTATTATTATTACTATCATCATTATTAATGTGCTATTTTGTACCAAATTTTGCTGTGAAACAATATGAGTTTGGCAGAATTTAAATAGAAATTCATGCTTTCCCTTCCAGTGATTTGAAATAAACGTAAAAGGAAATGAACAATGCTTTTGACTGTATATGAATTTTACTGCAATTAAATTAGGTACCTTTTTACATGAATGTGATTCATTTTAGTGTGCTTTCAGAACTCTATATAATGATTCTCATTTAAAATTTCCATCGAGTGCGTCTTTGAATGGACTGTAAAATGGCACACGGAGTGGGGGCTGGTCGGTAATTGAAAATTACCGCTGCGGCTCCCCGTGCTGTCGTATTGGCTCTGGATTACAAGATAACAATTGGCCAGCTCTGTGGAGGGAACAGATTGCTGTAGACACCTGCTGCAGATCGCATTTGCCGAAGGGATTTCAAATTCCGAAGCAGGAATTTCTGTGTAAGATCTCATAATTCATGGACCCATTATTGTCTAATGTTGAATAAAACGACTAAAGCTAAATAGTCACTTTACCTTGCAGCTTAGCTCTTTCTTTAATAGGAATAGAGAGATGAAATGCTTATTCTTATTATGGGCAGACTTCGGTATTTATTTAATGGAATTCCTGTTTGTATCGGTTACAACTTGGAACCGTTTTAACATTTAGGAGTATTTCGTATCTGGAGAAAATGGTTAAATATTATGATGTTATATACAACGTTTAGTAGATAATAGAAATAGAAACAGGAATAGGAATTATTTTATATATAAAACAAATATAATATATATTACATAATAATAAACGGTGCTATATAAAGAATAAAAATCCGGTTTAGCTCGTTTTTCTATCGTATATTCTTTTAAAGTTTAGTTTGCTCAAAATACATAAAATTGGAAATGATAGAAATGTAACTTTGGTACGTAGGAAAAACTAGCTGAGCATAAAGTCACATAGGCGCTAGAAAAGAGCATAGAGTGAGACAAATCACTAATTGTTTTAACAAAATTTTGAAATGCATTTTGAAAATATAACTCAAATATTTTTTTCGAAAGTATTGTTGAAGATGATATTTTTTGTAAGATCATTTGCGATGTTCCTCGACATTTCAAGTCACAATTCAGTCACAGTTTCCTTGATAAAAAGCGTTAAATAAATCACAGCTTCAGGAGAAATAATGTACATTGTCTATGAAGTAGATAAATCTAAAATTATTGTTCTGAGCAGTACTCCATTTTTTGATGGATAATAGATTATATAATTTATCTTCTCTTACTGAAAATAATTTCTTTGTTTCATTCAAAATAGCATGATGTACACATAATAATAATAATAATAATAATAATAATAATAATAATAATAATAATAATCCACAGCGAGACGTGTATGGCAAACTGTTAACTTTATTTATAAATTACAAAATTACATTCATATATTATTATTTTCCAAATATTACTTATACCTAGGTTACAATTAGAAATTTACTGAAATAATAAAAATAACAAAATTGCATCTCCCTTCAACTATTTCCTAATTTCTGGAAACCAGCTACTACTTCTACTACTTCCACTTAATCTTTAACTCTAAATTATTCTATAAACTATAAAGCTATTCACCGGTATACTGTAGAAACTATATTGGTGGCCAGTACATTTCTTGCATACTTTTACTTTTACTTTCTATATTTGTATAAAGCTATATATTATATATCTGTAGATCTGGTACATGGTTCTTTATTTTCCATATTATATCATATCATGTATCTATATTATATCATCTTTATGAACATATTCATGTAAATTTCACATTTATATCTCATATTAATCTATTATACAACATTAACTATCTTCTGTTTGCAAATCTAATTAGCATTTATCAATGCAAAATTTATACTACCAGTTCATTAGTTTAACATTGTTAACAAAGTAATAATATAATCACAGATAATATTGGTTATAATTATAATAATTATTTTAAATTTTAATATATTATATTTTACTTCCTCTTTATCTTCTTCTTCACTCTTTCACTATACCCCTTTTCCACAACCTCTTTACCCTCTTCTCATTCTATATACACAATACTGTTTTTTGTTCTATTAAAAGTTCCCTTTCGCTACTCCCCTACACTTTACATTTCTCTATTGCATTTGTTTATTTGTTCTTTATACTCACATTATTACAAGTTTTAAAACTATTCGTACAATTTGCACTTCACTCAACATCACCCCTATTACTACACCATTAAACTCCAATATATTATTCCCTTTCAATCTTTAATATACTTCTTCTCCATATGTAAATATATACGCATTACAGCATACTTCACTAAACACTGGTAAAGTATTTAAATATATAGAGATTTTCAGACACTGCTGTATTCCTGATCGTTTTTCAAGCAGATTTGAAACATTTAGAGGTGTTACGCAGATATTCAAATGCATTGAGCATTCTAATATGTTTCATAATATTTTTATCAGCGAGCGGACTTTTCCAAGTTGAAGCAATAGTGATGGTCTAAAACTACAGTAATATGGAATTGTTCATATTCGTTTCATGAAATACTTTAATGAATGTACCATATGTTTTATTCAAAGGCACCAACAGATTACATTTTGGTTTAGATTTTGATTAAATATGATATATAGAGAGACATTTGCACAAAAAATCCGTTAATCACGAATACATACGAGGTCTCTTCAAAAAGTATCGCGAATTTTGAATTTCCACGGGCTACGTATATTCGATTTTCGATTGTTTTGTGATGTCATGTTGGTACTCATGTTGACAAGCTCGGCCCTTTTGAATGTTCAGTTAATTGTTGACAGCTATTTTGCTTGGACGTGTTTTGGCTCGTTCGCGATTTTTGCCTATTCCAAAAAATGGAACAAAGAATCTGTATGAAATTTTGTGTAAAAAACAAAGTTAAGTGCGCGGATGCTTCCGAATGTTGACTGTGGCATATGGTGAAGGTATCTTGGACCAAAACAACGTTTATCGGTGGTACAAAATGTTCTCAGAGGGCCGAGAAGATGTGAAGGACGAAGAGCGTTCCGGACGCCCGAGCTGGTCAACAACAGACGAAAACATTGAAGAAGTGAAGAAAATAGTATTGGCCAATCGTCGAATCACCATTAGAGAAGTTGCTGAGGATCTATGTCGATTGGCTCATGCCATTCGATTTTTACCAATGATTTGGGCATGAGACGGGTCGCCGCAAAATTCGTACCAAAGTTGCTCAATTTCGACCAAAAACACCATCATATTAACGTTGCTAAGGAGCTGTTGAACTCTGTCCGCGACGACCCATATTTGCTCCAGAGGGTCATAACTGGAGACGAATCATGGGTTTATGATTATGACGTGGAAAACTCAATCATCCCAATGGATACTGCCACACGAGCCAAGACCGAAAAAAGCGCGCCAAGTTCGTCGAATGTGAAGGTTTTGCTTACAGTTTTCTTCGATTGCAGGGGCGTGGTGCATCATGAATTCTTGCCACAGGGTAGAACGGTCATTACGGAATATTACCTGGAAGTTATGCGCAATTTGAGCGAAGCAATTCGCCAGAAACTCCCGGATTTGTGGAAGAACAAAAATTGACTTTTGCACCATGATAATGCCCCTGCTCACACATCGTTGCTTGTGCGCGAATTTTTGGGCAAAATCAACAAACTTATGATACCGCAGTCACCGTACTCCCCAGATCAGGCCCCCTGTGACCTTATGTTTCCCAAAACTGAAGAGGCTCATGAAAGGACGACACTACGCCACGATTGAGGAGATAAAGACGGCATCGAAGGAGGAGCTGAACAAGATCACAAAAAACGATTTTTAAAGTGCTTCGAGGATTGGAAAAAACGTTGGCACAAGTGTATAATATCTGGTGGGGATTACTTTGAAGGGGACAAAATTGATATTCATGAATAAATAAATACTTTTTGAAAAAACACAAATTTCGCGATACTTTTTGAACACACCTCGTATATGCGTGAAAAAAAAAGAAAGGATTAAAGTTCTTTTTAGTTTCATAGCATCAAATAAAACGATCTAAACAAGGTATTAGTTAAAGCATTAGAAAAATTCACGTATTACTACTCTATAGATAGGACTTCCTTGTGAAATTTAATCAGTTCACAACAGAAATTAATTTTGTTATATCTTCATGTGTGCTGGTTCACTAAAGAATTTGAGTTGGTGAGATAAAAAACTCTTTGCTAAGGTAACCCACATCATAGGGATTTAGTAGGCAGTAAAAAACACTGGTAAGGTAAAATTTACTGTCACTTCTTGTCTTTGAATGGATATGCGAGTGGGGTTTATTGAAATATCTGTTTCAAAAATAAAAATGGTAGATATTAATTTGCAATACAGGTTACATTTTAGAATAATACTATTTATGTATTTCGCCAATCTATTATTCAGAAAAACAGCACATGAAAGAGAGAGTTAGGAATAGAAATATTTGCTTACAGCTCCATGATATTTTCGTACCTGAATATTTTGCTGCATATGTCTTAAGGCTTTAAAAAAAATATATACATATATATATATATATATATATATATATATATTTTAATTCGGATATTTTATAAAATCTCTCACGGTCACTGCCACGAAGAAACATGTTGAATTTTTGACAACTCTAAGAAATAGCATGATTCATGTGTACATAGTATTTATTGGGGAGCTTTCAATATCATATTCTTGAGCAATAATAATATGATTTGAATAAATGCCAAAATTAATTTAGGAAGCACAATGGCATTCAGTTCAAAAAACGAACAATAGCATTGTCTGGTTTAAAAGAGGAAGAGGAAGAGAGAGAGAAGTATCTTGAGGTTGACGAAAACTTTAAAATTTGCCTAATTTCTATTTTCTGATTTTTTTTTACTTTACTGAAAAAGATAACGTTTTAAATACTATTATTTGCAGCTGATCATATTAATGGTAATGTCACCAACATGAGCTAAAATTCAGCAAAACTAAGGGTTTACAGTAAATATTTAAATTTCGTAGTAATAATGAATTTAAAATTAATTATATATGCAATATTTTTATTCATAGCCAAATATATGGGAATACGTCTTGAAAAAATTACCTAACTTTTTAACGATTATAAATACTAAAATTGATTCGAAATGAAAAAATATATGATAAATTTTTGAATTGATATAATATGATAAAGAATGTTATTATATGAATATTTGAAGAAGGTGCTAGTCAAAGTTGTAGATAAACAAAAATATTTAAATGCCTATAGATATGGCTATAATGCAAGGGTTAAATATAAGGCGGGAGAAGAAGGTGTTAGTACTCGAAAGCAAAACCTTTAACTTTATCGCACTGTTTATTACTGTGCTTTTCCCTTGTTTTTTAGTTCTATTATAGCAATTGTAGAATACATTCAAATAAATACAACTATCGCATGGGCCTTACGGCCGTACATGCTCATATCGTCCTTATAACATTCAAAATGGCCGTATACACACATATATTCAAACACTTCGATATATTTACGTTTTCTATTAGTAATTTTATATACAAATACATAAACATGAATGGAACCCTTACTCTTGAGCCCCCTTCCATTTACTCACACTCCTCTCAACCCCCCTTCGTCATTATAGCGATTAACCTCCTTTGTAGGGTCTTCTCTAGAAATATTCCCAAATTGTGCGAGTATCTCGCATGCACCAACACTTCCCTAAAAATGTTTAAATTTCTTTTGGCATTCAAAAATTGCGGTGATAAATGTTCATTTCTTAAAAAAAACCTGCGTTTCCCTGCATTCTGCCAAAATAGGCCTTCAGCATAGCACACAATGGGTAAATTCTTTCCCTGAGAGCATTAACTGTTTTGTTTCCTTTCCAAGCCCCTAATCTGAACCATGCAAGACCATTTCTTTCTTTCCTGCCACAGATATCTAGATAATTCCCCTTACCCTACACCGGATGTATTTGAGCCTGCAGGTTAAGCGATACTTTTTCTGCGCATTGAGACGCAGTATTTTGCCTATCTATATCTCGCAAACGTCTGTTAACTATTTTCCAGTTATTTCGTGTAATGCCCTCACCCTTTAACCAAATATACCCCAATCCAATTTTGTCCAAGCCTTTCCTCATTTTTGATGCCCACTCTTCGCTTATTTGCTGCCTTAGACAAACTGCTCGAAGATGAGCTTGAATTTTAAATTCACGCTTAGAAATACCAAACACTTTAGCTGACCTATGCTAAATGCTATAATCACTACTTCTAAAACGTTTAGACTGGAGCTTCGTTACTTCACAGGATAAACCCATGACCTTTAGGGTAAATCTTTTATCTTTGTGGAAATTTGGTTCAAAGTCCAAAACGCCGCCAAAATCTAAGCCACATCCCAAAAAATGTGTGGGTCGTTAACGTCTATGTTATAAAGTCAGACTAATAAAAAGATAGCACTATAATTTAAAACCCTAAATTAAGAACAAAATATTAAAATTTTGTGAAAATAAAGCTAGTTTATCACATATTCTGATTATTTATCTCTAATGCAATTTAAGTTATAACATTTTTAAGTACAACAGTTAAGTTCTAGGATAAATGTATCTGTACGAATTAATATATATATATATATATATATATATATATATATATATATATATATAAACATTAATATGTTAAAAATCATGGCGCAAATAAGGAGTAGGAGAATATGTGTGCGGTTGCACAATCCTGTTGAAAAAAATAAAAAAATACGCTCAATCTTCATCAGTTTGTGGCGAACGGCACAAAATATCTATGCCGTGTCCATGGTCGTATTATGAATTTTTTATATCTTAATTGAAAATTGGGTTAATCTGCCTAACGCTAATAGCTGTGTGTTTTTCCATAACTATGAGTTTCACGTTCACATTGTCTGGTGGGCTAGTGGTAACCGTACTTGCCTCGTAGAACAAGGTCAATGCGTTTTCAAGGCGAAACATCAAAGATATCGCTTAATTCGGAAGGGAAGTAAAGCCATTGGTCCCGTATTTTAGATTTTCGGTTTGTAAAAGAACATCAAGCATGAAGAAATAGTCCTCTGAGAAACATTTATCGGCCTGAATTGAATGAGAGTGTAATGAGCAATAGTTATAAATAAATCTGATAATAAATTCCAAACAATAGTCACAGGCCATTCGGGTGCTCACGATATAGACTTATGACTACGACTGGACGGTTATGGGTTCGCGCGGACAACAATAGAGGCATTTTTTCCAACTTCACTAGCCTGCTTTTCAAATGAGAATCTCGAGGTTTCGGTTACACAAACCTAAACTGGGGAAAAAGGAGACAGTGGAGCGCAGTGACAAATTTCTCGTAGATTTCTAAAGGCTGTAAATCTATTCAGGGGACATAATGAATTTTTACCATACACAAACACATTTATTTCAATGCCGTATCTAAAATACATATTACAAAGTATTATTATAGAACTACTGATAATAAATGTTAAGACGAAATCACTTCAATTCAACAGATTAGTGATTGGGATCTTAAGCAGAGTAAAATTTACGTTTTGTGAAATAAATATAAACTGTTCTCCCATATTTATTCAATTTTATTGTCTCGCTTGATAGCTTTGGGACCATTCGCAAGTTGGAACACGGTCATCCAGTGCTGAAAAGTATATGCATGTGAACATATGGAGATAGATTGGTAGGTAACATGTCAGTCTAAAGACAGAGAAGGAAAAATACTCTCTGAACAAAGTAACAACGCAAATAACCATCGTCACAACAGTTCCCTGGGGGTGCCCAGGTCTGTCGAATTGCCCGGCATCCCGAAAGACCCGTTGACGATTTACTTGGTCAGCACAACGCTCGGGTAATGTAACCTTTCCACCAGGCAGTTCCCAGTAGCCCTGACGTACATACGTTTTAAATGCACACCTTATGCTAAATTCCTCAAGAACGCAGTGAATGAATGCGAGTATTTCGCATGTGGTCTCCATCAAGGAATTATTCAATTTAATCTGATTTTTAACCATTTAAATTTAATTTCGATTAAGCGATATATCATTCTTGCAAGTCAGTGTTTTCACACAAGTCCGACCTTGACCTACAGGAGCAATGACAAATTTTATTACATTCTAAGTACTCCTTTCACGTTCAGAGATCATAAAACGAAATAATAGTTATTACAAATACGCTTGACGACATGCTATCTGCTTTTCAGAGATTGGAACTCGCCTTCATATGCGCGCATCCTTTTACTGCAAAGGGTACAAATTCCTCTTTGCCCCTTATAAGAGAACACGTGGCTGGTCGGTCGTATATTTGCCCTAGAGTTCTCCGGATGTCAGGCTATGAATTATGGGTTTCTGAGAGCAAATTCCAATTCTCCCTCATTCCCCGTCACTGGAATGGAATATTTGAATTTTTTTTCTTTCTCTAGTTTCTCTACTGAATATTTGGAACCATTCTATCCATCACTAGGCTAGCGTTGGCGAGGCGCCCAAGGATTGTTTTAGAGCGTCCATTGAGAGATTATTTATTGGTTATAGGAGCAAAATAATAATAGGCGATGTTCGCGATATCATCAATAACCAAACTGCTGCTAAAACAAAGGAAACAAATGAAACAAGAGGATGCGAAGGCCGGTAATCCAGCGCGTTTGAACGTTTATATGCACCTGTTTTTAAGATAGACAAGTATCACATTATCATAATTATTATAAACATTATTTTTCAGCATATTAATACCTGTAGACACAGCAGAACGCGAATCAATCGCCACTTCAATCATGCAGTGTAATGTTTTCGATAGTTCCCATGTAAAAATCGGAAGTTTTTTGTCTCTTGGAACGATTTTAGAGAAGAATATAGGACAAGCATTCATGACTTTTTTTTTATGGAAATGAAATTACAATTGACTAGATGTTTATTTATGTTACGTTAATACAATATGCATGAGAAATGAAGTGTATTATAGTAGGTTCAGGAAAACAACATTGTCACGTCTCTGCAATCTCGTTCAGTACATGTTCAGTGCTATCAAAGATTGGGTGTAGAAGTGACAGTATATTAATTTATTTTTATGTTTTGTCACATGTATTGCTGAGGAGAATAGCCAATTAATATTTTTGGAAGCTAAATTCGTTTGGTTTTTTATTTTGTACCTTGCCTTAACATGATTACCTTAGGGAATTTCAGTGTCATTCACTTCAGAGGCTGCTTACACGGTATTTTATAGTGACATTGGCCTCTGCCTGGTAACAAGCAAAACGTGTGAGCTTGGATCTGTCACGCAGTGTTGTAAAGGGTCACAAACCTACACAGTACTTTCTTATTGGTTAATATAATTTAAATCTAACTCTGTGGCACACAATATTTTGTATAGTTTATATCAGCCTCTAGGCAATTGTAAAACGATATAAGGGGAAACAGACTCGGGGTCTTTGTCTTTTGCCTTTGGTCTTTGTCTTCTATCTGTCGACGTACACCCTCAGCATTATTGGGACAAATATCTAAAAGGTAAAAGGACAAAATCCAAACTGGCATTAAATTGTCCCATCCTAACAACTAACCTTTCAATTTATTGATATGCTATGCAATAATACAAAATGACAATCTAATTCTGACCCCGGCCAACTCCTTTCTTTTGCAAACAATATATTTAAGTACCTCAAAATTTCAATTTGTTCAAATAATTCACTCCTTACTCCATATACATATCTGTGATTAACCAATAGTCTACTACTGACATATCCTAGGGACATTTGTGCGTATTTAATTATTAGTACATAGCATTAGCTACCCTTAACTACAAAATATCACTTTTCCTATCTTTGCACTTAGAGCTCAATAGTACATTTTACAAAATGGTTTTCTTTTCTCTAACATGGTGCAAGGTAATGAGCTTTATTTTTTCTTTATCTTTTTCTCTTTAGAATACAGCATTGTACTCAGTAGTAAATTTCACTAAAATGTCAGGACTATTTTCCTTAATTGCAAACAGCCTAATTGCCAGGTGTTAGTAAATCATGCTTGAATGGAATTTTATAGTTCGATCAAATATTTTATTCTACAATAGCATAAATGTCTATATGTCATTTTGAAAGTCATTTTTAAAGCATACTTTGGTTCGAATAGTAGTAACTACAAACTCAAAACGTTATTTGGAAATTTTACATTGTATGGAACATTACTTTATATTATTTTAATAAATTGCCCCAAATATATATATAACAAATTGTATATAGCATGTTATAAAACATTAATTATATTATAAGTTATTAATATTAGCCATAACTAAACAATGTAAGCCTAGTGACGTACCAAATACAGATTTAGATTTAAAGTGTAAAAACTGCAAAGCAATACGGATTATATTATGCATTTTTACTGGCATCCATATAGATATTTCTGGATTTGGTGAGTGTTAATGTTACAAAAATTAAATTGGTTACCTTGTGTATTTTATATCTAATACTTATGCCTTATGACAAGCATTTAAGTTCATACAATCATGACCTAGTTTTTTGTTTTAGTACTTGTAAAAGGAATAACTTGGGTCACTCACAACAGGTGCGTTTTAGAAAATGTTAAATGTTTAGTGTTTTAATTCAATTAAATTCCAATATTCCTTAGTAACAGAAGATTCATTTGCTGAAACCTGGTTTTCCTTGGATGTATAATTCTCTAAGAATGTGTTACCTGCAAAACATAGTTATAAAATTTTCTATTTGATTTTTGAAAATAAACTTATTTAAACACTCATAGAAGATGAACTTAAGCTTGAGCAGGGATTCAAAGTCAGAACATTTACATTAGCAAATGTAGGGAGTCATCACGAAACCCTGATTCTTGCACATTCAGCATTCATTCTTTTTTACAGGCCGATTATTGCTCTGTCCTGAATAAAGCCATTTCCAATGGTAAGCAAACATCAAACACAGCTTGGATATTAATTACACTGGTAAAATCGCCATAGTATGTTTGAAATGTGTCGCTTCAGTGGACGAGCGCGTTATTCGTTACAATTATTAAACAAAACTGAAGTTAGATATAACTGTGTTAATACAGTAGCGCAGAATGTGTTTGCATTGCAGGCTTCATGGGACAATGCCCATTGTCGTGGCTATATAAATATTTAAACTTGCAGGAAAATGTTCATCCTCAAACGAGATGAAACTATATTAATTAAAAGAGGAAATATGAATGACAAATAAATGCATACATTAATAATCCATTTACAGTTAAGTTTGTTTAAAAAGAGAAAAAGTGGAATTCTGCAAATTAGCACCCTTTTTACATCTACAGGCAGTTTCCAAAAATTACACATGCTGAATGAAATTAAAAACGATTTTATCTTTTGTAATTTTTTTAAATAGGTTTGTCAATTTGCACTAACATAAGTTCTAATTAATTTATAGCAGTTAATTTCCGATGTATCTAATATGTTTATATATTGTTGCTTTAATTGTATATTTCATTCAGTATTTTATGTTTATCTACCCGTTGTTTTACACATTACTTTTATTCTGAATTAAAACAGCCCAATTAGTATATATCCTTATTGTAATACTTAGTCTATTATTATGTGGCTTTATTATATTATTATATTATATTATAGACGTGTAAATGGCTCCTGTAATTTTATCTTAGCTATAAGGTTGAGTGAAATGAAAAAACCTTATATTAACTCATTTATTATTATTATTATTATTATTATTATTATTATTATTATTATTATGTTTTAACAGAAGTTAATCAAAACTGTTAAACGTCTACCTGAAGGATATTTATTTCATGGAGTAGTGTAATGATTTTTTTTACGCACAGTCTATAATTTTAAACTTTCGTAATGAATTTTGGGAGCAAGAATTTTTGTTTGTTTTCTAAATAGAATGACTACCCAGTACTAAATACATAAGGTTTTGTGGACAAGAACATTTTGTTAATTTCAGGTTGGAATGAAACATTAAAATTATAAATATGTAGGTAAGTATACTTTCTATTTCTTCTTTTTATACACAGGTTTACAGAAATTTTCAGCGATATAATATTACAATGTAAGCAAAATCAAAACAAAAATAGTAACTTTAAGATTCATTACTTAGCAAATTTTATACTAAATATGAATACAAGGAAAATTTGATTATTAATCGGAATTATTTGCCATATTATTAGATAAATAAAAGTTGAGAGAGATTAGTTAAGTTTTAATACATCTTGTATAACCTTACCTAATCTGATTCCAGAATTCGCATATTTTCAACGTGCTATATGATATCTTTTTATAGCTTTTGAATATAAATAACTAATAAAATACTTTTATGAGTTCAATATAACAAAATTTACGAAATTTTCACTATTGCTAGTTATCGTAAACATTTGCTTTGTTGGTTGATGCATGTAGGCAACAGGAAGAAATACTTTTACATTACTAAAGTTGTATGGTAATTGTGAACAATCTCTGAAAACTTGGTTAACTATAAATATTTCCATATTTACCTGTGTGATTTTCTATCAATTGTTCGCAATGGTCTATTTTCTACTATGACCAAAATGCATAGCATATATAATTATATATCTAGTTCGCATAGCATAAAGAGAATTTTACCTCTCGGCTCCTAGACATATTACAACCGGTGATGTTCATCTCTCAACTCTGTTTTCTTCTTATTTTTGCCATGTGCTTTGTACGTTGCTTTTTGATCCAGGCGTTATCACGCTTATTTTATTGTTTTCCCAATGAAACTTTGCCTAACTACAAATGTCGCCAAATATGAAAATATGGATGACCGCATACATTTTGTTTGTAATAAATTTATGAAAATGCTAGATTTGTGTTTTTTTATAAAACTCTATAACCTGCAAGAAACAACAAAACTTTCCGTACATATTTATTTCCTTTGCTAAGTTAAAATCCCACTTTCCTCTTTGTTACAAATATTTCGTAACTAATGTGTTTGATGTCTCTGTTATGATATTTGATCTATATTCAATTATTTTATGACGTTGCATCTGGAGGGGATTTTAATACTGTCATACATTTCCTGAATCACAGCTATTATACTTTAACTACATAGCATTTTTGGATGAGTTTTGCATTATGTTATCCAATTCGACATCTTGTCTACGTTTACTTAGTTTTGTTTGAGCAAAGTTCTGATCATATACCATGTAAGAATGACATTTTGTTGGCTACACATGACGAATGCATTCAGATGATTAACAACAACAACAACAACAACAACAACAACAACAACAACAACAATAATAATAATAATAATAATAATAATAATAACAATGCCAAAGGCCTCCTCTAAGAGGGTAGCTCTTATTCGATAATACGATGAACTAATTCGCATTAGGGTTGTGTACAGTAATATTAGCCTGTATGCTATACTTTGTTACCTTTGTTAATCAGATTTCGCTCATTTCAAAGTTGATTCAATGGTTTTCCATGTATTTCTGCTACTTGCTATTTTGGACCATTGTTGGCCTGCCTGTGCCGTGTAGAAGTCTCCCCATCTCCGTCTTGGCCTGCCTGTATCGTTTGCCTAAGTTCATGTCTCACATGGTAGTCTTATACGTCCATCTGTCGTCCTGCATCCTCGCTATGGGGCCACCTCATTTCCACTTCAGCCAGGCGGCTCTTTCTGCGATGTATGTTGATGTTATTTCGTTTAATGGATATTTTGTCGTTAGTTAACCAAAACACTTGGCAATAATTTATTTCCTTTTAAACTCGTGTGAGAATCCCTCCAACTAAACTAATTATTAAGCAGACTACATTATAAGTTATACCAACACTTATTATAATATTATAAATACGAAGTAAACCATATCTACTCGCCCGCTCTCCAGAACAATGCAAGACCATGAACTTTCATGCTTATGAAATTTAATATATCAATAACTCGTGAAAATTATTGTAAACTAGTGCAGTTTTGAATCTCAAATGATAGGGAGCTGAGTTAGATTACAACAATAGATGTAACTGATATAGTTATAAAGTTATGGAATAGTTTCAATTCTTTTCTATCTCGAAACCGTTTCAGTAATCCATTTCGTATACTGAGATGCTATGTATTGTACACTACCTTTAAATTTATTGTTGTTAGAATTCTTAATGACAACTCATTATACACAATATAACAATGTAGCATATTATTGTCATTTTTTCTATTTTTAAATTAATATATTTACATTTTACTGCATTGTTTTTAAGTTTAAACTAAGATAATATTGGTAAAATTAAAGCATAAAATACTGTTTTTTTAATATGTCAATGTCCATTACGTTTATTGGGATAAAGTGTTAAGTTGTGGCTAACATTTGAATATTTAAATTCAAATAAAATAGAATAGAGAAATTGTAGCTCAGCGTACGAAGTATGTCAAATGTCAGAGAAAAGTTTGTTTGCTATTAGAACGATCCTGTTTAGCGCTATTTAATTCCTGTTGGTATAACACGTTTTCATTACCATTTACCACCACCTTCAGGCTCTGATAATTCCTATCAGTTTACTAATAGAAAAACTTCCGTCATCAGCTGTTACGATATCAATTTGTCAAGGGAAATGCATCGCATTTTGTAATAACCAGATTAGTTTTATTGTTTGTCAATAAAATATATTAACACACGCTTTAACGCACAATATCTTTGATATGTTTAGCTTTAAGAGAAAAATTATGGTAATGAAAACATAAACAATGTAATATGCTTTGTGAATTCCTTGAACCTAAGGCAAATTAATATAAGTATATTTATTGAATGTCGAAAGTATAAACATTATTGGATAATTGATATAAGCTCTGAAGCCTATAAATGCATCAAATGTGTGTTACAGAAATTAGATAATATTAAAACGCAAGATTTATTCCAATGTATACCCTAAGGCGTGATACGATTGCTCCGCTGTTCCAATGAACATTTATAGAAAGGTGACGTATTGCTCACAGCTATATTTATAATACGCTTTTCAGAAAATGGGTACAAACTTTAACAATGTACATACAATAAATGCTGTAATTAAGGTGTGAATATAAGGCTTGATCTTTTCTATACTAAATTAGAATAATAGTTTGTTTTATTGAAAAAAAATAAAGGTGGGGCTTGTTTTGATATTCCCTAATGTTAAAGATTTAGAATTTTTGTATTAATTTCTATCTTGTATTATTTTTCTGTCAATGGACATTCCTGGATGTGGTTTATTCTTTTTATTATAAATTCTGCAGTATAAGTTTTCATATATTATTCCCACGGGACGTAGAGCGATTCTCATACTTGAATGATCATCGATGGGTCAGTTATTAGTCTTAAGTGAATTTGTGAGTACGAACTTCCTGCCAGAATCTTCATTGGCAAATAAAATAATTTGTGTTTTCATTAGATTTCGTTTGAACACTAGATTAATAAAAGCACGAGCACATAGGAACAAAAAAAAAAAAAACCTTTCATTTACTTCCATTACAAAATATCTACACAGTAATTTATTATAAAAAACATACCGCCATGTTTCCTAAAAAAAACTGAAATATGAAGATACTAATAACATAAAATCAAAATTAGTTAATTATCTACTTAAAACATCCCAACAATAGAAATGGGTTTATAAATCTAAAAGTGGCCTATTATTCGGCTCGAATGTAGAGATGAAGATGAGGTGCCGATAAGCTGACAATTTAAGCCCTCGGTGTCGCCTCAGGAAGCGACAGCAAACCGGGACAGCGCTCAGGGAGTTTAGTAATTAGTAAGTTATTGTACTCTAATGGAGGAAAAATATTACATATATTTCCTAGCTTTTTTATTTAGTTCTATTCTCCTTTATTTTAAATATCATAACACGTTTATCCCCTTAGGCTGGCAAGAGAAATCTATTTCTTAGCACTTTTCTGAAGACATAAGTGGTCGGCGTAATTCGATAATGAATAATGTTGCACAAGATATGCATATAACTTTTAATTTGCTACTGGTTTATAGTTTTAGGCATGAAAATAAATTGTATGTATTTCAGAAGCCTAGTGAAGAATAATTTAAAGGAACATGATAAAATTATAGGGGAAGGTGATACCTGTAACAGGCTCAAGGCTACTTCGCCTTGGCTAGGCTGGTATTTCGTGGACCAGCCATTAAACTAACCTTCAAACTAACTAAGTTGAAACACTTTCATTTATGTTTCAACTTTATAAAACATATATAAATACCGCAATTCTAAATTGACATACCAGATTGGTTTTAGCCCACAGCTAGCTTCTTATTACTGAAACGGCATAAACCATTTAAATGGATAAAATTTTGTTTGCCAGATTTCAGTTTGTGTGGAAATAACAACTCAAAAGACTGCACATATTTCCATAGCCATCTGTGAGAGAATAGTTTGAGTCTCGCAGATGCAGAAATCTTTCCTTTCTCTGTTCTTCGTCTGATGCAAAAATAAAAGAGGCAGCGCATTCTCCGAATCCTGATATGCAACAACTTTAGATCAATAAGAATGGCTTACTCTTTTTGATAACAACTTTCAGATAAAAGAGAGCAAGAAAAGGCAAACGTTGTTTCGCTTCGGCGCGTTCGTATGGTAGAATCAATTTGGCGGTCGGAATAAGATATACTGACTAGGACACTGTGAATTCTAAGTTGTAAATAAGCATCAGCATTAATTGTTAGAGAGTTCCGTTTCGAAATGTAGCGCACCACACAATATAATTGTCATTTGGAGATTTCGTGCCTTAAGGAATTCATGCAACAAAATAATTTGTTTATCGTACCCTACAATAATTATACTTTAAAATACCACTGTTAAAAGATTAATTGTTACTTCAAGCAGCAGAACATTCTAAATTTCTGAATAAAAAGTACTATAACGTGTATATAAAAATATAGCTGGTAAATACGTCAGTTGATAATTTACATTTTTAGAGTACGTGCATATTCCAACAATTTAATTTAATTTTAGCTGCATCGTATAAAAACTTTAATAGCATATCATAGATTGTTGCAAGGGATTAACCATTTTTCATGATTCTTGACACGCACAGTTAATTTTTATCAGCATCCGCAGGCGAATACCAGCCGTACTGGGTCAATGTATTGCCCGCTGCCAACTCTGTCGATAGTTCGGTTCCCCTTGCATTTTACCCGCACAACTTTGTTCATTAATAGCATCCACTCAATACTAGCGCTATTTTATAATGTGTAATGTATACCAATATGTGATATCATGGTTTAAATTGAATTAATTAATAAATCTTCAATATTAGGAAATATCAAAACAAACTCCATCCTTATTTTTATTCAATAAAACAAACTATTATTCTTATTTAGTATAGAAAAGACCAAGCATCATATCCGCACTTTAATTAAAGCATTTATTGTATGTACATTCTTAAAGTTTGTACCCATTTTCTAAAAACCTATTATAAATATACAGCTGTGAGCAATACGTCACGGTTTATAAATGTCTATTGGAACAGTGGAGCTATCGTATTACGCCTCAGGGCTATGCATTGGAATAAATCTTGCGTTTTAACATTGTCTAATTTCTGTAACACACGTTTGTGGTATTTATAGGCTTCAGAGTTTATATCAATTATCCAATAATTTTTATACTTCAACATTCAATAAATATACTTATATTAACTTGCCTTAGATTTAAGGAAATCACAAAGCATATTACATTGTTTTTGTCTTTATTATGCATAATTTTTTTCTCTTTAATCTAAATATATCAAAGATATTGTGCGTCTGGACGTGAGTGAATATATTTTGTTGACAAACAATATAATTAATTCTCTAGTTATTACAAAATGCATTACATTTCCCTTGACAAATAAATAACCTAACATCTTATGACGAAAGTTTTTCTATTAGTAAAGTGATAGGAATTATCAGAGCCTGAGGGTGGGGGTAATGGCAATTAAAACGTGTTATGCAAATAGGAATAAAGTAGCCGTAAATCAGATCGTTCTAATAGCAAACAAACATTTCACTATAATTTGACATACTTCGTACACTTGAGTTACAATTCTTCTATTCCGTTTTTGTTTGAATTTAAATAATGAAATGTTAGCCACAACTTAACACTTTATTCCAATAAACGTTATGTATACTGACATATAAAAAACAGTATTTTATGCTTTAATTTTACCAACATTATCTTAGTTTAAACTTAACAACATTGTGTTAAATTTGAAATATATGAAATGAAGAAAATTTTCATTTATTAATATATTATAACTAATATGCATAAAATAAAAAGACTTGATTATACTGATCTGTTAATGACACAGATAAGGGTAATGGCCACTATCATTAAAAATTGCGAATGATTTCCACGGATTATGGCTAAGAATATCTCTCACTGTTAATTATTCTAAATAAACTGCACTAGCTTATGCTATGTTTCAAATCCTCAACAACAATGAGATGCTGTTTTGGAGCCACTGAGGACGTAAAGTCAATTAATATTCTTGAACTTAGTGAAGAATACAGAGAATAGAATGCCTGGGAAACTTCTTCCTTTTCAGAGGAAAACGTCCAGCAAGAACTGCTGTATCTCTGAATGGAGAAATAAATAAAACTCTATTTGTATGCTGGCGAAAATTAAACGTTTTAGGGAATCTGTATGCTTTATATGCGAGAGTAAAGATGAAACACCAGAAATATGCATTAAAGTTTATGTATTCTCTTTAAAGATTGTAACCGGGACATTAATAAGAATTTGTTTTGTAGGGTTACATGGATAGTTCTTATATTTTTAAATGTGCATACCTGTAGAGTATTTAAATAATATGCCTGATGCGGGTATGCACATTTACAACTTTAAATAGATACAGAGCGATCCAATTGCAGTGTTTTCTACTCAACGTATGTCGTTGACCGGAATAAGTTAACGCTTTCTCCTGGCTGTCAGTTTATATTTGAACCGCCTGTGGTGCCTCAGTAGTAAAAACGGGCGTTAAACACTATTCAAAAAAAAAGTTTATATTTGAGTTCAGTTCAGTTATTACCAGTGTTGAGTTTTAATCTGTATTTAATTCTGAAGTAAATAGGCTCAATATATGTGTGCTTTCTACCGCACCACGTGTGTTTATTTAATTATTCATGTGTATTAGCTGAATCAGTTAATCAAATTCCAGGCAGCACAATATTCTATATACAGAAACATAGAGATCTCATCGAAGAAACTTAAGTATAAATCGGCAAATGTTTTGAAAATTCCGCTTAAAATCTTTCAAAACAAACAGATACTTCTTATGCCTGTATGCAAAAAAGGTACTTAATTATTAAAGTTAAACCATACAAAATAACTGTAGCATAATTGCAAACAGATTTTAAAGAATGAACCAATAGGGAACGTCATTTCGCCTTTTTTTTCAACAATACTCTGCCACAGCTCATGCAGTGAATATTTCAATGAGATAAATTGAAAGTATGTTTCAGAGCGTCAGAGTTGTTAATAAGGATTTGTAGTCGCCTTGGTTTCATGACCTAAACTCCTGAAATTTGTAGCTCTGAGGTAAAATAAAAAATACAGGATACAAGACAAACCCACATACCTTGGAGCACTTAAATAAAATATCTGTGAGGAAATAGTCAGCATTACTCAACAAGTGATAGTTTTTTAAAGAGTTGCCAAAAATATATCGACAACGGTAGCCAGTTTCAACATTCCATTTAATAAAAAATGATAAACAAAACCTTTCAAAATAATTAAATGGGGAATAAATTTATTGATTGTTTCAGAAATCCTCTTCCTTGTTTCATTTAGGAACTTTTTTTAAGACAGGATATATTGTTCGTGTATAATAAAATAGTGTTTAGAGGGAAACTATAAAATGTTGTTTCAACGATACCCAATACAGCAACGAGCGCAAGCTGGTTCATAGCTCAATCGGTCACTATGTATTTAGTCCAGCTTATTACATTTGCTAGTTTTAACCTTAAAACGTCATTGAGTGTATACAAAGAATTGAAAGGAGTTTGGAATAGGGAAAATTATGTTGATATTTGTAATAAATCAGAAAGAGAAGGTTTTACATGGGCGAAAGCAGGAGTTATAAATTTGAAGAGCTTAAGAGTAAGGGGGAAGTTGCATAAATGTCCATTATGTAGTCAGCAAGACAATAATTGGCATACATTTCTGGATTGTGAGGAAACCAAGTTTCTTAGGAAGAAAGTTGAATTTACCAAAAGAAATTTTGGAGAAAAAAATGTTGAATGTTACAACAAGAAAAATAATGATATATACTTAGGTAAAGTGAGAGGTAAATGGATGAGAAAAATTAGTAAGCAAGAAAACGAACAATGTTTAGAGTATGAAGGGGCAGATTGAAATAGCAGGAAGGGCCCTATAGTTTGGTAACCCAGTGTTTGAGTTTATAGGGCCTAGAATAATAAGAGTAATAAGGAAAGTGGAGTTTAGTGTTGTATAGGGAGTGTAAATTATTAATTAAATGTAACTTTAGTAGTGAAGTAAGTGAGTTATAAATGAGCAAATATAGGAGTTAGTAAATTTGTTGGATATGTGTCTTCTGGAATAGCCGGATGCACAGTTCCTATTTGATATGGTTTCACTGGGCTTTGTATGTTAATTTTGTTAGAATATTTTGCTGTAATATGTAGGGGTACATTAGTATTAAATTTAAGTATTTAATGCAATACCTGAACCCAAGTCTTCTGGATATTCCAGTAGGAAACCACTTATGAGCCGAAGACGAGTGTTCAGGAATTATTTCAATTAAACGAACATGTATTAAAAATATAAATTTAAATTGTAATATATTTATGGAAATAATTTATTTATTCATTCATTCATACTGGGATGGGTAAAGAAATTTATCAATAAAATGTTTAGTCAGAACAATTAGGTACAGAAGTAAAAAAATGTATGAACTTTTATCACACACATATAATGTACACATTTAAAAACATTGGTGCAGATTCTGGTAAAAGTATCACATCACTGAAAGAACCTGGACCCATTAGCACTAACGGATAGCTCGTTACCCTGCTTTTCTGGGGAAATTTCCGTGATGTAAACGCACTTAAAGAGACAAAGTTCGTGTAGCAACTACGAAAACATTCTTTTAAAGTTCCATGTTCTGCATATAAACGACTTCCTCACGAACCTAAAATACTGCCCATTTTTGTGGATATCTACAGCACATCCATCGCACTAGCTGGCTGTGAAAGTTGACTGTGCTAGCTTGATATCATCTATGAATTACTTTCCACGGCTTGCTTCCGTTCCGCACCATTTAATGCGACCTCCTGCTGACTAATGCTAAGAATTAGTCCCCTCTCTTGTGAAATCGCTTCTTCTCTCACGCAATGCTCGTATTACCTCCTTAAGTTCAGGAAATAAATGTTTCAGCAGAATTCGCAATTGAAACTATAAAAGGAGGAACTGTGGGTGCAACTTAGAAGTTTTCACGTGATAGGAAGCTCTGCTTTTAACACTTTTAACTATTTCATCTCTCAAGGGAACTCTGTTACATTTCCGCTTTAAATTTTCACAAGACTTTAGTGATAAGAAGTGCACATTTGCAGTTTATTGCGTTTCCAAGTTCTTGAAACAGAGATTAATTCGTTTTAATTGTGTGAATTATGATACATAAGTAGCCTAGTTCATATATGGCTCATCATTCTTAAATGTAAGACTGACACACGTGCTTTGGAATGACCTTGAACTTCCTAAACAAAAATTCTGCTGTTAAATCTATACATGGGTTACAGTAAAAGCGTGCAAATATTAAACAGGAAATAGTGCATGTTCTAATGAACATTTTGCGATACGGAACCTAGGGTATGATTAACCAGCTTAAGGAAGCATGTCCAACGCTGCTTCTCGGGTTATTTACAGCTATTTTTACAAATATCGTTTACATTTAGTCTTTGCATTATTTATAGCTAATTTTGTATGTATTTAATTATATTTTATTATATTTATTTCTGTATTATACAGTGCTATATAATTGAAAAACCTGAGTTAACATACCATTTTCTAACCCACAACAGTTGTAAAAAATGACAGATAGAAATCTGCATACAGGCATGACATCGGCGTAGGAAATTCTGCCGCACCCTTTTAAATATCGTCGATCTACAGAAAAAATACTCGTCAAGATGAGGTATTGCTGCATACTTCACCAAGATTAATGTCTGTCAGTTCTGTGAAACTGTACTTGCACCACCGTACTGTTCCACTTTTCGAATGATATAATTCATAGCATGTTCTGTCAGTTGCCAATGTAAATACATAAGACAGAGCCACCAATGCACCAAAATAATGCACAAAATACAAAATAATGCACTATAAATTGCCTAGCCTTCAGGCTCTGGTGTACATGCTCAAACCCACATCACAGACTACAAGTTTCCTAGTTCAAAATGTTCAGTAGACCGCACTCTTTTCTTTTTAATTTTTTTCTCACTTTTACTGAAACATCCTGTATATATAAATTATTTAATCATGGCCGTTCATAAATAATAGTTTCAGGCATCATGCACAACACGATTCAAGAAAATGAAGTGTCCTTTGAATTCGTGGATTTCTTGAGCTAGTCCATAGTAACGCCTTTGACATGAATGTTTGTGATTCCTCTTTCTTTCTGTTGTATTTATTAAATTTCAGAAAATCGATTACAGACGATCCTGGAAACTTTCAGCTCATTGACTTTAAAACGTTAATGCACATTCAATCACCATTTAGCCAAGTCCCATAGCGATGTATAAGCTCGGATCACATATATAAACGACTCGATTTATAATTCTCATAAGCACATTTGTAGTATATTCAAGTTTCCTTGTTGAATAAAGCGAAAAGTTGCTTTGCACAAAATTATCGAGAAGGTAGCGAAACTGTATAGAGATGTAATGGACCTATACCTGATCCAGGACCGTAAAACTCTGGAGGATTTTTCTAAAGACTACGCAGGGAAGGGGACAGATTTCTCTTGTGAACCGTTAGCCTTTGTCGCACTCGACTCCAGTTTCTTCCTCAAGGACGTGTAAACAACTTCTACTGAATCCATTGCGTACAGTTAGGTCAGAGAACTCAAGCTATAAATGAAAATGCTGAGAACAGCGCGAAGTGAAGTCACCAATGGGAAGGGAAGAATTGCAATCAGAACGCTTAAACTGTAGTGACGTAAGATGTTTGCGGCGTCATGAGACGGTCTGACTGAAGTCAAATAAAATTATCGAAACGCCTGTAGTTAAGAACAGTTCACATTCTCTGCCAGTTTTTACACTGATCGTGCTCCGCTAAGTTTTCCGCTAACCTTGTTCATTTATTAAATGAACTTGTGCTTTATTGAAAGAAGTCAGGAACCAGAAACTGATATTTCTGCATTACGTGGGAATTTTGGAACAAATTGCGTTTGATTAAGTAGCCTTGTGTCGCAGTGGTTGCCCTAGTCTCAAGTTTTCTCCCCATTAAAGAGTGTAAAATAAAGAGCCATATATATATATATATCAGTGATTAACTATTAACTGAGTGTTTTTCAATTGGAGAAGTTCCTCCAAATTCTTTTACCCAAGGAACACCAAGGCGTCTCCCAAAATGCATTAGGAATTCTCACCTTAGTCAGGGCAGTGAAGGAATTCTCCTTTCGTAATTAACAGAAGCGAAGTAGTGTGAAGATTGGGGCAGAGAAGAGGAAGACGGGATCAACAGAGGAAGTTAGGAGTGATCAACTCCCCGTACTCAACAATACATCTCCTGTATCGCTCATACACACCCTCATAGAACCCCCAAAGACAAATCTGCTTCCTCCCTTCCAACACCAAAATTCCTACCAGACCGATGATATCTCAGTAAATTCCTTCACTAGTTATTTTCTCTATTTAATCATCAACAAGCTAGAAATTATTTTGTTTGATTTGTTTTATTTACGGACGCTCTTTAACATCTCGGGTCATCAGCGTCCCATTCTATTCATGGCGTGAAACGGCCGACAAATTTTGCTCAGAGGCTTCTTCATTGAGGCTCGAACACATCTAGAAATCCCGTTTCATCGATTATCATGTTTTTGATATCCATTTCCCTGTTTCGTCCTCGATGGTTTCGTATACTTCCTGGATTTGCAGGAGTAATTTTTGCATTGTCTGTTCATTCATAGCATCAACGCCAAAGGCCTAGCAACCACTGTAATTGCATTGTTCATCATTTTAAATATATTGTACATACAAGCTAGTATAATCATCTACGGCGCTCATATTTAACGTCACTTCTCAGAATATTGGCTAACACTAAAAAAAAAAAAAAAAAAAAAAAAAAAAAAAAAAAAAAAATGTAATTAACAGCTTAACATCCAAACTCCCAGAAACAATTCCTTCCTGCCTTAACTTTATTTTTGGCGCATGCACTGATATTGGGCACAAATAAATGCAAATAAGATCAATTCACTTATGCTAGCGGAATTTTTCAATGATTGAACCGACGACTTTTGTGACCTTGACCCCGCGCGCTTGCGCTAAACTACGAACTCAGGCCAAAAACAACTTTCCGTGCATAAAACGGAATACCTTGCAAGCGATGGTGTCTTTTTGACTTTTGACTTTCTGGTAGCGATCTTCGACAGTAATGTTTCAGGGGATTAAATGAGCAAGTGTTTTTAAGCTTTTATGGAAAAAAGACAAAGAACATTCCCCCAGTTTCCATTTTTTGTTTTTTAATTGTGTTTAATTTTCTCAAAATTTCATTTTCTCTGATTGAGAGATAGAGAGGATAAATTAAAATGATGAAAATATGGCCTTTGTTCAGATGATAACTTTCATCCATTCAATTGCAAGATGTTCAGTACTTTCTTTCTTTCTTTCTTTCTTTCCTTTCTTTCTTTCTTCCTTTCTTCTTTCTTCTTTCTTTCTTTCTTTCTTTCTTTCTTTCTTTCTCGCTCGCTCTCTCTATTCTTTTGTTCACTCTGCTGATATACAAGTAACTCTTGAGGAGTATTTTATGCCTCTGTTTCTTTGACATTCAAAGAAAAACGTATCCAAAATGATTGACAGGAACTGTTCGAGTATGCATTAACACTAGAATCGAAGTTGGAAGCCTTTCAGTGACTAGTATGTAGTTTTAGTCGTTAATTCTTTAGTAACCATTTGCAATTAAACCCATAGAAGTACAACAGCGCTGATTGACTTATGTGAATACTTAACTTAAAGCACTGTACAATTTAGCAAACATCTCGGCAAACCGAACAGCGAGCTATTTGAGGACAGCTGATTGATTATTCGGTGGAGTTCGGCTGTGGGCTCTGCTCACTAAACAGGGCTTAATAGCATTTACCAGCGGTTGACCACTTGATTCGCTTTGAAATATAATTGTGGGCAAATTGTAGGTTCATATCAGCTCTAGTGTCATAATGAACACAGCTGAAAAGTCGTACCTAACAGGAAAGTGTATTATGCATTAGTTAGTAGAAATGATAAAGCTTAACATAATGTTCGTTTTAGCCAAAACATTTTTCTGGAGTATGTTAATAAATTGCTACTAAAATAATAATAATAAATGTATTTCTTTTTTCAGTATAAGACTTTGAAATATCTGTTTGAAATGGATAGGTTTTTTGATAAGGTATCTTCAATATGAAACTCAACCAAACCGGGGACAGTATTATAAATTATTTTGTCTCACAATGACATATAAAGGAATGAATCAGACAGAAATGCTCCGAAACTACGACCGGAAATTACTTTAAGGTAAACTGTCACACATTCTTTCATACTATCACGAATGAAGAATTTTATTTTAACTGTTTGAGGGGTATATTGCAAGAAAGTATTAAAAATTTACAGCTGATACTATATAAGAGCATTCATTTGTATGTTTGATTTAACTGTTTCAAAATACTTTCCAATCTTACAGAAAATTCTTTAAATATGTGGACATTATATGCCCTACGTTTCCTAGATACAAGATTTTCTCTCTATATATAAATGAATAAAATTTATGCAAGGGACTGTTTCTATTGTTTTCTCCCATCTAAGATAAAATTCAGTTGGTAATGTCCAAAACGCCTCTGATATATGTTATAGGTCATTATTGGCCATTTATTGCTAAAGTTTGACAGTTCCGGTTTAGCACATAGTACCAGGATTAAACTTTAATAACATCACAAACTGCATTCTCTTTAAAGATCAACCACTTTGCTGTAACTCTTCTAGACATATCCTAAAGCGGAGTATTAAAACTTTATAGAAGCATTGAAATTTGCCCATGTAATCAGCAAATAGTCTTTTGTTATTATTTTATATAAATGTCAACAACAGAAAGATAAAATTTATACTTCACGAACTTATAAAATATATAAATGGCTGACTTCTTAATTCTTTCTAAATATTCTTTGAAATTTGATTTATCATTCCTCTTCCATTTATTTTGAATTAGAACAGTCAGGCTATTTCTCGAATATTCTACTGGAGAACCGAAGGTTCTGCTATTCCCTTACAGAAATATACCTCATAGATATTTCTAAAGAAGGTCATACAATTTTTCAGACTCACATTATAGACAGTGAATGGCTTTGCATCGATGCATTCAAGGAAGAAAAGGACTAAAATACTCAAATGCCTCACCTCAGTAGAGTAACTATTAACCCAGACGAGTGCTAATGGCTTCAGAATCAAATAGCACTTAACTGATAAACTTAGTCATTGTTGCATTAATATAGGAATGTGCTTTCTTGTCTTTTGTCTCCCACAGTACGTCATTCATTTCCAGGAGCCATGTAAAAAGACTCAAATGCTGCAGTCGCAGTTGTTTGTTATTTTAGAAACCGAAGATTTGTAGTGCGTAGACTTTAACGACCGAACTTAGTAGGTCATTGTTTATTATACTCTGTCGGATCAATTCTTTCCGAGTTTCAGTTGTTTCGACGTAACTTTCAATATCCATTATCGAAGGATGTTCCCGGTTTCATTTGCTCGCCGTAAAATCACCAACTTTAAATCATCCCATGCATCGTCTTCAACACCAATTGTAATTTGTATTTAAATGTTTAAACATCTAAAAGTATATATATATAAAATATTAATGAAGGTTTAAGTTAGCAAACGCACATATTATTTTTCAGTGAGCTACTTCTTAGATTATGAAAACTTTTATTATATGAATAATGTATAAAATTAGGTTAAATGCGTCTGTAACGATAAACATTGTTAATTAAACCTTTTTATACATTTATGAGCTAAATTAGTACATCATTTGTATGTCGCAATGTATACATTTTAATTTTTCAACAGTAAAGTGGGTTCATTTTAATTAAATAAAAATGGAATGAGATATAGAGAAAAGAACTTTAGAATCAGGCAGATTATAATGCAAGAACGTTTAATTAATATTAAATGTATTATAATTGAAGTGCATTTAAAATGTAGATTAGACCCTCCAATACACTGTACAATGCTGGACGTGTGAGTTGTTGCATCTTTTTTTTTTTTTTTTTTTGAGTAGTGTTTAACGCCCGTTTTTACTACTGAGGCACCACAGGCGGTGGACACTGATGACACATGAGATGAAATGATACATTGGGAAAGGATATTTTTTTTTTAAGGAATGAAGCGTTCCAGGCCTAAGTTTAGGTACCTTCCCGCATTTGCCAGTTATGAAGACTGAGGAAAACCTGGAAAAAACCCCAGTCAGGGAGGACGGTTCTGGCCGGATTCGAACCGCAGACCTCCCGCTCACGAGTCCGTGCCTTAACGACCTCGGCCACTCGTGGCGGTGTTGCATCTTATTGACAAGTAAAAAGTGTTCAAAGCTAAACGCACTTTGTCTTACTTCTTATTACCTAATTACAGATTTTTTAATGATGTTTAACGTCTGTTTTTACTCTTGAACAACCACAGGCGATGGACACATGAGATGAAATATTTGGAAAGGATTTTTTAAGGAACGAAACGTTCTAGACCTAAGTTTAGGGTACCTCCCCGGCATTTGCCGTTTATGAGGGCTAAGAAAACGTGGAAAAAACATCAGTCAGGGAGGACGGCCTTTGTGAGATATCAACCTCACGTGTCCCGCCCTAATTACAATGACAAATATTATTTCATGTAATACAATACAGATAGTGTTGTATTATATTGCTATTATTTGATTGAGTATGGTATAATGACATGTTTATCTAGTTATTTGTCACTGCTTTATGAGTTTGTTTATTATTGGCATGCAAATTCAAGTTCACCTGTGCTGCACGTGAGTATTTTGCTGCCCTTTGAAGTACTAACTAATCCTGTCTGACTTTTTAATTACACTTCATTCCGAAACGTTTAATATTGTGTTCATATGGCTTATATTATTTTGTAATACAGGTATATTTGGATAGTACTCCAGTTTGGGCTCCCAATATAGTATCTATTATCTTGTTTTACTTGCAACAAAGTTTAATATTTATTGTTTTGGAAATATTTTAGTTCTTAAGTACTCACTGTAAGGTGCTAATATTGTTTTACTATTACAGTCTTAATGTATGTTTTAATGCTATGTTATACTTATAAAATACTGTTATGTTCCCTCCATCTTCTTTGGAGTCTTTGGTGCAGAAAACTTCTTCTATTTTCGTCAGCCTACCTGTGATACATGGAGGTGACCATGTTCAAATAGTTTACGCATTTAATACGAAGAAAATCTTCGGAACTACCCATGCACGAACTTTGCTCATTAACGAAACACAAAATGAATGAAAATTCATTCTGTATGCTGACATGTGTGAAGTAAATACTTTTCTCATAAAACAGATTTTATAGATCACAACTGGATCTTATCAATTTGGGGTACCTATATGACTATTTCGATGGTGTTTTATAGCAGTAACCTTTAGCAAGAAGTGATATGCTCCTAACATTGATGGACTTTAACTATTCCCTCGTGCAAAGGCTTCATCCCATGCGTTCTAATGGTGGATGTAGCCAAGTTCGAAGCGATACATTATACAGAATCCACGCTCATAAATCTTGCCATTTTTTGTGTGTTGCGGTAAATTCTCTGGCTGGTCTCTTTTGTTTCCCAGAGGAATTGATTTTCGGTGGTCCCAAAGCAAAGGAAGGGAGAAATCTCTGCGCACAGTTCTGTACCCCAACTGACATATATTGAAATATAAACGGCATCAGAACTACATCTTGGTATTTTCAATTTCATAGACCTCTGCTACTCTGTACCAGGTGCCGTGGTTTGGGTATTGTGGAGTGATAAATCAACGGTTGTGACATGATATTAGTATAGGCTTCTCAGACTTTTAACAGAAACATGTGCAAAACACTTTCTAAAACCGCACACTATTTTAGCTCTCCCTTAAGGCTTGTTAGCCGGTTTTTTTTCTCTCTCTCTTTTTTTGTTGTTTGTAAAGCCGATAAAGTTGAACGTGAGATCAAGCCTTTGTTCCCTTGCTGTAACAGAGGAAACTAGAACAGTTTTGAAATTACTTTATTTCATATTTAACTTCAACTTAACATGAATATGGAAAAAATACGGTGGCTTATAATAGCTCTGTTGTTAATATTTTTTTAATATTTTACGTTTGCCTTTTTCAGTATCATTGTATACCTATTATGTGTAATATAAGGGTGCCAAAAATGTATACACACTTTCACACTAGATATCTATTTAATATATTTCAAGGTTGGACCGAAAAACAACAGTAATGTGAGTACGGTGTTCTGTAAACAGATGTGACTCACATACATTATGATAGCGTTGCTATGTAACAGGTAAATCAACAATGAACAAATGAAGTCAAGATTATCGTATGATGTTCTGTAAACAGATGTGACTCACATTACGTTATGCTAGCGTTGCTACAAAAAATGTAGCCAAGATTAAGACACTGGATAGGAGTAGAGATCCAATTGAGTTTCCACCGCGTTCTCCGGATCTAACTATGGGGAACTCTTAAGGATGTTGTATACCGTAGAAAAACAGCTACACTGACAGCACTTCGGGAAGAAATTGAAACGGTATATGCTACAATCCCTGGGTATACTTACTAATCCTGGACTTTTTCTTAGTGTCATATCCTTTTCTGCTGATAAATATTTTGCACAAGTTTCCAGAAGCTGTAGAATAGATAATATTTTATTACGATGCTTGCGGGGGACAAAACAGAAACAGTATTATACCTGCTATGTTCAGCTTCCTTATTGAGAAGAGGTACAACATTCATGCAATTCATCATACTTTTTGGTGAGATTAACCGCCCTAATGACTGGTACCAGCTAATACGATTTTGTAAACGCAAGCAATTATTCCAACTTTTCGTGATGAAAGAAAATATTTCTTAGATTTCAGCTCTTTGACAAAAACCCGCGGACCATTCCTGATGAAGAAAATGGACAACGAAGGTTAACAAATTCTTTGGAACAGAACTCACTGACTTAAATACACCCAAGCGTCAAGGAAAATATTCTTCAAATATTCCGTTTCTTAGGAAGAACATTTTTGCGAATTTTACATCAGAAAGCATGGAAGAAGTTTGTTGCCTCCATTAATACTGTGATTCATGATGGTTCTGTTACTGTAGATGCTGAAAAGAATGAAAGCATCTTGGACCTGTTACCATTGGTCGAAAGGGTTTTCCATAATTACTATAAAAATTAAGAATAGACAATATTCCCAGTACTGGTCCTGACTTGGAGGAACTAAATAAAGAAGCATGCAATGAAAACTGTAATATGTAATGAAATTAATACAGCTAATATCTTATTTCTGAAAGTTTGCAATAAGAATTAAAATAAAGACATATTTTATGCTTGAGTAAAAAAGAGGCGACTCTTAGGAAAACGTGTTAAATTATAATTTGTAAATCAATTTTATGTGTACTTTTTGCATACCATTTGAAGTATGTTTTTAGATGTGTAATTAAAAAAAGGGTAACTATAACGAAATATGTGCAATTAAATATCCTTTAATACACTCCTGCTTACAAGTTTAAACATTTTATAACAAGAAGTAAAATAAATGGTTACTGTTTTACTCAAAGTATGCTTTTAATGTGAACTTAAATAGGTAAATCACCAAAACAGCTTACAATAAAAGAGAAAGTGATTTAAATCCAAAACTGCAGGAGTAAGAGATCTGTAAACATTTATATTTGAAATTGGTTTAAATACTATAAACCAATCAAATCAGTACAGGTTGGTTGGTTTGCTGTACAAGACGGTTCTTGTGATGGTCAATGAAAATGTTTAGTGCTGTTTTTCCCAGTTTTTGCCACTTTTTAAGCAGATCGTTTACGTAATTTATTTAAATTTGAAAGTGTTTCTCTTGAAATATGGTAAAACACTCTCCTTTTCTACATGTAAAACTTAAATTGAAGTAGTAGATTTCACAGCTTTCTGAGCATAAACCTTGCAAGTTCAGTTATTTTTTACGTCAATCGCAAGGTCACAACATGACAACAGTGCATATCCAGGAATTAAATAAGCTGTGTATGTTAAACAGCTATCTTCAACTGTTATTGAGCTGAATATATTTTAATAGTTAATATCTATGTATTTATGTTTGTGAAACAGATGATGTTAATTTGTGAGATGGCACAGTTTAACAATGCACAATGTCTTAAAGTTTAATAATTTATAAAAAATGTAAACAGGGCTGCAAAGACATACTTCTATTGAGAGAGAGATTCTCAAACAGAGGGGGCGGTCTTTTAAGATGTTTAAGCCTCTATCAATGTCATCATTAAATACAGTCCTTGAGGCCCGTTATTTTTATATAATTCGGGATTCGATGGCCAAAAACATGTTAATTTAATTTTTTATTTGTCTAAAAGAAGGTTCTTGAAGTTATTCATACACAGGTAAATAAATTTACATAACAGTGGACTCAAGAATGATGCTAATAAGCATGTATTTAACAGTGTTTACCAAATATTAGCTTCCAATGCGTCATTTTAGCATTTATTCAGGTCGCCTATGACAGCTTTTAAATCTCTAATTCGTCTTGACATATTTTCAATGTACTCTATCCTCGATCTGTGGATGATGTTACCATACTTTGTCTTCACAATATGTCGAGTTATCGTTTATTTCTGCCAAACACTTCCAGTTAGGTTCACATGTGACAAATTTCCTGGCAGTGCAATAAAGGATTTCTTCCTGCAAAATGACTCTCTCTGGCTTGGCGGTAAGATATCCGTTTTGCTTAAAAACAAAAGCAATTTTCCGTTTGAGAACCATTCTCTTAGTTGAGGCCGTAGCTTGTTCCTTAGCACCTCCTGATGCAAATCTCCCTAAACCACCCAGTAACTTTGCTATTGATGTCGTTTGGGGATATTTCACAGATTGCAAAAACTTAATCTCTTTGCTAAAATTAACTGAAGTAAAACTTTTAAAACGCTACGTAAAGGGGCTTAAAGTAGACTTTAACTCAGCATAGATATTTCTAGAAGAAAAGATTCATAATGTATACACACTTCAAGCAAAGAAAAAACTACGTTAACATAATAAAACTGTATACAAACAGAAAATGATGAGCACTAATCATCTTAGACTTTTTCAGTTACAACAGTTGCTCAAAATGCCCACCATCGACGTCGATACCTATCTGAATATGTTGAACTACTGATTGAGCAACGTTTGCGAAAGTGTCCTCAGCGATTGCAGCACATGCCGTTTCAATTTCTTCCCGAAGTGCTGCCAGTGTAGCTGGTTTTCTACGGCATAAAACATCCTTAAGAGTTACCCATAGGTAGAAATACAACGGAGTTAGATCCGGAAAACGCAATGGAAACCTCTTCGTTCTATGGCCTGTTCAAACGATAATCTTGGTTCCATTTTGTTGTTGCAACGCTAGCATATCGTAATGCAAGTCACCTCTGCTTACAGAACATCATAGAAAAATATTGGCTTCATTTGTTCATTATTGCTTTATCTGTCACGCAGCAACGCTATCATAATGTGAGTCACATCTTTTTATAAAACATCATACTACACATTACTGATGTTTTTCTGTCCAACTTTGAAATATATTAAATAGATATCTACTGTGAGAAAGTGTGTAAATTTTTGGCAACCTCTATATAGTTCTTTTGCTTACTTGAGACATTTTGCAGTCTTTCAGAGTTGAAGATTGAATCCAGTTTGTTTTGCGGCAGCTTTTTTCACATATCTTAAAGTTATCTTTTAATCTGGGATTAAAAATATGTTTTCACTCACATCTGCCCTTCCTTGGGGGGGGGGGGGCTAATTTCCTGCCAGATTTAATTTTCGTTTTGTTCATCTCATAGATGAATCAGACATGTCCAATTTTTGAGAAATTTCTCTATTCCGAAAAGAAATGATGCCAATCAGTGTCTATATTGCTAAACTTATTGCTAAACTTAATTAATTTGACATTGAATTTTGAGTAAAGATTTCATATTTCACACAGATCTTGGACTAAGACTGGAAATTTTTCAAATCACAAATAATTTGTTAATTAAGTCGCAATAAATGCACATTATAACAGCTTTATATCCTAACTGGTCTTAACAATTTTACAAGAATGAAACACTGTGACAAACAATTTAATTGCAGACAACACATTGTTTAGATGCTTTTAACAATAGTAGATAGTATTATTGCAAAACTAGTCCTCACAATGAACTAAATGTAAATCATTATGGTGCGACTAATAATATGGCCAGAAACTGTAATCTGACATTAAGTATTATCATAAAGATCAACAAACAATTATTAAAACATGCATTGTAATAGCTCTTATCTGATACATAAAATCTATACAAATGATCTTACTAGATTTATACGATTTAAAACGTACTGCCAACGAATATTTGTTATTTCAATTGAAAATTAAAGTTCGTATCTAAGAGAAAACCATATCCAAATGAACTTATTATATTTTTATAATTAAAAACATATTATATATGAATGTTTTGAGTTTCAAATCAACTAACATAGCCTTTATTTTACGTAATAACATACGTAAATGAACTTCTTAAATTAGCGTAACTAAATAAAAATTATTATTAAATGTTTTTGGCTTTATTTGGAGCTCATACCTTTACCTAATTTAAAACATATGAAAAGGGACTTAATAAATTAATATAATTAAAAACTTATTAATCAAAGTTTTGGGCTTTAGACCGGATATTTTCCTCTTCAATGCTTATGCTAAAATTTTCTTGTTAAATTTCTGGAAGTTAATTCCAAAATTTCTTTATGGCAACTCAGGTCTTGAATTCAAAATGACTGATGAAAAGATGTGTATTTCGATGTACTTTTCCCAGTGGATATACATATCAGCATTGAAAAATTATTTCCGCATTGTAATGTTTTGTTCGCGGAAAGCTATTAATTCTGTATCAGCTGCTTATACCCAAATTTTGCTCCAGGCCAAGTAAGAGGCATACGTTATAACATCTAAAAATCGTTAATATATAATGAATTTTTTGATCCCGCAAAAAAAAAAAAAAAAAAAAAAAAAATGAAGAAAACGTGAACTACTGCTATTATAATGATAAAAATGTTATAGAACAATAAACAAGTAAAAGTTAAATATGACCGTCATCATGTTGTTAAGTACTATACTTTTCTATGCTACAAATGTCATTCATATTAAACAGTTGCTGAACTTCTTTTCTACTGACATCGGTCTATCCAACCGCTTTTAATTGATAATTGCAGCAGTTCCCTCAGATATCAATGAATGAGGCCAATACAAACTCATAAAAACAAACGACATTAATACATTGTAATTATTACCATTGTTGTTGTGTTATTATCGTTGGCTCTAAAGGCCCACATGGACTTCATGAACCACATTAAATAAAATGCAATAGAGGTATACTATAACAATAAACATTCTAAAATGTATTGTTCGAAAATAATTGTCAGTATTTTAAACCGTAATTGTTTATACAAGCATGACACACAGTGTGCCCAAAAATGTATACCATTTTTACAGTAGATATCTATATAATATATTTCATAGATGGACCAAAAAACAACAGTAGTGTGTAGTATGATGTGCTGTAAACAGATGTGACTCACATTATGTTATGCTAGCGTTGTTACAACTAAATGGAGCCAAGATTATCGTTTGAACAGCGGAAAGCAATTTTGAAGTGGTGTTGGAAAACCGAGAATGTTGTTGAAGTTCAAAGGCAATGGAGACGTGTGTACAGAACAGAACCGCCGTTGGACTTCTACCTATGGGGAACTCTTAAGGATGTTGTATACCGCAGAAAACCAGCTACACTGGCAGCACTTCGGGAAGAAATTGCAAAGGCATGTGCTGCAATCACTGAGGACACTTTCGTAAACGTTGCTCAATCAGTAGTTCAACGTACTCAGAAGTGTATCGACGCCGATGGTGGGCATTTTGAGCAACTGTTGTAACTGTAAAAGTGTAAGATGATTAGTGCTCATCATTTTATGTTAGTATGAATTCAGTTTTGTTGTATTAAGGCAGTTTTTTCTTTGCTTGAAGTGTGTATACTTTTGGCACCCTCTGTACTTACCATAGCAACGAAAGTTAGACAAGTGCGTTAGGAAAAAACAAAAAGCAACACTTCTATAGCCTATTGGTATCTATAATGAACCAACATGTCAATAAATAATAATTATACAGTAGGGGTTGAAAGTTTTCTCTTTACGTCTCGTATACAAACGAGAATGTGGTCATTGGGTCATCTAAGCTCATCAACTGAAATTCTTGAAACCAGTTGCAATAATGTACTCTTTAAACCGGGTCATCTTCTCGTATTATCGTCTCGTATCGTCCTGGTGGTATAGGGGTTACCATACTTGCCTCCTAACCCAAGATCGCGAGTTTGATCTAGGCCAGGACCGTTGGATTTTTTCGGGCGTAAAAATGTTAAGTATGGCTTCCTTAGGAAGAGAAGTAAAGCCGTGGATCTCGTGTCGTAAATTTACGGCAAGTAAAAGAACCTCTGAGCAAAATTTATCGGCCGTTTCACGCCCTGAATAGGATGGGTCGCTGATGACCTGAGATGTTAAACAGCGTCCATAAATAAACCAAATAAAAAATCTTCTCGTAAAGCCTGAGCACGCGTGTATATGATTAGCTTTAATTTTAGTAACGTTGTTGAATATTTTGTAAAAGACGAATAAACATTTGTATTGGTTTAGCTTTCATCCAATTTTTCCTCCGTCATAAGGGTTAGAATCCCAGAACTGTTTTGTTCAACATCATACTTTGGTTTCAAATTAATTCATTAGTTTTTGTGTACTACTTCATGAAAAGAGTATTTGCATTGGGACAATTTTCAAAACACGCTCTTTTAGAACAAATCAGGCATTCCTGTCTTTAAAGTAACTTTTATAAAGAAATATTCGTTATTTCAAAGTCAAATGTCGCAACGTTTTACCGCCAGAATAATTTGCTACGTCTAGCATGCTATCCTGCGACGTGTATCATGGGATAAGGATGTCTAAGAGGTACAGGGAAGAACGCTTAACGGGAATACCAGTCATTTCTGCAGGATGCATATGCATTAAAGGCTGTAGCCATATATTGTAATGACCGTTTTGTATAATTTAATAACGTGTTTAGTCGTTAAAAAGAAACTCCTTTTGGCAAAAGGGGTTGCATAAAAGAGCTATGTAGATTATCTGTAAATAATTTAATTTAAAGTGACTCAAATAGTAGTAAACTTTTACATTTATAAACTTTGTTACTAATTTAAAACTACTGTAACTAAAATTTCAAGCATTTGACGATACTATAAATATAATCAAGTGCAATTGACTATTCGTTGTAACTTCTTGGCTGTGGTCGCAATCTGTGTGCATTAATTATCACAAGAGTGTCTGAGATTTCCGATAAATTCACGAATATAGTCTGTCTGGAAAGCTCAGACCCTCGAGCGATATTTATTAGGACTATTTCACGAATAAAATAAGAATCTAAATACAATTCCCCTAAACTTTCTTTACAAATTTGTAATAATTGTTTATTTGTATCATGAATAAATTAATCTTTTCAAGTCACCTTTCAACAGACGAATATCGATTGTCATAAGAACCAAATAGGAGTTTGGGACTATTTTATGAATAGAACAAGAATAAAAGTAATATATATCTTTTTCTAATTTGGGTACAAAATATTGACACTTGCATAAAATATTACCCCTGCTCTTGAATGAACTGTTCAGAAAACGTGAGCCTGAAATAGACAGAGTCGATTATTACAATCGCTACCGTTTGATCTACTAATATAAACTGAGAAAAACAAAGCAGATATAATATTTTACCACTTTTATTAAAATGTATGTTTTTTGTTTGTTTGTTTGTTTTTGTTTTTTTTTTTTTTGGCATATACATAATTTATAAAATGATTTCAAATTGTTTGACTGAAAACGCAATAACGATTAGGTATCGATATCTTTATTACTATCAAAACCTTCCCACCTGCTAGCAAAAGTATGCTCAGAAATTATAGTGGAGGTATAGAGATGGCAACACTGACCAGAGGATACATACAATTCGCACGATAAAGGTATTAGGTAAATTTTTAGGATACTTTCACTGCGATATCTGGCAGTGATGTTTAAAACTCAAACTTTTGTTTCATTTCATTGGTCCATTTTATGATGACGTTACATAAAGTTAAACGGCCGTAGTCATTTTCTAATAAAAATAGCAAATTAATATACATTTATTCCAAGTGCAGATATGTATTGCTACAAATTCTATTGCCTAATAGTAATTTTTTAAAGGTTATATTTTCATTGTTGTAATTAAACCGTTTTTAATTTACCTGTTTTAGCAAAAAAGAAACATTTAAATCAAGAAATCACGTTAAATATTTTGCCCTTTGGCTGCTAGAAGGATGTAGGATAATTTACCATGAAAATCCTATGTCGAACTAGGTTTTGTTATATTAATTCTCTGGATTTGAGAGAAATCCCGCATAAAATGCCAAACAGTAGCGGGTTCCAAGAAAGGATTAAATTGTATACATTTGCAGCTAATTAATATCTCTTGCTTAAACCAACATACCTTGGGATTGCTTGTTTGTTGAGGTACTTCCACCATAGTATTACATCCGACTTTGTCCGTTAAAGAACGCCTTGTCTCTTGGGAGGATTACGAAACAATATTACTCTAAGTTGGAAGTTGTTGGTAAATATGAACAAAAGTTGCTAGAGTAAAATTATTTATCAGTGCCGAGAAGATTTATGAAGAGTTGCTCTGAATACAAATTGTAGACAATGCTTAATAAAACTCTGTTGCAAATAGTTAAAATAGTGCACATTTTTACAACATATTTCTTTTATGCTTGGAGCAATATTTAACTTATCAATTGTGTAATGATTTACTTTATAGTTTCTGAATTGAAAACAAAAACATTTTGCTATACATTAATCAATGACGTAATAATTACGCAAATCTACAAAATAGGTAATTCAAAATTAAGTGTATGGTTTCAACTAATATTTACTCCATTTGGAAGTATTGATTTAAAATATAACTCACGTTGTTCTTAGCCACCAAAGATTTCTCAGGAAATAGGAAACATTGGGTGTATTGATAAGTAATACGAAAAAGTCATTTGAAAAAAAAATAATATAATACATTTCATGAATGCCAAGAACTGAACAACAGAAAGTGCTGAAATAAGGAGCGCCTAATGACAGATATAGAAAAAAATACATTTTACGAATTAATAAAGGTGTTCAACATTAAAAAGATTCACAACAGCTGCTACGGCTTTCCAATTAAGGACTATAATCCTGCCTCAGTGATAGATTATAAGTGATAGATTATTATAAAAATCAATATTCATAATAAATAAAAACAAAATAAAAAATAACATATTTTGAATTAAAAATCCTACTTTTTTATAAAACATAAAGGAATTAAAAACAATACAAAAAAAATATAAACTAACATGATGGGGTTTACGAAGCTGCATTTTGCCAAAAGGGGGTAAATACAATTTCGAGAGATGGCTCTCCTGAGCTTGTGTTGAAAGACTTCAGCACCAGAGAATGGGTACTGCAGTTTCCACCAAGATTCAGCTCCAGCACATAAGGCAGGGTGTAAATCTTGGCTTGAGATAATTTTTTTTTATTGTTGCCCAAAACAAAATCTTTGGCAGCTTTAGCCTCTAACTTTAAAGTTTTGGGCAGTGCTTCAGAGCACTGTATGTAAGAAAAGTAATTCAATATTGAGTCTCAAGCGATTTTTGGAGCCAGCAGCTTTCCCTAGTACCGCGCCGTCATGGTGTACGAATAATAAACTTAGGTTCTGTATTAGACAAAAGAAGGCCATTTCCTAAATACGTGCCTTATTTTCAGAATATATGTGGTTACTAAGTGTCAAAGTCAAATTTTATAAACCGTAAAGTACACTATTGTTACTATAAAATACAATTTTAATTAAAATTATGTCCCAACTAGTATTTATTGATAAATAACCCTTTACGACAAATTAAACTTTTTATAAAGCCTGTTATTAAGTTTTTATTTCTGCCAGAGTACGTAATTAGTAGTCAACGGATTTCTTAAGTACTTGAGTGAACTCGGCAAATAAACTAGAACTGATGAGGGGTACGTAGCTCCTGACCTATTGTACCCCTCCCACCTTGTTTATATAATACATAATATCAACATAACATCATTCCGCTTCATTCTAGTTTTAGTGCTTAAACATTCCAATGCCTACCATTTATATAACAGTAATTTTGTAATTACTTTTTACAAATTGCCTACAGAGAGTATGCATTATTTCTGAACATGGGCACTGTCTTCTCGACACATGTTCCATCTGTCCACAGGCTTTTCATTGTGGCCGTTAACCAGTTTTAGATCACCTTCAGTTCCTTGTCAATTAAAATATTCTACCCAGCACATTTTCTTTCAAAGATCAAACAAATAAACGCCTGATAACACCAAATTTGGACTGTATGGTGGGTGTATCAACCCTCAAGACCATTTCATATACAGAGTATGCCAAAAATGTGTACACACTTCAAGCAAAGAAAAAACTGTCTTAACATAGAAAAACTGAATTCACACAAACCGAAAATGATGAGCACTAATTATCTTAGACTTTTACAGTTACAACAGTTGCTCAAAATGCCCACCATCGGAGTCGATACACTTCTGAGTACGTTGAACTACTGATTGAGTAACGTTTGCGAAAGTGTCCTCAGTGATTGCAGCACATTCCGTTTCAATTTCTTCCCGAAGTACTGCCAGTGTAGCTGGTTTTCTTCTGTATGCGGCACCACGAATCTCAAATATGTCTCCAATGCGTGCAATTGCTACTCGCGTTGGCGGTTCTGTTCTGTACACACGTCTCCATTGCCTTTGAACTTCAAAAACATTCTCGGTTTTGCAATATCCCTTCAAAATTTCTTTCCGTTGATCAAACAAACGACAATCTTGGCTCCATTTTGTTGTAACAACGTTAGCAAGGCAAACTTGAATTAACACTATCTGACCTGTTTTAGTCGTTTCATCGCGAAATTATACCTATTCACCGACATGTCATTGTATCGAACAGTAACAGCAAGATTCTCTCCTAAAAATTAAGTCATTAACATCCCAAAAATAATCAGATAGTTTTCTCAATTAACACCAAATACTCCAAGTCTTCATGGTCGGAGACTGAGGGTACTTCAAGTTCATCGATTTCCATTTCTGCGTGCACCCAACGACATAGTTAGGCTATTAAGGCATAGACTAGAAATGGGAGTTCTATTTTTTTTTTTTTTTTCTTAACTAACTTCATTCCAATTTTTCTAATTGCAAATGCCGGAAAGGTTATCTAAAAGTATGTAAGTCTTGAACCCCTCCTTTCTAAAATATCTTTTCATCTCATCATTCGCTTAGAGCCTGTGATATCTCAGTAGTAATAAACTACATTAAATGCTATTAAACAAGAACTTTGTACCCTGGACTCGTCCCATGTCATACTTCAATTGAGAAATTATCTCTTTCGCGCCCATAATGATCCGACAGATGGTTTACGTGCAAGCTGAGATCACTGGTAAGTTGTTTTGGCATCCAACTGCTCGAAGTTTCCTATTCAAGAGGTTTTTATAGATACATACTCTATGTTGAGTTCTAAGACAACTTTATCGGCAGTGACTTAACAGTAATCAAGGATTTGCTGATCAATCTGCTATTTTACTGTTATACTAATCGCCCACTAAATGTTTATTATGATATTTCTTTATTTCCATTTTAAAATCTTTCCTTTTTTTCATAAACTTTTCCCTCATTGAAGTAACTCTCCTCGTTTAAATCTTTACTGTGCAGAGTTTCAGAAGGTTTCACTCTCTTTGACCTCCTTTTCTATGTGCAACTCAAAAGTGCAGTATTTTGTTTCAGTATTGATTGGTCAAGTGCAGGTTGTTTGATCGTTACGAACCCCATATGACGAATTGTCAAGTAGGTATTTTCGATCCTCCTTATATAATACTTAAGGTATGATTGAAATTGCACTAATTTTACAAAAAAGTCCTACTATTTAATGTAATTCCACAAGTTTCATTTCCCTCTTGTAAGTAGCATGGCACTGTAGAGCTAGTGAACTAGAAAATTATAACTTCACTGTTTCCCAGGGAGGGTGGTGGCTACCTTAATGCTGGGTTAAAATTGAGTGACCTAGCCACCAGTGAGAACCTGGTAGCTAAGTTTACTATAGGTCCTAACTACTAGCATATCACATCCGTCCTTTACCTTTCTTGTCATGTTCTTCAATGTCACTTTCTCATCCTATTCCTTAAAATATCACAGTTGTATATATTCATTCCCGAAGATGGTTAGATAGTTGACTCTAGAGTGTTAATAATTTTGTGTGTAAACATTATTTTGGCTAGCTCTTCGTAATTTATCTAGAGAATTCTTGATTTATTGCTAACATGCAGAACCTCAACTCGCGATATTATACACAAATTTGAATCTTCAGATTTCAGAAAAAAACACAGCGAAATCATAGTCTTAACGCCTGCCAGCGAAATCACTCCAAAAGTTAGCAGAACAGTTGGAAGATTTGAATGTTAAGGAAAGCATTAATAGTAAAATTAGAAACTTTATGATGAGTGAACTGAAAGACGACAGTTTAGAAAGTGGGGTTGAAGAACTGGAATTTCCGCTGCATCATGCTTATTAATCGTAACGTAAAACTCACAAGAACAGACAGGATTTATAATTAAAACTTGTGATAGCTACTCACATTCACGCATACCCAAGAGTAAATTGCCTTTAGATAATATAAATAGTAATAATTATTAAATATATAGCTTGTAGTAACAAGCTATTATAACAAAGCTAAATGCATGCAAGTGGTTGAAAAATAGCTCTTTTATATCTTATTTGCTGAAGATGCTTCAAAATTCGTTAAAGGTAGAATGGGAAACAGGTGTCGGCGAGAATGTCGTTACATCGTATGATCAGGAGCTCTCCAACAAAGTGCCAAAGACGTGATGAGTTATAAGTGAGCGCTTAAGAGTCAAGAGTCAAGAGCTCACCAATAGTATTTAAATATTTCAAATACTCAGGAAGCCTTGGGCGCGATGCTGTAAACCCCGTGAGTTTTGTAAGCAGTGGCGACGTTTTGGATTTCAAGTGTAAGGAGAAACAACGTAGTAAAAGCACAACTTTCAGTCATACATATGCTCATTCCTACACACGTTTTTGTACACTCATTCATTCACACGTTTAGTTCGTTCGTTCGTTCTCTGATGATCAATATCGCTTTACCAGGGACAGTAGACGAGAGGCACACAGATGCAGTATATTAGAACGAGTCATCAAAATCATAGAGATAACAAATGAGGTGGCGATGACGAGTGCAGTGTGATTAAACATTTCAATGCATTCAATGAAGCAAGGTTGTATGATTTGAACCTCCTCACCCTCCCTCCTCCCGTAACCAATAAGACACGAAAGGCGACTTCGGGTCCCTGAACGACCCGGGTATGAAGTGGGACCCTCGGTCCAACAACAACAGTGAAGGTTGCAGATGAATGATATCAATTTAATTTAAATTATAATAAGGACTAAATTGGCCATGTAACTGTTCTTGTGACTCTTCCTAAGGAATTTTCTTACACCTCTGCTGTCTTATTTAAATATTTATATGCGAAACAGTTACCAGTATATGTTCTTTATTATGAAAAGAAAGGTCCCAAATATTTTGTAATTTAAACAATTTCCCTACTATAATGTACTTATATTATCAAAAATAGCTACGTACATGCCAAATCATTGTAAAATCTGTATGTATTCCAAAATATTGACCATCAACTCTAATCGCAGTTCAAGTAACACCGCTTACAAACGTTTTCAGTTATCTCGTGTCTTCCTTAAATTTCTTCAGCACCATTAATCTTCATTCACTCTCTAGGCCTGCAGAATATCCCCCAGGGATTTTATTCACCATCCATCTGAAGAGGGCGTTTAAAATACCCAAGTTGGTAGTAAAGGTAAGAGATGGGTACTGGGCAAAGAGTTTTTAAATTCGTCAATTGCGAAGTTTGAAATGTTTATAAATCGAGAAAACTATAAGATAAAGCCGAAAACATACTTTGCATAATCGGCAATTAAAGTTGCTCATCACACATGTTACCAGTTTATAATTACGTAAAGTTATGTGTATTTTCCTACTAACCCCTTTATCTGAAGGGGTTGGGCAAAATGATATGAACAGCATTTAATATGCTGTAGGATTACTTTTGATAACAACCTCGGTCTTCCTGGGAATCGATGCATACATATCCTGGAAAAGAATCTGCTTATTTGAGGTTTCCTGTAGGAAGGCAACAGGTACTTCTTTGTTTTCCAGTACAGACCGCAATGGTTCAATAATATTCAAACCAGGCAATTGTGCAGGCCAGGGAAAGTGTGTCATTATTCTTCGTGCTTCTCAAATTAATATTAAACAATTTCGGCTGTTTAAATAGAGGTATTTTTGAAAGATGGTATCCCCTCCTGGGAACTATGACTGCGCCATTGAATGAATATGGTCCGTAAAATGTTTTCAGAGACCTTACCAGCTTCTTTCATTTCAATATGACAATGGGAGCATTTTAAATATGATAATATTCTTGCTCAAATTGCTAGAACATCCACCATCGACGGCACAGTTTACATTTTATACTTCTGCAGGTGTTCTCCATATGTATACATGTCCAGAGCAGCGGAGGGGAAAATTGCAATGGTTGATTGGTTGGATTTCTGGTTGTCCAGGTTTTATAACCTTGTATTTTCCTGCATTACAAGAGGTTCTGCAATAGCATCTCTACCGTGAATATTTTGTTTATGCAATTACTTCTGCGTTGTTTAAGTTGACACTGCGTTTTCTACAAGCATATTTAGCTCAGCATTGCAGTATTCTTCCCAGAAGCAACAATCGTCCTTAATGCTCTGCTCTTCCTCTTCGTCAGTTTCGTCTTTCTATCACTATTATCACTATCGCTATTGCTGATTGTCGTAGTCGTAGCGCAGCTATTCCCGGGTGTGTGGCTGTGTTGTTCGTTTCTTTAGTTCACATAGTATATAAAATGCATCAAGCCTTGTGTTTTACAACGGCATAGCGTGCCTTTCTAACAGTTTTTTTTTTCAAGTTATCCTCAGTCCTCTTAAATGGCAAATGCCACAGGGTTGTACCCTAAACTTAGGCCTGGAATGCTTCCTTCCTTTAAAAAAAACCGATCCCAGTTTATCATTTCATCTCATGTATCATCAGTGTCCACTGTGAATCTAGCATTTAGGAGCATCGTCTCTAAAGGCCAAGGTCACTTAGTCAACCAAGATGATCATTGCCACAATCTTTTGCAACTGTGAAGGAATGCTCTTCGTTGACTTCAAGGAGGGGGTACACCACAGTAAATGGGGAGTACTATATTGGCATACTGCACAGACTACGTGCTTCCATCAAAGAATGAATGAATGGTGTTTATCGTCCGTTTTTGCTACAGAGGCACCACAGGCGATGGACACTGATGATACATGAGATGAAATGATATATTGGGAAAGGATTTATTTTTTTAAGGAAGGAATGGTTCGAGGCCTAAGTTTAGAATACCTCCCCGGATTTTCCATTTATGAGGACTGAGAAATATCTGAAAAAACCTCAGTCAGGCAGGACGGTCTGGCGGGATTCGAAACCCCAGGCCTCCCACTCACGAGTCCGCGCCTTAACGACCTCGGCCACACGAGGCGGTTTCCATCAAAGAGAAAAAGCGAAGAAAACTGAATGGTGATGTGCGCCTTCTTCACGACAATGCTCCTATGCACACAGCCTTTGTTACAAAGGAAACTGTGAAGAAATGTGGCTTTAAGGGGATCGAATACCCACCCTAAAGCCCAGATCTAGCTCCTAGTGACTATTTTCTCTTCTCAAAACTTAAGAAGGACCTTCTAGGGAAAAAAATTAAGTGTGACAAAGAAGTGATGGATGCTGTTTATGCCCACTTTGCAGACTTTTGACTATTGGGAAGGGGGTAGGATTGAAATGTTAATTCAAAGATGTGAGAGTGTATTGCAATAAAGGGTATTTATATTGAAAAGTGAAATATAGTTTTTGTCCTTATCATACCTAGAAAATGGTTAGGCCGGAAACTTATGGACCTATATATTTAACTCTGCTCTGACCTCTCGGCTCAGTGCAATAAATATCTGTCCTCAGTGACGAAAATATGCTAGTGTCCATCTTCGATCTGAATTCTGGGCTGAACTTAGAAAAAAAAAAGGACTGAGTGTAAAGAGAAAATCATTTAATTTCTGTTTAAGCTGAATGTCAGGCATCCAACAGAGCCAGAACAGAAATAAAATCACCCGAGAGAGAATGGATATGATTATACTCTTGCATTTATGTTATTCAGTGTATTTTATTTCTGCCTGCATAAAAGAAGTTACAGTATATTCAAGTTGGTTCCTATTTCTAGTGTCTAGTACTCATTAATTTGTTTCAAATATAAGATTAATTCTTCTTGTAATGGTGAAAAGTTATTTCAAGTCTATTATTTAAACATGATCATTGATTTTTGGCCCCTACATCTTCACTACAGAGTGCGGATTCTTTGTTGGTGATTTCTAGGCAAATGTGTTGGTAATCAGTTATTCATATCATGTTGAATATCGTGCAAGTGTCAGCAAGGACACGATTTACGCGCAAGACAGGATACTAGGCTTTGACATGTTTAATGATCTGTTCTTTCCCACAAAAGCTGATGTATGTAAATTTCAATTACCTCTCTGTTGAGAAGTGATTTGGTCGACAATTGGTAATTAATTAAATGCAGTTGCAACGGTTCCTCACTAATGACAAAAATTTGTCGGTGAAATGTGAGCTCCCTGTAAACAGCCAACACTTCCTCGGAGACTCTAGGTCTATAGCTGTTTTTCGCTTAGGGAACTCCGGGGATAAGAGGGAAGTTCAGAGGTGTAAAAATATACTCGACACAACGTACGATGAAATTGCAATTTATTGACTTTAGAGTCTTTTACGATTGATGGTGAACCTTGTCGCTTAGGCTCCCGATGTGAACACAACGGTCATGGCACAACATTAACTACACGTACTGAATTTTTTAAATAAACCCGCGCTGACTTCTTTGCAGTTCTGGTCAAATGTTTGTCGGCTATAGAAATTTGTAGGGAAGTTATCAGCGAATAATGATTCATCAGAAAGTCCTTTATTACGCCTTGTTTCCTCGAACTTAGAAAATGAGTAACGTAGTACTTGCGCTGAGAAGCGGCATGTACCGTCCGAACTTGACTGACGAGTGAAGAACTGAAGATGGCTGTTGACAGAGGGACAAAAGGCGTAAAACGCGGCCAAGGCTGCTTTATATATGAAGCACAAATCTGATGCGTTGGGCGCTAGGTGTGATGCCCTTTTCATAAGCCTACTAATAATTGGATACCTTCCATATTATTTCTCTAATATCTCTTAAGCCAGGTTCGTATATTGGTAATACGAGTCTGGTTATTGACTTGCCTTTTAAAATTTAAAAGGATGACACGTACACAAGTCGCTACTCTCTTCCCACGAAGGGGCTTGTTCACATGATAGAAGGGAATTCTACCCTTTTCAGATCCCTTTGTTCTGTCGCTGGAAGGCTATCCTTTCCATTGTTATAGTTTTATGACCTTGTTTGTGCAGGACGGCTTCCTAGGCGAGGTTCAGCAGAAAATTTTTCTATGTACAATTTTTGCGTCTTTCTTACGGAGCAAATAAACTGAAAGAATAATTAAACTATAAGTTACATTGATAGCATTGATAAAGCAACTGAAGAGATATATTCATATCACTAATTACATTACTAAAATGTGATTACTCATCTGCAACGGATTTATTTTATACTATCTGTAGTTATATTATATTATACCTTAGATACTACGTTTACTATACCATAAAGGCATTAATCCGTATTTTCCCAAAAATGTGAAACTTTAAAATGTAGCATTTTACCTCAAAACAGTCATTACAATCAGGATTCATATTTATCCTATCTCAGTAGTAAGCAAGCCAATCTGGACGGTAAACCCTAATACTTTTATTTTCCAAGCGTATTTTAATTATATACTTTGAGAATTACTTTACACCTCTTGCACCTTTCACAGTTTTTAGTATTTTAGGATATGTTTTCATCCAAAATGCCAGACATTAAATTATGTAAAAACTTACAGTTCGGATACTGTGTATATTCCTTTGCTACTTCGCAAAATTAAAGAGGCACCTAAACTGTGTAAATATAGTAGTTACTAAACAGATTTCAGATGTTTTCCACTGTCTAGAATTTACGCTCTTCTGATATTTCCTAGTATTTGTTAGTTTAATTCCTTTACTTTTTCCTTCACAATGACCATACATATCATTCTGGATATTAAAACTTTCAAACAAGAAAACTTAGAGATCCCAGATTGCCATATGCTTCTTTAGAAGCTTCCACATTTAACCGTTTCTCTACACAATTGAGATATTATCTAAATTAGTTTAAGAGAAGGGAATTGCTATGTAAAAACGCGCTTTTCTTATTAATGTAGCCTTTCTGCAGAGTTGGTTGTGGAGCGACACTAAATTAAGTTATCCACAATGTGTGCAGCATATAATTTGACAGAAATATATGACTGGCCAGTGGAAATATAAATGCATGTATTAAATTATTCAGTAAAGCAGGGTGGGAAAGTACTTTCACTCGTTGCGGGATAACAATGAGAAAGTAGAAGAAAGTGTGTATATGTATGCAGAAATTAATCTGATGTAAAAAAAGCCCTTTGCTTCCTCTCTCACTTTCCTGCTTAAAAGCTGGGAAGTTGTGTCAGGTGGCAAAGGCAGGGCATGGGCGAGGAAGGCCTCGTTAATGGAATTCAGATTTTCTACTAACTTAATAAATAAAAATAAGTGATATAGCAAAGCTGTGTAAATGAGGTGTTAACCTGAGCTCCTTATACAAAATCCGCTTTCCGGACTACCAAGAGTAAACGTTAATCAGTTTTTTTACTACAACTTTAAAAGTCCCAAACTCCGTGCTTCTCTCTGTAAGCCATACAAGGATTGCAAAGGCTAAAATTTGTTCTGTATGGGAACCTTTTGCTTTCGGATTCACGAAGCGCCACGTAATGTAACGCTCTCTTGGGCATTTCTCCCCTTTTTCTTGCAATATCAAGAACGTATTAATTGGATTTTGTGATTACCCATGAAAAGTTATAAACAATATTCAATTTTAAGGATAAAATAAAATGACACTTTTAACACTGTGGGCTATAAAATTCGTATTAAAATACATTTATTTTCTGCATTCAGAAATATAAGGAACTTACATTATAAAATAGTTTCTGTAATTGTATTAAAATAATTTTTAATTCTCAAGGACAAAAAAGTCAGATATAATCCTAAAGATTATGATAAATTGACTTAAAACAATCTATGGCCAAATGTGAAGTACAAGGGTTTAACTCACAGTCTTCTATTGATTTAATCCTTGTTGGTGATATAAAAGGTTTGCCTTCTAAAGTTGATATTGAAGTACAGAAAGATATTAGATTAACAAATACTTTATCTTTGAACTAAAATTTCCATTGCATTGCAAAGTATTTCAATTTAAATCACTGTCTGGAGAATTGGTGTCCATAATTAATCAAATTTATGTATTGTTAAATATTCTTGAATATTGAAATAAACAAATAACTATAACATAAAAGCTTCACTTTAATTTATAAGCTAGATAAATAGAATTTCTACTGAACACTCTTGCATGATGCCATAGTTTAAATAAATATCTAGGCATCGGAATTTTTAAGCACTAACCAGAATGAAGTTTTGTTGGAACTGGAATGTTGACAATAGGTGGTAGGAGTACAATAGATGACGTACTAAATACACCGCTCTCCCTTTGTCAGTTATTAATTCATTTTTAATTGCAAGGCAATGTATTATAGCTTGTGTTCATGCTTTGTAGTAAGTGTACCTAACCTGATTTTAAGTACTTAAGAATCCCGATGTATAAGTATTGCATAAAGGAATTGACTCGTTATTGAAAATTCTGTTGGCATGCAGAAACTATTAAGCACATAAGTGTGGTACTATGAACTTTATTTCCGTATAGTTAACATATATGTGGAGACACATTTCAGGAACTAGTACACGGCGTTTTGTATGCAGATACAAGAAGTTTATAGTTATTAATATTTGCACAATAAAAATGAAAGATTTTAAAAGTGTGAAAACAAGGAATGCCAGTAACCTGATAGAATTTTAAAATACAAACCCATAGCAAACAGTACCTTATGGTTTAATGCACTTAAGAGATGAAGAAACATTCGTTGAAATATGAAAAGTTTTCCCATTTTAGTTATTTTCTAAAAAAAAAAAAAAAAAAAAAAAAAAAAAAAAAAAAAAAAAAAAAACTATATACAAGCACAAGAAAAAAAATTGACATGGTGGTCATGAGAAGAATAAAATTAGAATAAAAAGTTTTCCTCATCAAAGTAAACCAGCAGTGCCACATATTAGCTACTGTTATGAGTTTGTGCACGAATAATGAATTAGTAATATCTTTTTCGTAATTACTAAGTAATACCTGAGGTTTATTAAACTCATGGGTGAATTTTAAAGTGATATTGACTCTCTTAAAGTAGAAATATCGTAAAAAACAGCGTTTGAGACCACTAATCCGGATACACCGGTTCGAATCCGGTCAGATCAAACTGTTTTTCGGAGTTTCTCTTACCCTGAGGAGGTGAATACCCAGTCGGATTAAAGCGCCAAGAACTTGGAGATTATTTGAGCCAATATTAATTCATTTTATTACATTCATCCCTACAGACATACACATAGAGTATTCACATTCATTCTATAGACGTCGGAGAATATCAATGCAATGAAAGCAACAATAAATAATACTTAAAAGATTTTAATATCTGAAACGTTTCCGTATTATAAATATGCTTATTTTTAAGAATTTACACGTTTTTAATGCTGGAATTCAAATGAAACTAACGTAATAAAAAACTGAATTTCATTAGTTTGTATAAACCTTTTTCTATAATAAAACATCTTAAATAGTGGTATTTTATAATAAAACACAATTTCACTGTTTAGGCTATCTGTACCTACCTGGTTGTGTAATGACGCCTTTCCTCAATAGTTGCAGTTTTTTATTTTAATTATTAGAGAAATACTAATAAATAATAAATATAATTTGCACATATTATATACTTTCTTCTTTAACACACAGAGTTTTCAATACTCCAAACACACTACGAAATAAACTGTTTCAAAACTTTTTTGAAAACGCAAATAAAAGTACAATAAAAAAAGAAACCTAACAGGATTAAACTTCCAATATCACAGATCAGTAAGAATGCTGAAGTCATAAAACATATGAAATCAGAGATGAATGCTGTTGGAATTTTGCCAACAGTTGTCCTCGTTTCGAAAATTTGTTGTTGTCACTTTAGACTCAGTTTGGAATCTCTCAAACTTTGACATAGAAAAAATATCGATAAATGTCGGAAAACCATTATTTCATAATCGATTTAACAAGAAGCTTTAAGCAGAAAGGCAAGGGTTAGTCGGATCAACGAGAGAAATAATGCAGTTAACAAAATAGTTTCTTAAACACCATAAATATTTAACTTTGAAAACAAACTACTTGTACTTTCTGCCGCTACTACGTCTGTTAGTGTAAAAAATCTCTGTTTATCATTTGCCGTGTTAACATATGATTGTACATAATATAGCTAGTCGAGCAGGAGCGCTTAAATTTAACCACCTTTTCTCCATAACACGCGAAACATTCGGAATGCGTTCCAATTGAGGAAAGTTCTATTTTAAATTTTAATTTTTAAATCACTATATATATGATGATAATGAAATATATTTCATGATAATATTTTGCAGCGTTATCTATTTATTCTAATCTAAGTTTATCATTGTAAGTTCCAAATGTTTAAAACTTTGATGAAAAATTCAAATTCTTTCTTACATATTAAGAATGATTAAAAGATATTTGTGTGGGTGAAAAGAACACACCTATATTATGTAATATCGCGTTTTAAGATTGCTTAAGGAGTTTATTATTAGCATTATTAATGTTATTATTAATATTGGCAGTATTAAAGATATTTAGTTCATTTTTCTAAATGCCAAAGAAAGTTCCTACTTGTATCTATATTTATCTTATAAGCTCTCTCTTATATTATTTCTTTAACTCTCTATTTCATGTTATCGCCACTCGCGCTGTGTACACCGGCAATATCTTCTCATATATTCTCTTCAAATGGTCATTCATTTCAAACGCATTGTTGAAACTTTATTAAATGCTGTTTCAACATGCATACCTTTTCTACTCTACACTCTTAATGAAATTTGAGCAATGCTTTTGTCTTATTAAATTGTATTACTATAATGATTTGCTAATATGTGTGTATTAATTTAAATTATGTATAAAACTATATGTGTTTCAGGTTTTTTAAAAATTTTGAATGGTATTTTATATCCATATCACTGTTTTTATAATTTATACATAAGTATTTACGTTAATAATATTTCCATAATAGCGCTTACGTTACTTTTCTTTATTGTCAAATAAAACATACTTTTTTCAATTACACTAAATATGCTTTATAATACTCTTGAATCCATCTATAACTTTATACACATTCTTTCAAAGTCATCATTATTTGTCATTTATTAGCAATTTTCATATTCATCAGCAAAGTCGTTAATGCTGGTGGTCTAGTGGTAACCATACTTGCCTAGTAGACTCAAGATGGTGGGTTCAATCCCGGCCTGCGTCTATGGTTTTGTTTTGGCGTAAAAATCTTAAATGTTGCTTTATAGAAGGAAAAGCCCTGGGTCCCATGTAGCTTTGCAGCATGTAGTACCTCAAGCCTGAGAGAAAAGGGCCTATGAGCAAAATTTATCGATCGTTTCACGCCCTGAATTGAATGGAACCATGATGGCCAAAGATGTTGAAGAGCGCCCGTAAATAAATAAATTAGTTAAATGTATGTTTTTTTTCATAAGTCATTAAGGCTATATCTCTGCGTGTTTTGTTTATTTTTGTTAATTCTGTTCTAAATATAGTATTTACATCAGTATTTTAAATTGTAATCAGGTAGTAACTAGCACCCTTTGTGAATTTGTTTGGAAACTAAAAATTTTGTGAACGTTTTTTAATTTAATTTCCACCGGACAATGTATGAGTGTATTATATTTATTAAATATTATGTAATACAACCTCACAGAACAACTTTCTTGGTCTAGTGCCTAGTATTGCTGACTGTTGACCGGAAGGTCCCAGGCCCGATATTCGGTATATGCTTAGGATTTTTTAAAGTTAGGTGTTCTGGAAAGGGTCCCACTAACCTGTGAGAAAAGTTGGGGAGCTGCTTAATAGAAACGTGGCGTCGTTCAATCTCAAAAACTGCGTTGTAGGCGGGGTACCAGCATGCTGATTATATGCTCCTGCAGCACCGCCGTCTATCAATTATGTCGCAAGATGAAGGTAGAGGACGCAGCGGTCACTGCGGCAGGTCAAGGTTCAATATTTATAGAGGAGGACGAAAAATTCAGAGTCCAGAGAGATTTTTATATACAATGTTTAGAAAGTATTTGATTACTATATAATTTGCTTTCCTTCAAAAATTTGTTACCAAATTTCATCCAAATACACGCGAGCATTATGTAGTAAACCAGGGCTCCATCATACTGGAACTACGTTTCGCTGTGGACTTCTATAGGATTTGACTTGATCTATAGTATATAATTTGTATTAACGTTGACGATTTCTCAACGGCTGAAAACTAGTTATTCACAGCGCTTATCACTCCTCTGTTTCCAGAATTTTTTTTCCACTTTTGAGATAAAAGTTGGAGAGGACTTAGGCCGGATGCTGTAACAATTTGAATCTCTCCCACTTATTAAGCCTTTTTTCTGCGCATAGAGCATAACATTTAAATAGCTGGAAATTTTAAAAGATAATATTTAAAAGTTTATAAGTTCTTTAATTTTCTAAGAGAAAGCGATTTGTGTTGTGACTTTTTATTGTTCTGATATCTGAATGGTGAAAATTATTATAGTGTAGTAAAATTCTTTAGTATCACAAGAAATGGAAATATAAAAAAGGATTTTTTTTCTAAAGTCTGTGTTTGGAATATATATCACATAATTTTCATTTGAATTTTAGCGCACATGAAATTAAATGAAGCATTGCCAAGTTCAAATAGCTTAATATTATTTTTTATTTGTGTTGGAATATACATTACAGCGAAACTTTCCCAGCAGCTAATAAATAACTTGATTGGACACTTCAATATTTATAGAAGACATTCAATTATATCTCTTACTGATGCATTTTCAAGTAATACATTACTGAAATGTACCAGTGGGGAAAGGTAGATTCATTTCATAATTTTTAAATGAGCAAGTACTTACATACAGCTAAGAGAGACAAAGAAAAATATTCCCCTCAAGGATGCTTTTTCATTTGTGGAGGTCCTCATGAGAAAGGTTCATTTTGTATACCATTTTCAACTTCTTGAGCTTAAGGATCAGTTTTATATTTCGCCTTCACCAAGCCGATTTGCACCATTTTCTGGCCGATATCTCATAACCATCATTTCATTTCTTTCCTTAGACTCGCAAACCTTTCCGAATATTCCAACTTGCAGATGACAGAAGAGAACAGTGTGGAATTTAGAATACTGAGAAGAGAATGCCAATAGAGCGGAATGACCCTGCATCTTGTTCAACATTCCAAGGTTGTCAAAACTGCCACAGGCAACATGTTATTTCTAGTTAGGGAAAGAAAGAGGGATCGTTGCTTTAAAACTGGGATCCTTAGATATTGATGCTGTCTGTAACCCACTGACTACATTAATATCAGATGTAAGAATTGCCATGATATAAAACATTTGAGGGTACTTCTAATCTCAAGTATCATGAAAGAGATATTAATGAAGTGATAAAGTTTATTGTACTGGAGAACTTAGCTTGTAAAACTAAATCTACTCTTTATAGGTTGAAAACATCTTTCTATAAAGACTCCTGATATCTGTTACATTAACGTAGGATCATTAGTAAAGTTTTTAATTGCAGGTCGAATAAGGTCAATGGTCGGCTAAAACAGAATGTGCACAAAATAATAATTTTAAGTTTACTTTATTCCCATTATTGGTAACTTTGGGCAAAAAAATGGAATTAACTATCAAAAAAATTGCGATGATATCTTTGAAGTCCTTCGATGACATGGCATACCTATAACCTATAGCCCAATTCATTCCACACACCTTTCAGCATATCAATAGTGATTGATGTCACAGCCTGAGTAATGCGATTGGGGAGGCCTGTGAGATTTATGGCCAGAGGTGGAACGTAAACGTAGCTCTTCACGATGCCCCACAAGAATGTCGCACGTTGTGATGTCGAGTGACCTTGGTGGCCAGCGGAGTAGGGCAAGGTGATTAGCATCTAAGGTTACGTCGCCATTTTTGCTCATTCTGCCGTCATCCAGCGCAGATGTGAACAAGTAATAGGCGTGACTCTTTAGTGGAAAACTTGACGTGCTGACTCATCTGCAGTTTGTCTGCGCACATATCCTAGTAATTATATTATTCTTGAAATCAAAACATTTTTGTGTTCATCTTTGGAAATGAATACAAGGGTATGTCCATAAGTTTCCAGCCTAACCATTTTCTAGGTATGATAAAGACAAAAACTATATTTCACTTTTCAATATAGTTACCCTTTTTGCAACACTTCTCACTTCTTTGAATTTATATTTCAATCCCACAAAAAAATAGACAGAAGTCTAGTTTACAAAATGCGCATAAACAACAGCCATCACCAATGTTTTCAGGAGTGAGCAGCTCCAAGGGCCGACTTGCACGCTCTTCGTCTTCAATGCTTTCTCGACCCATTCGAAAAAGTTTGGCCCATTCTTTCACGGTAGAACATTAGGGGGATGCTTCCCCATATTCACCATGCATTCGCTGTTTAATTTCATATGGAGTTAGGGCTTGTTTTTTATGAAGAACTTAATAACAAGTCGATACTCCATTTTCAACATGTCACAACGTTCTACACATAGTCTTCTTTATGCAACTATATCTGAACAAGTTAACACAACGGAGCTGAAGTTAATAGCTGCAATTATTTACTTAACAGATAAGGTAAACACTACATAAGGGTTTTGTGAAGGCGATAATCCTTATCGTCGAGGCCGGAAAACTATGGACCTACCCTCCTAAATGTGTACCTCAAACCATTGGACAAAGCATCTTTTACTTAATTTGTTTTTGTTTTAAATTCAGAGAATTTTATAGTTATAAAAATGATATACTACTAACACTAATGTGACCCCAAAGACCATGAATAAACTAAGCTTCTGCTTCCTGCTAGATTTACTGCTTATTGCATCAACCTGAATCCTAAATAGCCAACATGCACTTTCACCGCTAAATCTTGGAGATTGTCTTTATACAGGTTAAAAAAAAACTAATATCAATGTGTAACTTAGGGGCGTAAATCCTTTTTCGGTTTCCAGAACATGCTCATTTTTACATGGTACATTGCTTGAAAACAAACGTAGAGGTTATGGTAATACTTTAGTGAAGGATAAAAAAGTTGGTTGCCCCGAGTATATCAATGCACTTTGAGGCAACTCCAACGAAGCGTTAACTTTATCTTTACTGTTGAACTGCTCTGTTTGTTACGATTTTCCGAGATGCGGGTTACATCAATAAATAACTACTGCTTTACTCCTGTTTGTTGAAAGAACCCCATCGCAGCATAGCCTTTAATATCTCATATTAAAAAATAAGTTTACAAAATACACGTAAGTGATGACCATGTTCTAAGCAGTCCTTAAATTGGGCAATGCAAATGAACTAAATGCAGCATGAATGGTTTCTTTCCGGAATGGGACCGGCTAGTACGTTTAAAACTAAGATGTGCTCAATAGCTATCAATGCATTTAATACTCTATCGGATGTATCACATACATTGTAGTAATATTTACCGAGCAATAGTTGCCTTAAATCTCGGCATTTCTTGTTCTCTGTATTTGCTTGTTACTGCTGTCAACATTCTTTTGTTGGTTGATAAAATAGGGAAGGAGAATAAATAAACTGATTTCTTATTGGCTATTACCATTAAAAGTCCATAACATTTTTCATTAATTTAATTACCTCTTGTGTCTAATTTATTTTAAATAAAATTAAATAATCTTTCAAATAATGATTGCACAGCCGTAAATTAAATAAATACTGCAATTATAATGTTTAAAAGGATGCATCTTTATGTAGAAGTGATAGCTGCAATATACATGTGGGAGTTCGTTAAAACGATTCAATAGCAAAATATATTATGGCATTAACATTTTTAGCAATATTTGCTGATTTATTAAATTAAAACGTAATAAAATAAGAAATACGGTACTTGCGTTTGTAAGTGTACACATAGTTATGAATATGCGAATACGGTAATGAGATATTATGGATTACTATCAACGTAATGTTTGACAGTACAAACACCTTGGATTAAAATCGAACTTTTGTAGATCAACTGGTACAGTTGATCTGTAGGAGGTGTTTAAACGGTATCCAAATACAGCTCGACTTCAGGATTTCAATATACCTATAACTGTTACAACGTTTATAATAATATTCATTACACTTATTTACCTGAGATTTTACATTGATAACCCCCTATCCCATCACACAAACTTTGAGCATATAATACTATAGGTGTACTTCGCTAAAAAGGAAATACTTGTAGTTGATGCAATACGCATTTAAAAACCATGTGCGCGAGATGCTGTGATTCAAATATTTGATAAATCCTATCTTACTTTTATACCAATAACTTGCCAATTTCTACTAATTAGTCACCACTGCACATGCGCGAACCATTTTGGATTTCAACCATGAGGATGGATTTTTCTATTATGCATGCTCCGCCCACTTCATTTTCAGCCATTGAAAGCAGATTTTCCGCATCTCCTTCCCCAATAAATACTGTTAGAAAAATAATTTAGAAAGAAATTATAAAACAACACATGGAAAAAATGCATTTAATAGACTGTGGGTTGGAAATTCTTTCTCAGACTGAAGGGGAAAACAATAACAGGTAAAAATACCCGCCCGTATATTCCACCAAAAAAAAAAAAAAAAAAATCTTTAAGACTGAAATTCGCAAAACATGGTAATACTTTTAACAACTTTTGAGAAAACAATATCTGGTTGACCCAAGGGTTAGCAATAGCAAATAAAAATATATTACCCTTGGGAGGGGGTAAAGCGTTCAGACAGATCGCGACCGGACAGGATAAAACCTGATTAAGGTGAAATCATATACCATTCCAACTTGCACCCACGTTCAGTAAGTCGATGGAGCCGGAGATAGAAACACCACCGCTGAAGTTGGCTTAGGGTATGATATATCTTTTCCTTGCTACATGTACACAGTGGTGTCCTAAAAATGATTTTTCACATTGTAACAATGTTAATTGCACTTAATCAATGTCACTTTTAACTTATCAATATAATTTGCATTTAAACAATGGCATATATATATATATATATTAATGAAACATAAAAATAAAGAAACACTATTAACAATGTGACAAATTAACACTAAAATAAAAGTAGATAAAGATAAAACACAGAGAAAGAGTCACACTTGAAACTGCTATACTTCGAACTACTGCGAGTTCTTCAATGGCAAGTAGTTCGAAGTATAGCAGTTTCAAGTGTGACTCTTTCTCTGTGTTTTATCTTTATCTACTTTTATTTTAGTATATATATATATATATATATATATATATATATATATATATATATACTATCAATATATATATATATATATATATATTTATCAATGTTATTTGCATTTTTCAATATCATTTGAATTTTAATAATATTATTTGCATTTTATCTCCATAATTTGCATTGTATCAATAATGTTTGAAATTTTATCAATGGTTTTTGCATTTTAATAATGTCATTTGCATTTTATAAATATTTTTACATAATTAGAACATTTTTTGCTCATTAAAAGTAGAATGTGTTCAACATAACTGAGAAATATTTTTACAACTTCTAGTAAAATAATAATGCCAACTCCACAAAACCCCTACGGTCAACAAATTTCTGCCGCACCAGATCTTTAAAGGTTAACAAATTTCCGCCACCCCCCTATTTATTGCTCACCGCACAAAACCCTTGAGTATCGACATTCGATAAAACACTGAAGGTCGATCACCAAAATGCTTTTAAAGAACATTCCCCTAAATCCTTATAAGACAAGAACCCTCACACCATCCCGCCCCCAAAATTTCCCGGTTTAGGAAATCTAATGCATTAGGTCGGTAAAAACTTACATGTTGGTAATGCATCTACCCATGTCGGTAATCAGACTCTTGTTGCGGGGCTGTCCCTGAATGTCGATAATGTAGCTCCAAAAACGCTTGAATTCAATTTAACCAGTCCTAAATTATGTACGGAAATGAAAACTCAATGTCGTTGCTGGTTAATAGTTAGTCACCAAACACATTGATTTATTTTCATTTGCACATGATAGTGAAAAACATTTTGCACCCTACCTCCGGAAATACCCACAGCTTCAGCGTTTACCTTCAGTCTACGATCACTGAACATCATGTAAATTTTTTCCGAAGTCTATAGGTAGACAGGATGTGCTAGTTTCGCCACATCTAAATTCATTAACTATTTATACAACATTCTAAGCGAATGTTTGTTCCACTTCGCCTTGGTTTGTGCAGTCGTTGCTCCTTTCAAAAAGTAATATTTTATTAATACGCGAAATTAAATGTTTGTTTAAATTTAAAAGGAAAATGACTCCCTAACACAGATTAAGCTTCTTAAATATGTATAACCATGTACAGTAATGTTGAAAACGAAGCTTATCTCTGTTTGGGAGTAATTTTTCTACTTAAATTTGTAAACAAACGTTTAATATGGAGAAACATTACTGTAATGTTGAAAATAATTTAATACTAACATTTTTGACTGTGCACGAACTTATCTAACTGCCCTTGTACATTAGTCAACATTTTGTTCATTTGAGACAGTGAAATATAGCTCAAAATTCTCCTGTCATTCTGATAATCGAGTTGATCTAAACCTAGAACCTAGAATATTGCTATTTCAAACAGCTCAGATAAGTAGGTAACACCTGCTTAGGTCGAAAACTAACACCTTTGGTAGTTTCGACTGCATATGTACATAAATAATTTACAAATGCATTTATCGCTGTTGTTTCTATGCGACAGCTGTTCATGAATATCCGGTTCAAATTCAGACGGACGTAATTTTAAATATCTACTGTTGGTTTCATCCGCCGGATTCCTTCCTATACATATGGATGTATTGTGTGAAACGTGCATGAGTTGATTAATTTAAAGCAATAACACACAAGTTTGCGATCCCCTAAGCCTGTAATAAATAGATTTCCGCATATGCAGTTGAAACTGGCATACGATTTTAATAAGAAGTAAATTACCTTATGATTTTGCCAAGATTCTTTAAGCAGTATCAAATATAACGTCGCTTTATATATTTAACCAGCATTCCCTTAAACCAACCTCTCTAGAACTATTTAAATTAAAACACATTAAAAAGAAAAAAAAAGAAGGAAAAAAAAGTTTGCTACACCATATAGCATAGAGGGATAAGCGTATTAGGAATTAATAATTTATTAGAATATTTATGAAAAGTAATTAGTAACAGCAAACACTTAAGTACCCGGTTTATCAGTACGCGGCGACGGGAGACTGCATCGATTATATTCATATCTTAAGCCCATCGGGCTGCACGAGTCAGGATGGGCGAGCGGAAATTACCGAACTGCTACGTTGGCCTCGAGTATCGTGTCATTCAAATGTCACTTGAACAGTGAAATAAAAACGTATTTCTAACCTAGAGCAAAGTCTGATAAGAATACTAGGTAGAAAATATTAGGCCTATATATTCAATTCTATTCCATTTTGAGTGTTCTCTCATATGAAAAGAAATTCCAGTTCCAAATCGTAATGCAATTAATTAATTTGTAGTGTCCATATACTTCAGACAACCTAAACGATAACCTCCGTTAAGAAAACAATTTATTTTCTGAATAAAATTAAGAAGCGTAATAATAATATGTAGAGAATGAAGACAGACAGTTCCAGCATCTGCTTGCACGACATAGGTGAGTTCATAACATTCTACAGCATTCAGGTCTATAAGAATGTCACCATAGTTCTGCAATGGATTCTTATGTTAATCCACCCGCCCGCCAGCCCTGAATTCAGCATAACCTGTCTGGCAGTTTAAATAGCTAATCGACCAATGTAATGCCTGCTGCTGCATCGGTCATTAGATAATTGGACAAACCAAATTATAAAGAAAATAAATATTAAAATAGGCCCTCCAATACTGATATATTTTTCAAATCTCACATGATTTGATCAAAGAAAATATAATTATTATTTAAAGGACATTTCGTAAAGGAATTAGATGAAACTTACGTTGCATGCTCAAGAAATTTTAATGCAAAAAATGCAAAATAACAACACAGAAAGATCACTATAATAGAATTGAACGAAACGCTTTGCTGTATTCTAGAATACACTATTTTATTTGTGTTTTTAAAAACTATAAAATAATGTTAGAGACATTTTTAAATAGTTAATAAATTTAAATAAATTTAACCATATGTTCTTTGCAGATAACAGGTGGCTGTTGTAACTAGTAAAATTACCTCCAAAGAGTAGTGAAGCTATTTTTAAAGCTTAAATTTTGACAAGAAAACTAAAAGTAAATAGATAGAAATATAAGTAAATTTAGTGTGAAGAAAAGCTATTTATTAATAAATGCAATTGGCTGAAAAGCTAGAAAATAATAGACGACAGATTGTTGTAGAAGTTAGAAAACACAAATTAAAAAGAGAAAAGAAACAAAAATGTTACAAAACAGATGAGTTTACAAGAATGAAATGCGCCAATCTATGAAGAAAGAGTTGGTGATGATAATATCGAAAGTAAATGCTCTTTTTTAAGGAAGCAGTACATACGAAACTCGCTGAAGTTTTTCGCCAAGTTTATCAGCAATGTTTTCGTTCTTTTTGTCCCTCTGAAGATACACACACCTTGTTAGTCATGGCGCTTGCTTTCTGGGGCAGAGGGCGCTAGAGAAAGGAACTCCCCCTTCCAATGCACATGCAGAGGACAAAGGGCATGAAATGCAGAAAGGGCAGCGATCCTCTTGTTTGCAGTAGTATTACCATTCCTAACGCCCGGCCTGTCTTCATTTCCCTACAAACGATCCTTTCTAAGGATTTTCCCACCCGCTCCGCTTCAACGGAATCGATCTAGCCCCAGCCGCCGCCTTTTCAGAAACAAACTCTACCATGGGTTATTGTCGGTATAAGCCTCCCTCATCCAGCACCAGTTGACTTGACTGGCTGACGCCTAAATTGTGCCATAACAACATCGACTTTTAATAAATGCTATTTACATAATGCCTCGCTCGCTACTAGAGCTTAGCCAAGCTGGCAAATCCTGCATGTAGCGGTGACTGGGTCGATACATGGCACGCAGCCCTGGCTCCTGATATTGGGGTATGCAGCACGTAATAGTATTTTCTTTTTCCTCCAGCTCTGTTTGGGGTTTTAGCACAGGACGAGTGATGCATGACAGAAATAATAAAGCATCCAATGCAAGAATATCTTCAGTGCAAGACTGCGATACCAATAATGTCCATATTACCTGGAAATCACAACTACATATCAAATTCGCATCTTCTTCTTGAATGGTGTTTAGCGCCTATTTTTACGGTGGACACTGATGATATATGAGACGAAATGATTAATTGGGAATGGATTTTTTAAGGAAGGAAACGTTCCAGGCCTAAGTTTAGGGTACCTCCCCGGCATTTGCCATTTATGAGGACCGAGGAAAACCTGGAAAAAACCTCATGGAGAATAGTTCTGGCGGGGTTCGAACCCCATACCTCCCACACACGAGTCCGCGGCTAAACGATGTCGGCCACCCGTGCCGGTAAAAATTCATATCTTGTGTGCGAACTTGGATATTAAGAACCTCCAAATATGTGAATAGTTTGGGCTTGTCTCATGTATATTAAGCTATCTAGTAGTATCTACGAGAAAAAATATTGGGGTTTCATGAGATTTCTGTGAAATATGTATTATGTGTAATGGATTAAAAATTCTTCTAATTAATTCAGAAACTCAAACAGATTAAGATAGTATGTTTTTATTCAAATTACCAATTCCTTATTATATAAGCCTATATAAAACATTCTCCATACGTAAATCAACCATATTGCATACAATAGACAAGATAGCACTGTTCTATGTGCTGATTAAACTATTTTGCTAACAAGAAAAATCTGGTGGAACAAATCAGTGATTCGATACAACATCTATTCACACAATTGCACAAGAGGAATCCGTCATATGAAAACAATTGGATGAATGTACGAACAGTTCTAGGAAACCGGTAATGTACAAAAAAAAAAGCAAACAAACAAAACAGAATGTGTGAAAAGATTCCAAAATTACTGTGACAGAAGATCTCGGAAGACCATTTTACGCCTCATTCTATAGTACGGGCTTGTTAAGTTACCAGTGCATGAAATCGAACAGAAGAGATTAAAGTTACATCCTTATAAAACCAACTCTTTCATGCAATCAAACCACAGGTCAAAGTGAGTAGAGTTGAATTTGCTGTTGGAATGGCACAAAGACTTGATAATGAACCAGGATTGCTTAAAAACAAATCGTCTTCTCAGATGACGTCAACGCTTGGTGCGATCCTAATACAACTTGACTATAGGTCCATTATTTTTCTTCAAAACCATCATCAGTGCATTGCATACATACAGATGTTAAAAATATTTTTCCCTCAAACCGAAAAAATAGAAATGAACGACGCAGAGTTGCAGATAATATTTCAACAAAATGGAGCGCAACCCATTCTGGGTTAAAATGTAATTGAATTTAAAGAAAAACTGAGACGCATGGAGAATTTTGAAAGCGTGAAAATGAAGTTTTGAGAAAAACGCTTTACATACTAGAACACTTCTGATTTATAATTGTGTGTCTGTACTTATCTTTGTTTCCTTCTGTGCTGTTGTGTTACCTGCAGGTCCTTTCCTGTTTATGGCACCTCTTCTCCTGCTCTCTTAGAGTCGAGTCGTATTCCGGGTCTTACTGATCTTTGAAACAGCTGCCGAAAGTTCCTCACCTCTTACCACACAGATCTCAGCTCCTGAGAAGCCGAACAGCCCATATTAAAAGCAGAAATACCACTTAATGCCCCAATTTCTAGCGCTTCTTAGAAATAAAGAATTCTTTGCGACAGTTTTTCCAAATGAATGAATTTTGTATTCCTTCACGAGCACAGCATTCCAGTAGTTACCTAGTCTCTGATAGATGGGAAGAACTCTCCTAACTATACTGTAATCAAACTGAACAGACATCGTGCAATATCTCTGCGGAATCTCACCCGAAAGCCATGTTCCTGCTATGGAAATACTCGGAGTCTGTCCCTGTGGGGTACTTCTGATGTTCTGCTTCTGGTCTGTTGATCTGCAATGGCAAAGTGTAATATATATGGCATTTTCATGGCATGTGCTTCTGAGCGGCTTCTGTAGTGGCTGATTAGTCTTTTATTTTTACAGTTTTTAAGTTCAGCTTACCTGGCCACGAGCACCCAATCGTGTCTTTCTTTTGCTCTTTGCTACATGATAAGTCCTTGCGTCTCCATCAGACAGTATTTCCACACTTCTGTAATGAAGAGGTGTGACAGACTGAAAAAAGAATGCAGAGTGACTGTAAAGCCTGAGGGAGGGGAGGGGGCATGTAAATGCTGACCTTCTGTGGACTTCCAATGATTCAAGAAATAATTTGTAGAAAAAATGGCCAAAAAAACGCACTCCCAGCGTCCCTTAAACGGGTTCAAAATAGTTCAACTTGAGTATGGTGTGCATAATGAACGTAAATAGGATTCCATTTGTTGTACTATTGAAAAATTTAGATACAGGTTCTGTGTTAATAAAAAACACGCACGAGAAGCAGCTATCTGTAAAGCCATGAGAAAGAGCCATAGGAAAAGTTTAAGACCACTGTCAGCAGAGATGTATGTACCATGTGCGTTCTGTCAGCGGATTGTTCGAAAGTACCTGAAACCAAACCCATATCACTTTACAACGTCTACAAGCCTTACGCAACGGGAATAATAAAGCTCGTTTCAGTTAGGCATCCATGTTGTGTCAACGGATTGAAGTTGATGTCTGCTTCCTGAAACAAATGACAATTCACAGACGAAGCGACTTATGTTTGCGTGAGAATAAACACTCACAACTGAATTATTTGGGCAAGGGGAATATGTCTCCAACGAGCTTGAAAGATCAAGTCTAAAAATTAATGTATAATAAGGAGTTAGCTGGAATAATGTTTATGAACCAGAAAAGACAGTACGTTAAAGACTTTATTTGAAATTGTTGCAGTTATTTTTGTTGCCACAACTTGAAGACAACAACATGAGCACTGCATTTCAGCAAGATAGTGCACCCCGTCACGGCATGGGAGGTTCGACATTTTCTATATACTACTTTCGATTCTTGGTTCCCAAATTCCCTAGGTCTAACCCCTACCGACTTCTTTGTGTGGGAGTTTGTCTAGATATTGTCTATTCACAGAAACAGAGGAACATTCATGATCTGAAATAAAATTATTGAAGGTTTCAAAAAAAAATATATATCTGTGACGTTACAACGGAAGTCGTTTGATTTCCATTACCGTTAGAGTTGTACAGAGTATGCGATGGGGAGCATTGGTATTCTGAGAAATTTCCCATCTTTCAAGTGTGTATACCCAAATTTCAAAATATATAGCTCAGTAGTGAATGTTTTACAGTGTTTTCATTTTATCCATACGCAAACGGATCACCCTGTATATATGAAACAATGAGCGCTGGAAAACAAACTCCTGAAATAAAGAAAACTATTAAAAGCGTCCCGAATATGAATATATATTTCTAACATTGTAAATTGCTAAATTTTGTTCTAAGTACGAAATATGGTATATAGAAAATATGTGATTAATGTTTCATCCGGCAGCTGCAACTCATTCCCTTGTACTTCACGATGCTGTAATCTCCGTCAGCCGCCTAATGTTTCCTCCTAACGACTGACCCGGAAAAATAATCTGCGCTATGTGTTGGTTGCGTTACTCTTTTCATTGCAGCCAAGAAAGCGCGAGAGGCAATGCAAATCACGGAATGTTGCAGAAGGGGTTGAGATGAAATCCCATAACAATTTTCTCCCTACCCATCGCCCTGCCTGGCCAACGTATGTGCAAAATTTTCTTCTTCACTCTCTTTCTCGCTCCCATTTTCAATCGCGGGAGCCCGAACAACTAGAGTTCCTTCACCATTTTGTTATATTGTTCTTTTACATGTAAAAACAGATTTCTTTCTCCAAGACAGATTTTCATCTAACTTCGATTTTAGAACTTACATTTGCCGACAGTAAAACTTATTTCTCTTCGTCCTTTCTTTTTATAATCTTTTTATGCTATCAGTGAATGCAATCTGTTTACATAGATGACAAGAGTTAAAAAACACACGACAAAAAGATCCAGAACATTGTCTTTATCAGTGAGATTCATAGTGTTTTTACAGAATTGTAACTTTGCCAATATTCCGTTCGTTTATAAAGAATACCGAGGGTGCCAAAAATGTATACACACTTTCACAATAGGTATCTATTTAATATATTTCAAAGTTGAACCGAAAAACAACAGTAAAGTGTGGTATGATGTTCTGTAAACAGATGTGACATATGTTATGATAGCGTTGCTACGTGACAGGTAAATCAACAATGAACAAATGAAGCCAAGATCATCGTACGATGTTCTGCAGATGTGACTCACATTACGTTATGCTAGCGTTGCTACATCAAAATGGAACCAAAAACAGCGGAAAGCAATTCTGAAGCGACATTGGAAAACCAACAATGTTGTTGAAGTACAAAGACAATGGAGACGTGTGTGTAGACCAGAATGGCTAACGCGAGTAACAATTGCAAACATTCGAGACTAATTTGAGACTCGTGGTACCTTATGCGTAGAAAACCAGCTACACTGACAACACTTCGGGAAGAAATTGAAACGACATGTGCTGCAATCGCTGAGGACACTTTCGCAAACGTTGCTCAATCATTAGTTCAACGTACTCAGAAGTGTATCGACGCCAATGGTGGGCATTGTGAACAACTGTTGTAACTGTAAAAGTCTAGTGTTCATCATTTTCTGTTTATGTGAATTCAGTTTAGTTATGTTAACACAGTTTTTTCTTTAATTGAAGTGTGTATGCACTTTTTGAACTATCTGTACTTATAATATTAACTTAATTACGATTTGTAGCGATTTGTAATTTACCACCTGTAATTTTTTTTTAAAAAAAGCTGAAAACTTATATATTGAGTATAATTCGGTTTATTTCTTTTGGAATCATAATACAAAGCTATTTGGTCATACCTTTCCTTTAAAGGTCTCTCAGTGACAGTTTATAATGGCCATACGCATGGGTTAACATCATCTCTTAAATTTTAAATGCCCTGTTTCTCAAAATTACATTTTCTTCAACCCATAAAGTTCAAATTGTTCCTTGCGGTGCTAAATTTCCCCAATTAACTTTAAATCTTAAACAGAGGTTCTTGATGCATGATTAAATGAAAGCATTTCCATGAAATTTTAAATAGATAAAACTATATATTTTCTCATGTAATATTTCATTTAAGTACATGTAAAATTACAACAAAAACCCAGAAATATTTTGTTTTGCTAAAATAATACTTTATGAAAATGCAGTTTATACAGAGATTTTATCTTTTAATATACATTAAATACAAAGTTTTAGGTTTTCCCAAAAAATTTAAAAACTGCACAAGAAGGAGCATATCATTGGAGGGTGCATTAAATTACAAAATACTTTCTTTCTTAGGAAATATTTGATGTATTTATTTGAAATTCATGCATTGTTTTTATTAACTACCATTAACCTATACTTAAAATTTAGTGAATTGGTCAAGAATTATACGTATTTTTGTTTTCTCAGGTCGGTGCCCTTAAATAATAAATACAAAGTAATTAAATTCATAACTCCAAATGTTGTAGAACTAGATCTAAATAAGACATGTGAGTAGGCATCAATGAAATTATTATTTCCAATTACCATCCGCTTAACATTCCGAGCAAACATTTCTTTTTCTGGTGCTATTAATATTAATAAATATTGAGTGAATAAATATTTTGTTGGTGTTAGTCTTTATTAGAACAAGTGGCTCTACAATTAAAATGGAAGACGTGTTTGGTAAATGTAGTAAGTCTGGCCATACGAGTACGGAGGTACCCCTTTCGAGAACATCACACATGAGGGGACTAACGCCGTGTTTGTCACAGGTTAATAAAAATGAACGCAGGTCAATATCACTGAGGTAGCAGAAGAGTTTAAGCAATTCAGTGTAATTGGCAGTTTTGGTTACACGTTAAAAATTCGTCAATCCATAGAACCTTTTACTTTGACCGTAGAGCATTGTAAATCAAAACAGTTAAAGATACAATAAAGTTGTCTCACCTCTATTATATCTGCATGCTTGTTTGTACAGTATAGAATCGAGTTTATTCAGACTTTCTGTGCCTTTTTGAACAGTACCTAAGCATTTGTTCCTTCTCATTAGTGTACAAGGGTTAGCCAATGTAACTTAAAACAGTATATCCAATAGAAAGTGTAATTTGACCCTGCAAAAACAAAAATTGGATATAACAAAAAGAAAACTGTGTATAATGACAACACACGATAGTAATAATAATAATAATAATAATAATAATAATAATAATAATAATAATAATAATAATAATAATAATAATAATAATAATAATAATATAGTAGAAAAGTAATGACAAAATTGTTGTAAATCGCAGCTTCTAGCGATGAAGGGTGTAAAGTATAGAGAACCAATTGTTTCATTAATATGCAATATTGAAAATCTCAAAGTAACCCTATTTTGTAAAGACAGTGTTTTTGGCTTGAAGTAATACCTTTCTAAAAATATTCGGCAAATATGAACAAAGTTGTATCGTAAAAATGCAAGTTGCAAGAGGAAAAAATTCTATTCGGTTCTCTAGGAATTACAAGAATGGAGTGATGTCCTACCATTCGGAACTACTGAAAGAGGTAGACGCATTTCGTCAAAGGAGGAGGAACGGTGATCCCAGAGCACGTGCTGATGATTCTGTTGTTGCAACACATACTTTCCATGTGAGATTGTAACAGCTTCTTAGAAGAAATGAGCTGGACATTTGTAGAAATCTCTAAATAATTTGATATAGCAGTATTATGTAATAGTGTGTGTGTAGAGGTTGCCAAAAATGTATACATACTTCAAGCCAAAAAAAAAAAAAAAAAAAAAAAAAAAACTGTGTCAACATAACAAAACTGAATTCACACAAACAGAAAATGATGGGCACTATTTATCTTAGACTTTAACAGTTACAACAGTTGCTCAAAATGACCACCATCGGCGTCGATACACTTCTGAGTACGTTGAACTACTGATTGAGCAACGTTTGCTAAAGTGCTCTTAGCGATTGCAGCATATGCTGTTTCAATTTCTTCCCGAAGTGTTGCCATTGTAACTGGCTTTCTACGGTATACAACATTCTTAAGAGTTCCCCATAGGTAGAAGTCCAACGGAGCTAGATCCGGAGAAAGCAGTGGAAACTCAATCGGACTCTTTGTCCTATCCAGTGCCTAGGAAGATTGTCACCAAGGTACGCACGTACATTTCGGTGGTAATGTGATGGTGCACATCCTGTTGGAAGTAAAATTCCTCATTTCCATAGAGTGTATGAATGGCGGGTAGGACGGAATTGCTACTCTCATTGACAGTTTTGTTCTCTATACATGTCTCACTTGCCTTTGAACTTCAACAACATTTTCGGTTTTCCAATGGCATTTCAAAATTACTTTCCGCTATTCAAACGATAATCTTGGTTCCATTTTGTTTTAGCAACGCTATCATAATGTAAGTGAGTCATGTCTGTTTACAGAACATTATACTACACATTACTGTTGTTCTTTGGTCCAACTTTGAAATATATTAAATTGATATCTACTGTGAAAGTGTGTGTGTGTATTTTTTGGCACTCTCGGTATATATTCAGAAATACTGCTGCAGATGTATTGCACCGTCTTCAAAAGATTTGGAAAGGTATTGTTCACAAAGCAGGGGACTATATTTGAAGTATGGTATGCCAACTATGTTGCTATTGGTCTTTAAATTCCCTAGAAATGGAAGATTTACTATTAGATTAAATTTTAATGATAAGATGGGAGGAATATGTTTCCTTACTTCAGCTTTGCTCAAAGGTGACCTTCTACTCCAAGTGGGGACACTTTCGGGAGGAGGGAAGGAAGTGGGGAGACATTTGTCATCCAGGATTCTCGATTGATGAGACATGGTGTCTTTTTTTTCCCCCAGATTTTACACACCTACGTCGGCTTCACTCAGGATTTTGAGATTCTAAAATTAAAAACAAAAAATAGCTACTTTTTTCAAATATTCAGCTACATTGTCAATTACGCATTATCATCGATGGAGAAAACGGAGTAGTTGGTAAAGGAATGGGAAGAAAAGCAAAAATATGAAGAAAATACATATATGCATATATCGATGCTTCTTTACGAATTCTTTGTACGGATGCTGGGATCCTCTCAAAATTTACTAGTAGTCTAAACTCTACGCTTTGGCGAAACTTTTGAAACGAAAATATAAACATAATATATTAACATAATAAGCGAATTTTGCTGAAGTTTTTATGGAATGACAGATAGTAGAATTACTAACTAAAAATGATAACGCAAATACAGGCAACAACCCCGCATTTGTTGTCTGAATTCTACAAAAGTTTCCAAATGCTTGTTTCTTTCGGACGTGTTATCTTTTTATAATTTGCTATTTGTGCAAAAAGGGGGAGGGGGTAGTAAATGACTTTCAGCCCCAACCTTATGCAGCGGTGTTGCAATTAATCATTGTCAATATCCCGCAGGAGTTGCCCCCTAATCATTTAGCCCGAGTTCGGAACTGACGTGGGAATCCGAATGCCTAAATGATGCAGCGGCTGGTATAAATTATTCCCCATGCCTGATGATCATTTAGTTTGTAGTTTCCCTTGAAACACTCTACTGATTAACTTTTAGGTGATGGTGGACGGGCAAGCACTAGCTGTCTGTGGCAACATCAATTCTCATTAGTAGCTCTCCGGAAAGACCTACACGGGTGCCTATCCGCTTGTTGGACGTCTCCTTTATTTATGTACCTGCTTTTAGGGTCTTATTCCCAACTCAGTTTTCCTCCGGAGACGGGCGCCATCCCAATCGATTGTTACTGGACAATAATGCCTGGTAGGTAGCTATTGTGGGCCTGTCATGGTGATAGCAAAGAAAAAGGCTTGCGGCACAACAACAAATAACTGGGAATGAAGTTTCTATGCCGACTGCGGCTAATAGGGCCCCCCCCGCTTGATCTTTGTTTATTTGAAAAATTAAATGTTATTTTTTTGCATTATTGCGCTTTTTAATATATATATATCCTTCGGTTTGTTTTCCTTAGTATTTCCGGTTTTTATGATAAGCTATACAGCCTTTTATATCTTTTATTCAAAATCATCATATAATTGGTGGTTGCCATTTCGGCGAGGTTCCTGACTTCTGCCAATTAGTCGGTCCTGGTGGTACAGTGGTAACCATATTTGCCTTCTAAACCCAAGATTGCCGGTTCGATCCCGGCCAGGATCGATGGCTTTTTCGGGCGTAAAAATCCTAAGTATGGCTTCCTTTGGAAGGGAAGTAAAGCCGTGGGTCCCCTGTCGTACATTTACGGCACGAAAAAGAATCTCAAGCCTGAAAGAAGAGGCCTCTGAGCAAAATTTATCGGTCGTTTCACGCCCTGAATAGAATGAGACGCTGATGACCTGAGCTGTTAAAGAGGGTTCAACTTAAATCAAACCAACAAAAAAAATTCTGCCAATTATGGTAAAAGCCATCACTTACTTTGCAATTATGAGCTTATATTTATTTTATAATTATGATATTAAAGAATCTGTACTGGTATTTATTTACCGCCACGAGTGCCGAGGTCGTTAAGGCGCGGAATAGGGAGCGGGAGGTCTAGGGTTCGAATCCCGTCAGAATCGTCGTTCCTGACTAATGTTTTTTCCAGGTTTTCCTCAGTCCTCATAAATGACAAATGCCGGGTAGGTACCCTAAACTTAGGCTTGGAACGTTTCCTTTCTTAAAAAAAATCCTTTACCAATATATCATTTCATCTCGTGTATCATCAGTGTCACTGCCTGTGATGCCTCAGTAGTGAAAACGGGCGTATATCACTAATCAATAATCAATGCAATGTACTGGTATTTGCAACATGAGAGATAGTTATTTGTACGGATTACCTGTAACACTGTAAATTCTCTGTCTGGTAGTGTTTCTGTGGACTGCTGGTACTGGGGTTTGTGGCGCAGTAGGATTCATTCTCATACAGTCTTTGTAAAGATGATATTCTTAAACGGTCGCTCCAAAAATTCACCTTTCCATTTTTATCTCTATAAAAAATAATGTAATTTTTTACTGCAGCTGGATGTAAGGGGGCAAATCTCTTATAAGTAGACTCCGATGGTTTAGTCACATCAAGCGAATAGATATATGAAGATATAGATGTAGAAATAGATATAGATATTAAAGTTCCAACCTCAATCTTGACTTTAAAATTCACTCTTCAGCACTACGTAAAATCATGCTAAACAGTATATTTTGGCCCCACCATTTTGACATTACTTCCTCTGTGTTTTCCCCGAGGATAAACAGTCCTAGACGGTCTATAAAACCTAAGTCCCCACTACCGGTTGCTCAGCATTCTATATCTTAAAATATTTCTTTCGTGGTGTATATTATTAACTCTTAACCTAATTCCCTTCACCTTCTAAAATGCAGCAGTATTGAAATTGGTGGGTGCTGTGTTTGGTGTGTACGGCGGATGTTCTGGGAGCTCTCGAGGTTCTTAAAGTTCTTGAAGCCTCGGCTTTGAGAGGAGGATTGTGTTGATATTGTGGGTAATAAATTCTCAGGGTTCGCTATACTGGATATTTTGTGACCAGTTACGGCCAGCGGGCCGAGAAGTTTTCGAACACAAGCCCTAGAGAGGAACACACAACATTTTCTGTACCTCACTATTTATTCGTTATGTAATATTTTCTCATTATAGATCGGACTGTCCACGGAGACCTGAGTTCTACTATCACTTTTTTTAGCTCCTGACTATTAGACAACTCTTGAACCCTCTTACTACCTGACTTTAATTTTATACTATTCTGATATCATACTGAATTCCGGGCTTCCTTATTGAATATCCCTTAATATTTATCCACGCAGACTGGTTCTGATTTGTACCGTTTAGAATGGTGTTCATTCTTTATTCTTATTTATTTCCGTACACTTCTACAAATTTTCCTGTCTGTTCTTTTCCCAGAAAAAGCCTCGGTTATAAATTTCAGCTTTCACCTTTCATGCTGGACCTCTATAGTCATTTCTCTTTTCTCCCTTAGTTACTTTTAGATCGTCAAATATCCTCATAGATAACGCACTCTTTTATCAATCTGTTTGTTATCTCAATTTCCTGGGGAAATGTTATTTTAGCGGTGAGGCCCTTTAATGTGTCATATACTATTTCATACTCATCTTCGATGCATTCTCAGAAATGTGTATTTCCTACGTGTGGCGCACCTCCCTTGTACCGTTAGATAAACAATATACCCTGTTACCCTTAAAGTGGAAATGACCCTTTTACAGTATGCCGGCAATGTTCGCTCTAAAGTATTCACACAGATAAAAAGTAACAAGTTTTAGCCTATCTCTGTCTCTTTCCACTACCTGCTTCCCCCAGGTCAACCGCCGACAAACATTCCTTAATCATGTAAAACAATAGCTCTTGCAAAAAGGCTTTCATACAGGAGTCTTTCAGCCATCACAATAATAGAACCTGAAAAATGAATGCAATATTTCCACTTTGCTCCGTTATGCACAAAATATTCCTGTCCGTTCAGATGTTTAGACACATAAAATGTTAATCTTAACAATAAGTACAATAAACTTAATATTAAGGAGCTATAATTTTCGGCTACAGAAAGCATTGATACGGACAAAGAAGTGACCGCTATAGTGTTAAACAAAGTCTGCATTCACCCTGGTCTTGATTAGATTTACACAAACCTATTTTTTGTAAATAATGTTCCACATGTTTTGCATTGCATCTCTATATATGAGCATCATTCGGTTATCGAAGTATTTCTTTTATAACTTGGTTCTTTGCAATGTGCTACACTGATAGTCTTCTGTTTCTGTTTTCGTTCGGTTGGTATTATGTACAACTATTCTTGTCTAGCAGCAGCCAACCTTCTACCTGAAAAAGAGCATAAAGTCTCCAAATATTTTGTTTTTATATTGACATGTATTTTCTTCTAAAGCAAAATTTTCTAGGTCTTTTATTTTTTACTATGGTGAATACAGGTGTATATATGGAACGTGTTTTGCAGAGAATTAATTCAAATACTACTGCCACTTAGTTTTTTACTACGTAATAGGTATAGTAAACAAAATCATTACATCGTAGTTTAAGAATGAGAAGAGTGAAACCATTTGAAAATGAGGTGGATTAAAATTGTAAATTAATGGAGGTATACCACAATGACGTTTAATTCAACTTGTATACCATGAAAAAGTTTTAGCGTGTGGATATTTGTGTCGCCAACTCCCAGTTTAAAATGCAATCGATCATAAAACACGCTCATTTGCAAATGCAAATTCTGGTAATGAAAATTCCCCTCATCTATCTGTGTTGGTATTACGGGAAAACCCTCTATTTTTACTCTAAAAACATGGATGACCAAGATAAAAGGCTTACAATGTGGTTAAAATTAGATGTAATGTAATTTCTTTGTGCGTATAGTAAAGGCATGTAGTTTGAGTGCGTGTAATCCAGCATTACTATAAAACATTAATTGTGTTTAAATTATAAATTTGCTCAAAAACGATCTTTTCCTTAGTTATCCCCATTATGAAAAAGCTACTGGAATAATATTTAGTGATCTTTTAGGCCAAGTTACAGAGAGGGGCTTGTTGATAGCACGCCCACTAATATGTTATCTAAAAGGCATTTAACCGAGCATTAACATTTTAGATATTTTAGATTTCTTAAAACCGTATAGCACAATTTTAAAGATGTTTAAATAGCTTTGGCTATTTACTATAATAATCGTTACCTTATGCTCCTATTTATTATAAAGTGATTTATGAGATGAAGCGTTCTTCGTCAGTCCATAAAGCATTTCATGCTACTTAACCTCATGTTCCATCGCTTTCAAGAGAAACGATACATCACTAAGTGATACTGTCTTTGAAATTAGCAAACTACAATCATATTGTATTCTTTATTAGTTTTATTTATTCGTTGATAATCAGTAAGCATTGTTTTGGTGACTGACTTTGTTGGAAATAAAATTCGCTTTAAAAAAATACAACTTGGTATGGAAACACTCTTTCTGTTTCGCTGCTGTTTACGAAACTGAACATGCGTCAAGATCTTCATTTAATTTAAATGTTGGTTTAGCGCAGTTTGTACAGGCAAAGGCAATGTACTAATATCGTTACCGAAACCACCTCTTGGGATTTACCATGAAGCAGATTACCACAATGGCATCATTTTACTCACGCATAAAGTGTTTTTAGTTTACGAATATTGCGGCAACTTTTTTTACATTTAATTGATTACAGCTAATCAAAACAGCGTGTGAAATTATTGGCGGGCTGATTGAAGCTTATGAAACTAAACGGCTTCCCGCGGCATTTTTTAAAGAAGAAACACGCGTAACCATACTTGCTCTTAGACCCAAGATCGCGGATTCAATCCCGACCATGGCCAATGAATTTTTCAGGCGTAAAAATTCAAGTATGCTTCCTTCGGAAGGGACATAAGCGGTGAATATCGTGTCGTAAATTTACGGCATGTAAAAGAAATTCAAGCCTGAGAGAAGGGGCTTGTGAGCACAATTTATCGATCGTTTCACGCTATGAATGTAATGGCTATCTGATAAAGTGAGATGTAAAAGAGAAAAAAATATATGTGATCTTTTTTATAATTTTCTGTAGTGTTAACACAAATACTTAGACGAATAGAGCTCACAGAAACAAAACAATTTACCAGGTTTGCTCGTTGGCTTTACTGTTGTTTTATTTCATTATAAAACAATTTACCATACTATCTTTTTACAAAATGTTATTTATTATCCTAAAATATTGATTTTATAGAAAATTCTTGTGTTTCTTCACTTTTTCTATTACTTAATATAAATAAATTTACTTCATCTGGCTAGATCTTGTTGACAGCGATCAGCTCCGATAATTAAACACTCTGTGAATGCTCTTATTTTAATGCCAATATTAAATGTTAACCTTGTTTTATGTTTTATTAGCATAGCTTGTGTTCAAGAGGTGAAGCAACAGAGCGTATTAATCAAAATAAATAGTTCACACAAAGGAAAATAATTTGAATTATATGCATCTCATATTTGGCAGCTCGTATTTTCTAATTTATCATCCAAAATACATTTCTTTAATTTTTTGCTTTTAAAACACTTTAGAAACAATAGTAGAAATAATATAATTTAATGAAGTAAAATGTTGGGGAAATAGCTGGAGGGAAACTATACTCAAGTCCGCATAAAGAGAATTCTGTTTTTAATGAATTGAAAATAATTGTGGCACTTGTAATTCCGCCTTTGCAGTAATAACACGCCTTACCATAAAAATTAGATTTAAAGTTCATTTCTCGTTTATCGAGTAATTTTAATTTGAAATATTTCATAGCTTGTGAAATGTATACAAAATGTGTAAGATTTTAAGGAAAATAAGGAAAAAAAAAACGATTTTACTGTCAGACTATAAAATTATACAATAACGAAGAATGAATTTGCATTTAAACGTTAACTGTAAGAAAAAAACAGAGGAATATTGAATATAGCGGCATTTTTTATCACATCTTCGTTACATTTATCCACCAGAAGAAAAAGTATACATTCAAAATATATCAACCAAAGAACAGCAGAGAAAATAAATATGAGATGTTAAATGTAATAAAGTTAATCTTCTGATAACTGTAGTTTTAATTTGTTTGTGTTGAGTGCATGTATTGATTTAGCACACTAAAAACATGAATGCATTAAAAATACAGCGTTAAAATAATATCTTACAATGGTAAATTGTCTTAATCAAAAATGGGATGTTTGTTATTGACATGATAATGTTAAATATTGCTTTAATTGAAGTATAGTACTTTTAGAAATTGTACCAGACAACATGCATGCATGTCATAGATTGTAGTGCATCCTTCCTGAATTGAAACTCTGTTTGAACAGAAAGTCTGGTCACAGTTTTCTCCTATGATATTTATCATTACTAGATTTCGAATTTGTAATGGTATAATTTTATAATTGTGTATGCAAACGCCAAAAATACACGGAATTATTGATCTTGTTCAATAATTTTTTTTTTATCATTTGCGGTTTCTCTTGTTTTGCGTAAATTATTTTACAGGGTATATCTATTATAAGAAATTGGGTAAATAGACACCAATTATAGAATTTAAAAACGTTGAGCTAAAATATTCTATGGAAATATATATAATTATTAAATTACATAACTGTTTATTTCTGTGCCTAAAATCTCTCTCTCTCTCTCTCTCTCTCTCTCTCTTTTTTTTTTTTTTTTTTTGCGCAGTATATATCTCCCAGCGCTTTCTTTTCCACAAGCAGCATGATATACAGTCACCTTCTTTGTGGTATTTTCTTAACATGTTTCAAGCATTGTAGCTGTTTATATATAGAATCTAAAATAGCGTTTCAAACATGCAATTTTAATCCACATGTGTTACTTTATTCTTTCATATTCAGAAGTTTTGTTGATTTGTTAAGAAAATCTGTAGAATCAGCTTTTATTACAATTATTTACGTGTAAATGTCTTTTCCTTATGTTATAGACTTTCATTAGTTGTTTACTTACCTCACAATATCCTATTTAATATATTACGTGCTGAAAAACTTTTCATTATTCTACTTTGAATTTTAATTTTTAGCGTTTTTAATTACTATTTACAAATATTTATCATAATCGTTCGCTAATGGTTTTTATAAATTTATTTGCGTTCTCTAGCGTCTTCTTATGAAAATCGTTCTAATGACAAATTCAAAACCGTCTTATTCCTGCTCCTAAAACCCATTATTCATCTGCAAATAGCAATGAGTTTACTATTTCATTACAACTTTTCACCCAATGCTAAAACTTTTTATTTATATTTTAAATTACGTACAACATAGACAGATACTTTTATGAATTTTTTATCACATAAAAGTCTATTGTAAGATAATTTCCAATCTCAACTTAGGCTATGGCAACTTAATATGATTTTTAAATTTTAATCAATAGAGGTCTCAATTTTCTCTAATGCTTTTTTTTTTAAAGAAAGGAAATCTACTTGAAAGAAGACTAGCAAATGATGAGAACATAGCTGTCTCGTTTAGAATTCCAGTGGTTCAGCTATTGTCATTCTTGCCAATTTTTGTAAAATGTCACATTATTTGTTAAAAATAAGCAAATAGTACGTATTAGTAGTTTTGAGCAGTATAGGAACACCTGTGATGAGCTTTAAACTGAAAAGGGGACCATAGGTTCTTTGTATCTCTTTTATACGCCCTTTTTTTCTCTCCCATCTGTGGAAGCAAGCTGATAGTTTTTCATTCCATCTTTATATTCCCTCTTGGGAGACAATCAGTGCGACGAAAAGAACGTCCCAAAGAACGACACAGTTTCCAGGGCTTTTTGGGGCCTTGGTGGTTGCTAAATCGATATTTCAGCAGTCTTTCAGAACTAGGGGTTTCTTAATCTCTTCTGGGAAATACGCTTTTTACCATTTCTTCGGAAACTGCACTGTCCAGATTTAATGCTTTCAAACTTCGCTTCCAGGAATATTTACTTTTAAGCCATCGCGATGAAAAATGCCATCTCAGTATTGTAATTAATAAATATACCTTAAAATTTCATATAATGCCTAGCTGAATACGTGTATATAACAGGAAAATGTGCATTTTATAATTAAGTAGTAAAAAAAGGGTAAATGGTTACCAAATTTAACGTTTGCAGCTGATTGTGTGCAAGTAATATACATTTCAGCATGTTATACAAGATATTATATCAGATTACATTTTTCACTAGTAGTAAACAGGGTGCGTTATATTATCACCACTTAAATAGAGATGTTTGAAAGGTAATGTTGACACCATTTAATGCAATCGACGTTCAAAAGCAGATGTCCAGGTAATACTGCCATTTTCTCTGAACTACAGGTACATAAAATTTCTCGTTGATGAACAGCCTATTGGTAAAATACATACTTTGAGGTAAGTTGAGCGGGATAGACTACATTCACAATGAAAATTAAACATAACGTAAACGTAAACGTAAACGTAAAAGCTAGATGCTATGTATTGTAATGGAAACATTCACAATGAAAGATGTAAACTTAGAAGATTGCAAAGTCCAAGAGTTTGCGTCTACGTCTAACTTAAACTTAAGGAATCAGTCCATCAGAACACAGCTGCTCTGTTTCTAGAACTCTATGGTAGAATTTATCCATACACGGAGCACGGAAATCAAATGCAATTGTTGCTGCTTGCTGCTGCATGTCCCGAGTGACGGCGGAGAGAGCCGAAAATAGTGACTTCCATAGATATAGCTAGATAAGACTTTCACGCGAATAGTACCAGTACATAATGGGCTATATATTGATGTTTATGATTATTTTTCTGCTGCAATCAAAGGAGATTTTCCACCATTACGTTGATTTACCAGCCTCTATCAATATATATTTACGAAAAACTACTGGATTCACCGGTTTCTAGGATTTACCCAAGGTTAACGTTACGTTAACTAGTGTTATATATGAATTAATTGCGAATTCATTAAGAGCAGATTTGCCACAATTACAATAGTTTACCTGCCTAACAATTCCGTACCAGTTTACATATAAAAGTTACCGAGGACAATGCATAGCTTACATTATGTTTAACAAAAAAAACAAAAAAAAAAAAAAAAACATAAGACATGCAACATTTACACTGCCGCCACGCACAGTAGTTCAGCTCTCTCCACTGTCGTTCGGGTCTTGCAGCAGCAAGCAGCAGGAGTTGCGCTTGATTTCCGTGCTCCGTGTAAGGGCAAGTTAGGGTAGAAAGAGCTGAAGATCAGTGACTCCGTAGACAGAATGGCGTTAAAGGACAAAATATTAATTACATTATATGAAAGCTATCCTTGCTCATATTACTCCAAGCAAATTAGTTACCGCACTTTGCATATGCATAAACGCTACCGCCGTCTGCTCAGAAGCAGCAATTTTCAATCAACTGTTAGTAGATCTTCACTTGTTCTTATTTTTGATTGGCTAATACGTGCGTATGCTTCTTTTATTGTGAATGTCTACATACTACTAAGTTAACGTGTTATATCTTATTTTATTAGTTTATTTTTAATTTGCATTGTTAATGGGCCCATAGTCCTCCGATGGTTGCACGTCCAATCCATAGATTGGAAAAAAGTTAGATAATTTCGGGGTGGAATGTCAATATGGGGGAGCCCCATGTTGCTAGTAAATATTCTTTCCGTTACAAAACTACAGAATTATCCAAGTTTCCGTTGCAATGTTCTCCGCGAAGAAGAGCGGCAGAATAGAAACGAAACAATACACAATCCCTTAGCACTGTTAATCTTCATCTGCATGATGGGGTGGAATTTCTGGGATCTCTATAACCGAAATTATACCTACAGATATTTTCGGATAGATGAAATATCTCTTCATCATTATAAATATTCCCATACATTTCTATTACAGCCAACAATTTCTCTCTAGGTTGGGTTATCAGGCTGAAGGTGCCTATTGCAATTGTCTTTAAATACGAGGGTAGGTCCATAAGTTTCCGGCCTCACCGATAGGGATTATGGCCTTCATAAAAGCCTTATCTGCTGGCATACCTTATGTGTTTAGTAAATAATTTCCAAATATCTCAAAATAAAACCATAAATAACGTGATCAAAGGCGGTTCTTGTTCCAAAAACCATTATCAATTCTAAGAATATACAATCCTAATACTCCAGCGCATTTGGCCTCATTTCCAAGATAAATGTTTGTTCTAGTTGCAGCCAACGAGAGATTTGAACGATATCGACAAACTTTCATAATTGATTGACATATATTAACTGATATAATAAATCCATAATATTCGGTTTCTCATTAAAGAGTAATTTGATATTGGTATATTAGACATCTAATATATCCCTTGGACATGATAGAGGGGATATAAATATTAATTAACTATACTCATCACATTCTGGCACAGTACTGTTATGCCATTTTTGCACGATCACTTATCTGTTCCTAAGTGCCAAATACCAGATTCTCTTCCTTTGCTTTCATCCATACTTTAACGGACTCGTGCCCGTTTGATTAGTCAAGATTGATACAGAAGCGTCCAGCACGGCCTCGTGTTTCGGGCTTGAGGTTCTTTACGTGCATTAAATGTTCGATACGTCACCCACGACTTTATTTCCCTTCCGAAGGAAGTTATACTGCGATTTATAGGTTATAAAAACCCTTTGACCCAGGCCGGGATTGAACCCGTGACCTGGGTGCATGATGTAAATGTGGTTACCAATAGACCACTAGAACCGACAGGACGTTTTCATATTCATGCCCTTTATCACTTTATAATTATGTTTTCCATTATTAATTTTTTATCTAAGATTTTTTTTGTGTTTCTCCATTAAAACTTTGAATTTTGATCCAATCAACTCTTGTTGAGCATTGCACATTTGATTATTTTCTTGTTACAATAATTGTACATTCTGCACAACTCTTTTCCCGTAAATGAATCGACCTTCCCGGCCACATTAGCGCGTTTTCTTAAGTTGACTCGATGTGCAGGTATCAACTGAAGAACAACATTCTTTATTAATATTAAAAAAAGGAAAGCATACAACGCATGCGGCAAAAAATACGTAATAGGATTTCTCTCATTTTTCAAGATAAATTGTTATAGCAATCAGTCAAATAATACTACGCCTGGTAGCCATAGGTATACAAAAGTAATTCAGTGCCAAAAAATGTATATGCACTTCTAGCAAAGAAAAAACTGTGTTAACATAACAAAACTGAATTCACACAAACAGAATATAATGAGCATTAATCATCTTAGACTTTTACAGTTACAACAGCTACTCAAAATGCCCACCATTAGCGTCGATACACTTCTGAGTACGTTGAACTACTGATTGAGCAACGTTTACGAAAGTGTCCTTAGCAATTGCAGCACATGCCGTTTCAATTTCTTCCCGAAGTGCTGGCAGTGTTGCTGGTTTTCTACGATATATTTTACCATGAGTCACAAATGCGTGCAATTGTTACTCACGTTGGCGGTTCTGTTCTGTACACACGTCTCCATTGCCTTTGAACTTCAACAACATTCTCGGTTTTCCAGTATCATTTCAATATTGCTTTCCGCCGTTCAAACGATAATCTTGGCTCCATTTTGTTGTAGCAACGCTAGCATAACATAATGTGAGTTACATCTATTTGCAGAACATCATACTACACACTACTGTTTTTTTCGGTACAACTTTAAAATATATTAAATAGATATCTACTGTGAAAGTGTGTATATATTTGGCAGCCTCGGTTGAGTTCTTGAATCATTGACTCTAAAATATATTAAAGTTGCTGGTAGAGTTCGTACCTAGCATGTACTTTATACACTTTTATTTCTATTGAGGTATTTAATTCATTATTAAGAAACGTGTATAAAATGGTTTTCAACAATAGCTATGGCATTTACCTTAATAACTTTGCAGAAAATGTGCGCTAAATATATCATACTCTTTAATTGGTCTAAATTTAATTATGTAAAAATAGCCAGCATAATTTTCTCGAGAAATTTCTTCATTTTCTGCTTCCAGTACTATTTGATTTAATGGTTTTCCTCATTTCGCGTGGTACCTACACAAAAATAAACGTTACCTGCATACAATTTTTGAAAAATTCGCCGGTAATTTCTCTATCTTGGCTTAGGCAAAGTTTCTAGTGTTAAATGATGGGATTGTGTTTAGATATTCTACGTTTATTTTACGCGTAATGATAAAGCTACTTGCATATTTAGAACATTTATTAAAGGGCTGGAAGAACTGACTTTGTGCGGCGATATTACGGATCAATAACGCTGGCGGTATGGTAAGTCGGCCGACTCTTGCAACCTACGCCCGTGGCCGGCTGATGGTTACTGCTACGTAAAAAAATAAATCAATATTTATTATAAATATAAATAACACAAAAACCGTATATTTTGAATTAAAAATCTCATTCTATTTTTAAAACATAAAGGGAGTGTAAATAAAACAAAAATATATATTTACATTTGATTATAAATTCATGATAATAAATGACGAGTTACATAGGAGCTTTCATATAATCTAGATGAAGAGCTGCTATTTCCTTTACACAATTTACTTGTGCTGTTTAGTGTCTTTCGGAAATTCACTTGTCGTATTCCATCAGCTTTGTTATGGTAAAAGTTATAAAAAAAGTTTCATAGGCAGTTTGCGCGATTTTTTGTCACTAGCGCGCTGTAGCTTGTTGCAAAATAAACACTCAGCTGAATGTCACTGAAGCAGATGGAGACAAAATGGGTCGAGTGGACGGGGAGAAATAAGGAGGAGTAAAAGCACATTATAGAAAGAAAATAATAAAGTAACAACTTTGATACTTCAGTTTTTATGATGGGAGCAGAGAAAACTCTATGTGTACCAGGAAAGTAAGGTTAAAAAGTTAAAAGTAATCGCAAACATACAAAACTAGTAATCGTTGATACAGCACTTGACAGGTTTGGAACGTGTAAACCATTTTGCTTCCCATAACCATTATCAAATCATCTGTTTCCTCTACCTTTTGGTAACCTGTCTGCTATGCTATTCTATTTTTTCTTCATTATATTTACCTGATCACACTCTCAGTCATCAATGATAGTTTTTCCGTTGAAACACCGGATGTTATATGTTGTACTTGAAGCTTACAGAAAAGACAGTTTGTAGTATCATGTAATTTAAGGTGCAGCGCGAAATAGGGACTAAAATCACTTAATTTTGTTTAACAGATAAATGACAAAGAGATCAGTTAATTTAAATATAATTTAAAGTTAAATTACTACAGTACTTTTACTACTGGGGTCAATATTCTATTAGCAGATTCCAAGCCTGCAGCAACCACTGGCAGAGAAGGATTTCTCCTTTTCTTTCTCATTTCTTTGTATTTTTTCCCGTGAGCAATATTGGAATTTACAATCTCTTCTTATCTATAGTATCTTTTTTTGGTTCATTGTCATAATTCATTTACCTTAACCTTCTTGGTGCAACACACAGATCTCTCGGCTTTCTATAATCAGGTGGTTTGGACCAGCAGCCTGCTGTAATATGCCATGCCTTTTTAAGTGCAAATACATACTTTTGAAATATAGCAAATTTACAATTTACTTGTTTACACACAGTAATCACAGATGGCTTTATTCGATCCTGGTGGTGCAGTGGTAATCGTACTTGCCTCCGAAACATTTTGGACGTAAAAATACTAAATATGGCTTCCTTCAGAAGGGAAGTAGATTTACGGCATATAAAAGAACTTAAAGCCTGAAAGAAGAGGCTTCTGAGCAAAATTTATAGGCCGTTTCACGCCCTAAATTTAATGGAACGCTGATGATATGAGGTGATAAAGTACGTTCATAAATAAAACAAATAAAAAATTAAATGGGTTTAACATTTTGTATGTTTACTTTGGATGTTTCGCTCGCCTTCAGCCCTCTATTTTCCATTTTAATTTTCAAACTAATAAAAATAATTCAATGAAAGTTTATACGTATATACATTGATATATAAGTACCATGTAACGGAGAGATACGAATAGCAGCGTTAATCTCTTGCCATTTATCGTATATGGAGCCTGGGACGTCCATTGCATCATGTTTGCTGTCCATACTTAATAAATAAATGCCAAAAGCAGTTCATTTGAAGATAGGGGTTTTCAGTCAACGGAACTTATCCTGAAGAGGGCATCCGAAACTATAGATGCAAAGTGCAGGAGATATAAAATCTATAAGTCCACGAAAAGTCTTTATAAAATGTTGCAGCAGATGTAGTTTCCCACAAGTCATGCTAATAAAGCAATTTTTGCATGTATACAGTGAAATCTGCCAACAAACAAAAGAAGCTCAATCACTATTAGTTATTCCAGGAGTTTGCAAATGCACATCCAGAAATATTTATATACACTTGTAATTCTATTGCGATATGTAGTTGCACCTAAGTGAACAACCAATTTCCATAATACCCGTATTTATTTCAACTACTAAGAATTGTTACACCGATGGACATCCCATCAGTTGTAAATCTCCCTGTGTCAAATGTACTGAAGTTACAAGAAAAGTTTGGGCTCGACAGCAAGTAACAAACCTCATTGTAAGAGAGGATAATTTAATATACATTTTAACTTTGTTGCTAATTTTCTTTGTGTACCAACAATAACTGTCACCTTCTGTTTCATATTTCTTAATATATTCTTTTTCTTTTAAGTCGGCGTTATGAAACCCTCTATAGAGGACATATAAAATAAAAGTTACAATTTTAGAACGTTAGCTCTTTCTATTTATGGCAGGTGTTTATTATTGGCCCCAAGTCGCGAGCGCCAATTTGAAGTATATATATGGGGGGTGAGGATCGGGTTGTATGGTAGTTGTGTTAGTCAAGTCAAGTCCGCTGATCGCAGATTTCGCCACGGCTGCTACAGATCACTAACTCTGCTTACATGAGACTCTCTCTCTTTCTCTCTCTCTCTAGAGTTTTCCTCTGATTTCTAGCAGCTGTAAGTCTATCAGGGCTGAGTGAAGGAGATTTTATGGGATGCGCCGATAAATAACGCCTCGTGATTTGGTTGCTGAGGTTATTAATTCCCTAGAACAGGCAAAATGATCTTAGCAAAAGCGTAAATTTATTGCCTTCACCAAATGGTGCCGAATGCGAATTATTATTTCAACAGTATTCTTAATGCAGCCCAGTAATGTTGTGTTGGTATCTCGCGTGGTGATTGATAGTCAAGCCTCGTTATTGCCGGAACTGGTACTTGGTACTTGGGCCGCTCTTCCGCTGGCGACGGCAGCCACGCGTATCTAGACCCTGAAAATTCTGAGACTGCGCGACTTTTGGGGAAAATCTATCTCTTTTATGCTCAATGTAAAATGGCACTATCCACGGAATATTCCCACCAGTTTCGTGTTAAAGTGTTTCATAGGTGTGTACTTACCTCACTGAATTCCATTTCTGTTCCCTGGACAATTTTGTTCAAGCTAAATGCTTTGCTATTCGTTAATAAAATAAATTTAAACAGATTTCATACGTTACTGTCATTGAACTCGGATAACTGCGACTTTGTCACCGAATAAACTGGTATTTCACCTGAGGCGGGGGCATTTGCATCTCTAGCTGCATACCAGACGGGATCTACTTGCATTTTCTGACTTTGCCAAGTCTATCTGTGTTCGGAGAATGACGAGAGTTTTTCCTTACCTTGCTATATTATATGTTATCTTTTAAATATTACAAAAAATTACACATTATGAACGCATTTAAACACTATACAATATTACTTATATATATATATATATATATATATGAGTTATGTCAATAAAGTTCCTCCACTGAAAGAAAACGCATAACATACTTGCACATAATCACTGAGTTGCAGATTCTAAAACTACAAATATTAATTATTTCAATTACTCTGTAATCCACGGAGCGCAGAAACAGCTTCATTATTATCCCTTATGGCTCTTTAACTGTTGAAGTGCACAGTTTCTGGTAGCGGTGCCTACCGCTAGGGCAGAGTGTTGTAATTGAAGGAAGTTTTATTTTTGAGATGAACCATAAAATAAAATTTATTAATTCAGACTGACGGAGAACTAAAGAGGCGTTCCTTTACTTTTGAAACAAATTAGTTCAAAGTTCTTATTAAGTGTTAAAAGTGGCTTAGCCAAACTTTATACCATAGGAAGATATAAAAAATTGTGACAGGGTATTGTTTTCTTGTTAATGATGCTTTATTACCTAACATTTAAAACTCAATATATATTTTTAAAAATCTTCATGCAAGGGTGTGATTTATGCTTTTTAAGAGTATTTCCTTTTTGCAACAAAAGCGTCCCTATTTTAATATAGTTAGATCAGTCGGTTTTTATGATATATGCTAACCTCAATGCTGAAGAGGAAAGTTTGTGTTTGGGGTTAATGGCACTATTTCTTCAATTTAATTTCACCCACTCAATTTTAATTTTTTTATTGATGTTAATTTCATATCATTTCATTTTTATAGCTAGTACCATCCTGGCACGGATCTTGATGTTTGTCAGCTGTAATTAAACTTTGTGTCTGTCTTTTGTAGGATCCTGAACTTGGTTCTGACTTCTCATTAGAAAACCTTGAAAAACTCGAGTCTCTGAACCTGAGACTCTATGTCCTAAATCCATAATTCACGAAAGTTTCTTCCCCGAAGCAATATGGATAAACTTGAGATGCTTGGAGGTGTCTATGGACATGTACATGGGACTTGTATCGCCGTGTGTTTCATTTTATTCTCGTGTGCTAAATCACAAAGCTTCTGAGCTCCCATATAACCTGACAGGCTTCAAGGACCGTTCACATCTATTCTGTTGATGCGATATAATTCCTTAGGCCGCTTGTGGGGGCGGCACAAATACGATGCTAATCGAACCACGATAACTTGTTGCCGGCCACGATCTCGATGTCATTGGTTCTTACCGAGGGTCCCATTTTGTACCCTGGATATCCCAGGGGCCCGATATCGCCGTTTTGTGTTTTCGTGGTCACGGGAGAAGGAAGGTGAAGAGAGATGGAGCACATTACAAGGAACTGCTTCATTTAAATCATTGATGTTTTCAGATGAATTCACCTGGTGCGCTGCCATTAGCCGGCGAAGTTAGTTAGCTGCGCGTACACGTGATTCTCTGAGAGGGTCTAACTGGAAGCAATTATTTAATGCTCGCACATCTTCGAATGCAAACGAAAATATAAGAATTCGAACCACTTGCCTGCACATTTGTACTCTGACATGGGCTGCACTGAACAACCAGTATTCTAGCACTGAAGAAAGTTGTAACGCTGGACTGACCCCTGCAACTGAGCAAAACTGACCTACTGAGTCAAACTGCGATACTTTAGCGGGGATGTTTTCCCCTTTATACTAACTTTGAATTGTCACTGCGTGGTTTTCTTAGTTCATAAGGGTTTTCACGAGTGAACCCACGGAAACTGGGCTCTCGAAATACTCGAATGTAATAGGTGAGCTCTCACTCACCTACACGCGCTAACTTTTAACTCTTCAAAACCATCGTTTCCGATAGGTTGACTTTTAAACATACGACCATGTAATGTGCGAGGTCACTCACACGTTCACCGGCTCTGAAAATTTTTATAACGACTTGGAAAGTATTTGGTTGCTAGCGAAAACACTGGAACGCACCAGTCAGCCTTCCATTGCACACATTTTACCTTATAACTTTTACTTTTGCTATAAACAATATATTAAACGTTAAATAATGATTATCCTTTATCTGGTATATAAATTTGCGCACGAGTAGGAGTTTGAAGACCTGTTACACTGCTCATTCTTTACTAAAAATTTCATTAATTCATTCATAGTGTTCTGCCAGAGGGCAGGTCCTTCACTGCACTTTAACCATCATTAACAGCTACTAAAAATAACTTCTTTTAAAATATTTACTGAAAACTAGAATTGAATTGAAACCTATAGCAATTATAATGTTTGCAATAGTATAGCTCTGAGTTAGATTTATAAAAATATTTTTCACAACCTAAGCTACTACACAATGTTACATTTTAACAAAATTGAAAATGAATGCAAAAATGAAATACAACATTGACACAGTTGCATTCTTCTCTAATTTTTTTTATTTAAAATTACTCTCCCAAGTATTCCTTATCCAGTCAAATATAGTTCATGTAATTTTGTTGAGTACACTTTACCATATTAATTTTGTTAGTAAAATAATTGTGATATTTAATGTGTTTTAATTTCTGCTAAATATCGAGGTATTAAGACAAAATTGTGTGAATCAAGCACGAATATTTATGTGTAAGTCCATTTCGACAGTGTCTTGTTTACATGTGAAAAATATTGACCGTATTACACACAGAGTAAATTAAAGTTAAGCTTTACCTGTTTTGGAGCATGAATGCCTAAAATAAATATAAAACGTTACAATGATAGCGTAGAGTCTGCTAATAATATAAATGACATTATTCGCTGTTAAAAGAAAGCAAATAAAACAGTATGCAAATCGTATATCTTAAGATTTACTTGTAAACAGCTCGACTTAGCGGCTGTAGTATGATAGACAATCCTTTTATGGGTACTAGTTTTGTGTATGACAAGCACATTCAGTGGGAGCGCAGCGAACCAAAGCAAATTCGCCTTATGTGATTCCATCTTTACCAAGGGCCACCGACGTCTTTTGCGTTTGTCTTAAGAGGTATATTATTTTAGACATACCGCATTAAAAGAACAATCCAAGAAAAAGATTAAGCTCTACCTAAGTAAATCATTGTTGCTGGTAAATAAATAAAGACATTTTGATAAATTCCATTGACATTTTCAGTAAATGCCAACTTTTAACAGAAATTGCCCAAACTGAACAAAATTTCATAAACGTACAACTTTCAGCAGATACAGTAACACATAAATTTTATTTAGAAAACATTTTTGATCCTGTAACACACTATTCGTAGTTCACGTTACCGATTTTTATAACACTAAACATTACTTGTTTACTAAGATATTTACACATACACTGCAGCGATTGATTTTGCTATGCACTGTATATCTGTAGTTTAAATTATACGCAAATTTTGTCCCTGTAAACTCAGGAACAGATAGCATATGCTCACTTCATCGGCATTAGCTTTTTATTCTCTCAACTGTTGCTATACTAGAAGTGTTGAATAAAACAGCTGACGGTGCTATCCCCTTTAGGTACCTATCTCCCCGTTTAAATATATGCTGCTGAAGAGATCATAAAGTCTCAAACGGCTGCGTGTTCTTTAAATTTTACATGTCCACGTGGTTCTTACGAACTGGGTGGAACACTTTAGGAACATAACTTTAAGGTTGAAGATGTCTTGCCACCTTGAACCATCACAGCGACTTTAAAATCACGAACGCTTTTTTATCACAACTATTGCAGGGGAAATGAAATTTATGCAGAAACTTTCCGGAAATACCTAGTGTGTAAAGCGAAAAAAGTTGCAGAAGAGTTAAATATTCAAGTAGCAGTAGACGATCATTAAAAGAACAAGTAAAGTAAATATCTACCAATATGAGGCTAACAAAACTTCAGAAGAACATTTTTCATTACAAAAAGTACTTCTTTTTCCAGGGAATATTAATATGTAATCTAAGAAATTTGTTTTCTAAAGAATTTTCAGCGTAATAACCGCTATGCTACCCTTACGGCCTAGCATTTAAATCCTTTATCCGATTAGTTTTATAACGCTAAGAAATTTAATTTGTCAAACATTCCTCTTCTCAAAACTCAAGCAAGGACCTTTCGGGAAGGAAATTTAAGTGTGACAAAGAAGTGATGCACGCTGTTTATGCCCATTTTGCAGATAAGACTTCTGGCTATTTTTGGAGGGGAGAATTGAAATGTTAATTCAAAGATGTGAGAAGTATATTGCAATAACGATAACTATATTGAAAAGTGAAATATGTTTTTTGTCTTTATCATACCTAGAAAATGCTTAGGCCGGAAACTTATGCACTTACGCTATACCGTAGGATTAGATTAACCTGTTTTTGTGACGTTATAACAAAAAATTCAAAACTTGCCGTCGTTGAAAACTGTGTTGAAACCTAAAATGAAAATAACAGAAAGTTTTAATTTATTTTTTACCTAATTTTTGGAAAAGCTCGTAGTTTCTGACACCTAGATATTAAGAATATGTTCCATTGCTCTTTTGAATATGCATCGCCAACAGACCTCATCAGTCCCAGGATGAAGCTATGAATATGTAACCAATAAAAGCATGCTCTGCGCTTTATGCCAAAATCCTGCTTTAGCTTTAAATCGTCATTAAAGGAAGGAGCTTTTAGCTAACATTTTCTCCGACCAATTTTAAAAAGAAATGAATAATGTTATCAAGAATCTTTGCTAGATGTTAATCCTAGACCCTATAATGTACCACCAATGATTTCGTTTTGTTTGAAAACAGTTTTTAAAAAAAAATCATTGGACATAAATCGCGATATGAACGCCGCCCCTGCTTTTTTTTTTTTTTTTTTTTTTTTTTTAAGGACTATAATTTTGTGACTAGGAACAAAAATATGCCTGCTGCTCTCCACGATGTTTGCCCCAGAGAGCAGACTTCCGGCGAGACAAAGTCCCAAAGTACTTGCAGTGTCTGTCCTCGCGAGGTCCTTTAGCACCATAATCTTGTTAAAAACAGTTCTGTGGAGAGGGAAGACTCAGTTCAGTAAAAGATGTTTTCTTAAAAGTAACTTCTTTGTGCTGAAAGAAGCTGCAAACTCTAATAGGATTCTTTTGCTTTTCCTGTTTTCCTCTGAGATTCTTTAAACAAAGCTCTAATAGCATGTAGAAGAAGATGAATAAGTTACAGAATACATTATTTTAATTTAAAAACATACATCACAATAGAACACCTTTGCCTTCTTCGATGTGCCTTAAGGTAGGAAGGATTTGCCAACAGTTTTTAACTGTTTCCCTAGAACTAAATTTATATGCATAATTTTATTGCTATATCTAAACCAAATTCTTGTCAACTTTGTCATCACCTGTAGAGACACTAATATATACTGATATTTTTCAATATGATACGCGGCTGATAAAATTTAAGAAGCTCAAAACTTTTACAAACTTAATGAATTTAGAAAGAAACTTCAGTATTAATTTAATGTAATTTTAGAGGGTTCTCTTGTCAGTCAGACTAAAAGTACAATGGCAGCACGAATGGGAAAATACGGAGGCAGGCAGGAGAAATTTCTAATTATTTAACAACATTTTTAAGAGAGTAAAACTAAAATTTATGCAACCTACCAAAGGCATGGCACACGCCAAGAACCTTAAAAAACTGAATGGAAAAAATCAATAAAAGTCAGGACGATATATGTAGATTTTGTAAAATACAGGGAAACTCAGAGCACTTACTGAAGGTAGACTGTATTTAGAACAGGTGACAGAAGAAGGAGAAAATTTAAGTGGCCATCAGGTGGCACCTATACTTAGAAATAAGGGCCTATATAAATACCTTGAGCAGGCTGCATTCAAAATAAGTTATCTAGCACAGAAAGAGATGATACTACAAGAACAGATATAAAGAAGTAATGAAGAAGCTGAGGAAGAAGTAAGAAGATCAGAACGCATACGTATGCAAAGACAATCCGAAAACACAAATAACTTAACAAGAATATAAAACATACAAGATAACTTTAATTAAATCAACAGGAAAAGAATGTTGGAGGAGAAGATAAAGGCAAGGAAGAAGGGAGTGGTAAAGGAGTGAAAAGAACCTAAATTTATAATAGGAGGAAATAATTTTAAATTACAACCTGAAGTAAAGAATGGGGAGAAAAGGGAAGGCTTTTACCTATAAGAGTAACCGGGAAGACAATGGAAGAAGGAAGACTACAGAAGAAGATTATAGGGTGTTGAAGATCCACAGGAATGAGCGGCGGAAGATGGAGGATGAAGAAGTGGTGTCCTCAGAGGAGGAGCAGAGCGCGAGAAATGGTGTAACCAGGGGTTCATTAGGATCAAAAGAGATGGAGGAAGGGGCGGTTGGAAATATTAATAGGGAATAATGAACTTTAAGTGAAGTTCGCTGTTAAAGAGAAGGTGAATAGTATGATTGAGAAGAGTTAAGGAGACTTGAAAGATTAATAAGCGTAATATTTAAACATTGAGTGCAGTTTTAAGAACAATTCCTGCAAAAGTACTATATACCAGTACATATCGCTGGTAACCAGTGGTGTCGGTCCTGGTGGTGTAGTGGTTACCATACTTGCCACCTACACCCAAGATCGCGGGTTCGAACCCGGCCAGGACCGATGGATTTTTTCGGGGCGTAAAATCCTAAGTATGGCTTCCTTCGGAAGGGAAGTAAAGCCGTGGGTGCCGTGTCGTACATTTACGGCACGAAAAAGAACCTCAAGCCTGAAAGAGAGACCTCTGAGCAAAATTTGTCGGCCGTTTCACGCCCTGAGTTGAATGGGACGCTGATGACCTGAGCTGTTAAAGAGCGTCCATAAATAAATCATTCAAAAAAAAAGTAACCAGTGGTTAGTAGTATATTAATGTAATAATTTAGGATAGAATAGCTGACTCCAGCTATAATTCTTTATGGTCCCCAGTAATTTTATTAATTTGATAGATTTTGTAAATTTTGGAATTTTAAATTGGGAAGTAGTTTATAAATTTATATTTTGGTTTCATTTAATTAATTTTTAGTTATTTATACTATTTTACTATATTATATTAAACTAGTTATTGGAAAATGCGTAAAATAATGTGTAAAGAGATTAATAGTATAGTTTGTAATAATAAATGATAAATTTGTATACACCCATTTGATAATGCCCCGTATCACTAAGAAGAACACTATTAGTAGATATAAAAATATCACTAGGAGTTTTCTTCAGCAGGAAAAAGAAAATTACAAGGTAAAGAACATACTAAAATTTTAAACTAAACTTTAACATAAAATATGTATATGTAGCAAAGATTAAATATTTTCAAATTTGGAAAATTTATAAGCATGTAAATTTTATATTATAATATATTAATCGTGGATTTGCTCAGGAAGGCATAACTATAAAAAAAATGCTGAAATGCATCACTTAAACAATCATAGCGAATTACCATAATTCATTTCTGAGCTAACGTTTAAAATAAACAAGAGTAAAATAAATTACGTCAGATCTTTAACTTAAACAAAACATCTATGTTTAACACACAGAATAGGTCATAAAACCGCCACTGAACAACGAAAAGTAGAGTTAAAGAAATGCATAAACATAAATGAAATCTTTGATAATACGTCGCAAGCTATATAATGCGTATTAAATAAATAACTGAAAATGTTAACTACTCTGATTACCTTTGTCACATTTGAAAAGGAAAGATTTAATATGACAAAATAAACACAATGAAATAAAGCAAATTAGTCGCAGACTATTTTGTAATAGAATTTCGAAGATAATGTGGTGGTCGAATATTCTTGAGAAAGAATTGCCCTGAGACCACAGTAGCCGAAAAATCTGAAGAGTCTGAAGAGCAAGAATAAAACTATGAAGACAAAAGCCGAGTGTATTGAAACTTGGCGTTATAAGCACTAGGAAGCGTATGGAATCTCCTACTGGTGCGGATGGCCAGTCCCAAGTACAGCGGAGTTCACTCCACGCACTGGTACGCTGATAAAATATTAGGCTTGATGGCCTTATTTGCCTTCTTTTCGTAAATATAAATTGATAGGGGTGGGTAAATCACTGTAATGAGGGCATTGTTAGGCGTGTGAAATGTTGTAACGGTGGAAAATATGCTCTTATTCCAATTCGCAACTAAATCCTAGGAATCGGTGGATCCAGTGGTTTGCTGCGGCTTGCTACGGCCCGACGGCCTACGCTCGCCTCCTTTTCGTATATAAATTGATAGGATCGGATAAGTCACTGTAATGCAGGCAAGTCTCCTTTGCTTGCAGCAGAGAAAAAAGTGGCCATCATCAATTTATAGGTCATTCTGTACGTGATGCTATATTACTAAGTAAATCATAGTAATTGTGCCAAATCTCCTCTACTCAGTAGAAAAAAGCAACTGTATTTTAGGCTTCGAAACTACAATTTTCACACCCATAGCATAAAGCTCTAACCGCCTGAGCTTTCAAGCCAGTAGTTATGAAGCCTTATTATCTAGATATAACTGTGCAAGATATGGCTAGATAACTTGCCTCTTTAGTTCCCCCAAAACACTCCAAACATTCTTATTTTTTATAGTATGTATTGAAATAATCAAAAATATTATCCGACCAGGAACTTAAGCTGTACGTTTAGCAGTTAATCAATTACTGATAGCAAGGGAAACGCAGTCGATAAAGCAAAGATACTCAACTATACGAGGCAGGAAAGATATACCAGCACAATATGAGGTGGAGAATTTTAATTAATTTAAAAGAAATTTCCTAATACACTATAACACTAAAACATTGGCAGTGCAATTCTAATACAAAGTGTGGAAAAAATTATAAAATAAAACGTTTAAAAATAGGGATTATTTAATTGCAACATTATTTGTAAATACTGCAGTATTATGAAGCAAATACTTCTTTTTTAAATCAACGAATAAATCCCTGATACTTTTCAGGGAACTTTTGTTCGCGATTCCCCACTACCATATTTATCCTCGTTCGAAAAATATACAAAACAATTATAATGCTACTTAAAACTAACCTATACCTTTTGAAAAACGACCAAAACGGAAATACTGAGGGTGCCAAAAAAACAAATACACGCTTTTCACAGTAGATATCTATTTAATATATTTCAACGTTGAACCGAAAAACAACAGTAATGTGTAGTATGATGTTCTGTAAACAGATGCGACTCATATACATTAGGATAGTGTTGCTATAACAAAATGGAGCCAAGAATATCTTTTGAACAGCGGATGATGTTCGAAAACCGAGAATGTTGTTGAAGTTCAAAGGCAATGGAGACGCGTGTACAGAACGGAACTGCCAACGCGAGTAACAATTGCACGCATTCGAGACAAATTTGAGACTCGTGGTACCGTATGCGATGTTCACAAGGGCAGATCTGGGAAACCTCACACAGCAACAAGTCCCGCTCACTGGATCCAAGGCCTTATCCTAGGCTATACGCAAGTCATTGGATAGAACGAAGATGTCCGATTGAGTTTCCACCGCGTTCTCCGGATCGAACTCCGTTGGACTTCTACCTACGGGAAACTCTTGAGGTTGTTGTATACCGCAGAAAGCCAGTTACAATGGCAGCACTTCGGAAAGAAATTGAAAAGCCATGTGCTGCAATCGCTCAGAACACTTTCGCAAACGTTGCTCAATCAGTAGTTCAACGTACTCAGAAGTGTATCGACGCCGATGGTGGGCATTTTGAGCAACTGTTGTAACTGTAAAAGTCTAAGATGATTAGTGCTCATCATTATCTGTTGTGTAAATTCAGTTTTTTACGATAACACAGTTTTTCTTTGCTTGAAGCGTGTCTACATTTTCGCCAGCCTCTGTATATGGCCACTATCATCATCGTGTTGAAAATATACCAAAGTAATACTAGTACCATCTATTACCTAGCAGCCCAAGTTCCTTATCACACCAGATTTTAAAAACTACTATTTGAAAATGGTTGACTTATTACACAATGCTTTCATTTTATTACGTATTTGCTTAGGTTCATAAATTAACAACAAATACACATTATTAAGATCTATTTGTTTTATTTTCTAAATCCTCACGCAAACTCTTACCTTTTGCTCTTTGCACAACTCAAATTTCTAAAGTAATGTCAAGTCAGGTATTTTCAATTAATTCTTTAATGTTGTATTGCTGTTTTAATAACAGAAATGTGTTGTGTCTTCCTAATAAAGATTCTGCCTTTACCGTTGCACTCGCATGTTAAATGCTTCCTCTCAGCTGATCGATTTTTATGCTTTACTAGTGGTCAATCCTCAGCTACGCAACGATTCTCTATTTACGCTTCTATAAACAAAGGGCAATTAACGCCCGTGTTTGTACATTTCGTTTGTGCTGCACTTTTTTATGTACAGGTTGATTTTTGTATTTGCCTGACTCATTTAGTTCAAATATTCGATAATTAATAAAATTAGAGTATGTAGTTTGGTTTACATGAAAACTCAAATCTTTAAGCTCTTTCATGTCGTCAACGCTATGCTCATGGATTAAGCTCTGCTTTTAATTAACGCATTTATTTTTTAAGATCACGTAAAGCAGCGTTGCTCTTGCTGTCCTAATATAATTGTATAGAATATATACAATGATCGTATGATGTTGGCACACACGCAAATATGTACACCGTGTTTTAGTTATATCTGCTTGCGTGATGGTTTACTACTAGTGTACCACAATCCGCCAGCGCCCACACTTCAACTCTATATACCGGCATGCATTAAAGAAACGTCCCTGATTACGCTTGGCCACCGTAACGTTTTTAATTTCATTTACATCATTTCGGAAGGGGATTTGTTTGCAAATATTAAAAAATATGCTCATTTTATATAACTTCGCTGTGTTACAATTTTACGCTGTTTGTTTTTGTACTTCCCGAATAAATTTAATGTGTGTACAATATTGTTGGAAGGGGACAAATTATTTAAAAACAAACACAAAATTATTTACGCATACACACAAAGAGTTAATTCGAATTTAAAATACGTTTTACACACAACAATGCATTGCTCAAGAGTTAATTCTCTAACCATGTATACTCCATGAGAGCGATGTTGTTAGAGGATTTGACAAGGGAGAAAATGGAGTTTAAATAGTTAAAATACTGTGTCACGCATACATATTCATGTTATATTTTAATATTCCTATATTTCCTTTACAGAACGTAAATAATCTAACAAAGTTAAAATTTTGGTCGGTTACTGTCAAAATTATTAATAATTAAAATCGTAAAAATTCAAATTGCAGTTCCGAACTGTGATGTCAATATTAAAGCATATATCAATAGGTATTCATTTCTGCCTGTGTGATTTTTGTGTTTATATTTATTTATATATTTATTATATATTTTTCCCGCAGTTCTAAAAAAAAAATCTATATTTTGATGAGTCTAGGTAGATTTCCGTTGTTATAAACAATATTTCTTTGTAGCGTTACATTCTAAAATGTCTTCCTGTTGACTATGTTACTTTATTTATGATAACTGCGGTTAAGAGTAATGTACATATAATAAAATGACATGTACAGTAATTCTTGGGACAATGTAACTAAAATAACAAGGAGGAAAGTAGTAGAAACTAATAAAATGTTCAATAATAATACAAATTTCTTCTGCATTTGAAGAACAAAACAAGTTGATCTTAATATTGAAATATTTGCGTTACTATTTATATCCATTTCTGCATCTTTAGAAAGTGTTATTATATTTAATTATTATTGAGTCACAGTAAACTCTCCTTTTAGGTGGCTGTTTTCCGCTGAAATGGTTAACATTGCACTATAGTCTAATTAGTTGATTATATAAATTTGTAGGTGTCAATGATTGATTGATTTGTTTATTTATGGACGCTCTTTAACATCTCAGGTCATCAGCGTTCCGTTCTATTCAGGGCGTGAAACGGCCGACAAATTTTGCTCAGAGGTCTCTCTTTCAGGCTTGAGGTTCTTTATCGTGCCGTAAATGTACGACACGGGACCCACGGCTTTACTTCCCTTCCGAAGGAATCCATACTTAGAATTTTACGTCCCGAAAAAATCCATCGATCCTGGCCGGGTTTGAACCCGCGATCTTGGGTGTAAAAAGCAAGTATGGTTACCACTACACCACCAGGACCAACTGGTGTACAATGAGATTACCCCTTTATATATAAAATTAAAATGTTTTCTCCCCTCGTTTTCAGTTTTCTGGCTGATGGCCAATCTTGATTTCTTATATCTTGCATATTTAGAAATTTTTCTTAGATATTCTCATATTAAAGACATTGTGATTGCGTGATGCAATTTGAACTTATTTTCCCTATGATAATTTCTGCATTTACTGTCTGCATTGAAAATACTTTTTAAAATGTTATGCCTTCACTTATTTATACGCTGCGCATGCTTTCGTTTCGTTCCCAATTGTCTTATCGTGTTTGTTGCATTGTCGGCCAAGGTCACTGAGGCATGAATCCGGGAGAGAAAGCTGCCACTCGAATTCCACCAGATATATCGCAACAGGCCGAGGATTTTTTTTTTCAGTGGGAGATGAAAGCAAAGAGCTACAATACTCCCTTTCAAAATCCCTTTCCTAAAGTATTATTTCAGCTTGTATATCATACGTCATCACTTGTTTTGCCAAAGTATTATATAGGGCGTTAACACTATTACAAATACTATACTGGACATTTTTGTGTTCCGTTGCCAGGAATCTTCTAGACAAATATAGATTAAGAGGAGTATATTATATATACTGGAATTTTTCCTTTCTTAAAAAATATCCTTTCACAATTCAGCTATTAAAAACTATTAAAAAAGAAATCTAACAAATTAGAACAGTCCGTATTGATTACATGTTGACTTAAAATTAATACAATTTAAAACCAATTTGTAACAAAAGAGAGCACTGCGGTTTTTTTTTTTTTTTAATTTGGCCAAATTAGTATTATTTTTATGTTATTTAAAGATAGCAAAATGTTCAAGTACTACTTTTTAAACTAAATTGATGAAATACAGAATTATTTATAAATACGTTAACTACAGCCAATGCTAATCTGGAATTTCGGTGCAAGAAACATTTTGTATTAGGAATGCGAGATATGAGGTGGGAAAATATTACAAAATAGCAGAAAATATAATTAATTGGCATGCATGAGTCTAGTAAATACTTTTAAAATTTTTCAAGTTAAATAATGACCCGTGTGAAGCAGGGAGAGCTATTCTATTGTGACAATCTCTGGTTGCGAAGGTCAAGATCATGGGTCTGTGGTAGTCGTTGCAAAATAAATAACAGTAAGGCTTTTATTTTTTCAGCAGTAAGAGGCAGGAATGTACAATAATATCAAATACAGATTTAGCACTTTCCTGGTGGTGATTTTAGTTAACTATAACATATGTTTCTTGCAAGCAAATCAACAAACTAGTAAACGGAATGATGAAATATTCTTTTTAGGGCAAGTTAACGATTCCAAACGTAAAATCTGCAGAATTTTTGTGAGTAATTTTCACCATAAGAAATATCAAAACTAGTGCAGTACTCTAAGTACTTTATCTGACTGAAATACATAATTTTACGGTTTGCCATTCACGGACAAGGTTTTTTTTCAAGAATGTACCCAGGACCACCGTTATTATTATTATTATTATTATTATTATTATTATTATTATTATTATTATTATTATTATTATTATTATTATTATTTCTGAAAACTTATTACGGTTTTAAAAATAAACGTTCTATTGTCACAGCCCAAATTATTAGAGCACTCGTCATTTCTATATTAAAAAATTCCCCAATACAACTGTCTGGGCATAAGGGCGCTTAAATTCTTGTAGCAAAACGTATTTTAGTCATCTCTTGTTAAAGCTAGAAAATACCAGGAAAATCAGCGTGTCAGGGTGTAGATTAACCATTAAACACAATCAGATCATAACATCCAATTTATTATATCATATACCGAGTGCCAAAAAATGTATACACACTATCACAGTGGATATATAATATATTTCAAATCTGGACCGAAAATAATAGTAATGTGTAGTATGATGTTCTGTAAATGGATGTGATTCACATTACGTTATGATAGCGTTGCTACAACAAAATGGAGCCAGGATAATCGTTTGAACAGCGGAAAGGAATTTTGAAATGATGTTGGAAAATCGAAATGCTGTTGAACTTCAAAGACAATGGAGACGTGTGTACAGAACAGAACCGCCAACGCGAGTAACAATTGCACACATCCGAGACAAATTTAAGACTCGTGGTACAGTATGAAGTATGTTCACAAGGGCAGATCTGGTAGATCACCACATTACCACCGAGATGTACATGCGTACTTTGATGATAATTTTCCAAGGCACTGGATAGAACGAAGAGGTCCGATTGAGTTTCCACGGCGTTCTCCGGACCTAACTTGGACTTCTACCTATGGGGAACTCTTAAGGATGTTGTGTACCGTAAAAAACCAGTTACACTGACAGCACTTCGGGAAGACATGTGCTGCAATCGTTGAGGATACTTTCACAAACGTTGCTCAATCAGTAGTTCAACGTACTCAGAAGTGTATCGACGCCGATGGTGGGCATTTTGAGCAACTGTTGTAACTGTAAAAGTCTAAGATGATTAGTAGTCATCATTTTCTGTTGGTGTGAATTCAGGTTTGTTATGTTAACACATTTTTTTCTTTGCTTGAAGTGTGTATACATTTTTTTGCACCCTCAGTATTTATTTGAAGTGGATGTAGTTAGGTCTGCCAATCGCAGTATATGGTAAAACGTTTTCCCTGTGCATAGAGAAGTACGTTCCTATGGTTTGCCCTAACGATAGCCGGTACGGTAATGTAGAGTTAAACTAAATATATTATGTAATAAATTGAATATTCTGAGCTGATTTAGGATAGGGTTAATCTTGGTACCATTATTTTTTACAGTATTTTATAATTTTGTTAATATACAACCAAATCACATTCTTATACAGGAAATAAAGCTCGCCCTATGTCCAGCCAGTTGAATTGGGAATACCTCCAATAATTTAGGTTGTGAGCAAGTCTAACAACATTAAAAGTAACAACCTTTTAGAAACTACAGCCAAAAGGATACGGTACTAACCGAGGCCTCCATCTATATATATATATATATATATATATATATATATATATATTACAGCGTAAATTATTAGAGCAGTCGCTGTTACTACATTAATGCAATTCCCAATACAACTTGGTGGACATACCTTAGCTTCTTTTATCAGAATATATCTTTGTCATCTCTCATTAAAAAATGGAAAACAAGAAAAAATAATGGTACCGGGGTACTGATTAACCACTAACCAATATCAGATTAGAACATTTAATTTATTACATTTACAATATTTAGTTGAACTCCACATTACTGTATTGAATATGATTAGAACAGACCTTAGAAGTATATGGCTAGACAATGATGTATATATAGATGAAAAATAGGGTAACACTATGAGTAATATAACTAAAATAATAATAATAATAATAATAATAATAATAATAATAATAATAATAACTAGAGAAGCAGTACAGGATATAATACTCAGTATGCACAAATAATCGCTATACCTCGAAATGCTTGAGTTCTTTTAGGGCAAGAAGACAAGTGAAGGTTGCAAAAATAAATGTTGAATATCAAAGGTAGTGTTGTGCATGAAAGTAGATAAAACAAACAGCAAGAATGAGTGAAAGAAAGAAGAAAATAAAAACATATTAATACGTAAGTTGCAAATATGCATATATGCATGTTTGCTAGAAGTATTTGAACTAATGATAAATTCAAAACAAGCTACCTCTAACACTATGTGTTCGCATACGTTCTGCGAGCTCACGGCTTATATGTGATAAATAACCAAAGACATTGGAGAAACGTTTGGAATTAACTGTGGCCCCTATTCCTGTTATGAATTGTCAAGCTTTCCTCTTCTGCGGTGCTGAAGCGACCTTGCATGGTGTTATTTTTTTATTCATAGAATAAAAAATTCTCGGGTTTCTTAGGATTAGAATAAACGCAATCAGAAAGAAGTTCAACCTCCCTGTTTCTCGCTCACGTATTCAACTTAGTAGGTACATATAAATTTAATTATGAACTTTTTTATTTTTTTAGTTTTCAAGAAACATACGATGGTAGGTCCATACGTTTCCGGCCTCGCCGATAAGGATTATCGCCTTCACAAAATACTTATCTGTTAAGTAAATAATTGCAGCTGTAAATTACGCTCCGCTGTGTTCAGTTATTCAGATATAGTTGCATAAAGAAGGCTATGGGTAGAAGATTGTGACATGTTCAAAATGGAGTATCAACCTGTTATTAAGCTCTTCCCAAAAGAAGGAGTTACTACAAATGAAATTAAACAGCATTTGGACGGTGTATATGGGTAAGCATCCCTCTCATATTCTACTGTAAAAGAATGCGCCAAACTTTTTCGAATGGATTGAGAAAACATTGAAACGAAGAGCATGCAGGTCGGCCCTTGGAGGTGCTCACTCCATGAACTTTTAAACATGAGTAAATTCTTCTTGACTTCTTTTCTCGGCCCAAAAGCAGCAACAAGTCATCTGTTGTCAGGCATTTTTTGAGCCCTGCCGTGGCAACGTGATAGAAATTCTGCAAACAGGAGATGAAACTATGGTCCTCTACTATGATCCCTTGTCCAAAAGAGAACCAATGGAATGGCGTAATCCTGGCAAAGCGCCGCCTCTAAAGCCAAGGTCACTCAGTCAACCAAGAAGATCATGGCCACAATCTTTTGAGACTGTGAAGGAATACTCTTCATTGACTTCAAGAAGAGGAACACCACAGTAAATGGGGAGCACTATGCTGGCTTTCTGCACAGACTATGAGCTTCCATCAAAGAGAGAAGAAGAGGAAAGCTGAGTGGTGGTGTGCGCCTTCTTCACGCCAAAGCGCCTGTGCAGAAAGCTCTTGTTGCAAAGGAAGCTGTAAAGAAATGTGGCTTCAAGGAGATCGACCCCTACAGCCCAGATGTAACTCCCAGTGACTATTTCCTCTTCTCAGAACTCAAGAAGGGCCTTCGAGGAAGGAAATTTAAGTGTGACGAAGAAGTGATGGATGCTGTTTATGCCCATTTTACAGACAAGATTTCAATTTTTTTTTGAGGTGGGGATTGAAATGTTAATTAAAATTGAGAAGTGTGTTGCAATAAAGGATACCTTTACTGAACAATGAAAATAGCTTTTTGTCTTTACCATACCTAGAAAATGGTTAGGCCGGAAACTTATGGACCCACTCTCATACACAAGATCACCCGGGGGGAATCTTTCTTATTTTTTCGTGCAATAATTATAACCCTCTCTTTTCGTATACTATAGTTGCAATAATGACGGAGAGGGTGGTTATACGACGCATGGTTGTCATCATTAGTGAACTGGGTGTGAAGTTAAGAGGGGATGTCGAAGATCTTCTGATGAGATGCATTATCTCTGAAATCACTCACAAATCTTGTAAAGAAGTAACCGGGAGATTTTGTTGCACGAACGCTATTTCATGTTCAGCCATCATTAATGACAGAAGTACGTAGAAGAAGAGAACGTGAACTTAAAAGTGGGATTTAAGGGAAATGAGCTCGGGACAGGAACGTAACATGCAAAGTCGTGTTTGATTATTTAGCTGGTCGTGGTTTGCAGTCCTGTGGGAGCTGGGAGAAAACAGATGTGAGAGGCAGTGAGTTCCTCTTAAAAGCAAACGCACCACGCTACGATACTTAGCCGAGAAAACAGATCCAGGAGTGTGTGCGGCACCCTATAAAGCGTGTATAAATTATTCCGGGAACAAAATATACCCCTCTGACAGAAATATTTACTGCGCTTTGGATCTTATTTATAAACAGTTGTGTTCTATGTTTATATCGAAAGTTTTACTTAAGATCTGATACCAAATAGTATTATATCTTAAACTTATATCTGCAGCTTGAAGACGTTGCAGAGCTAAAAACCGACTTTTAGACCCCCTGCTTCTGTTTAATAGCTTTAAACAATAAACGCATCTTTATAACTGTGTATTTGTTATTATGAGAATTTACATTTGACATCTTTGCCATATTGGAGGGAAACGTTTGTAAATAAATTTAAGTTCCTCTAAAATCGTAAATAAAAATGTAGTAAATACAAACCAAGATATTCTATAGAAATAATTACCAAAATAGAAGCATATACTGAAATATGACAGAAAATATCCCATTATATATATATATACATCATATCTAGTACCTAGATCTAAGGTCGCCCTAATGCTACAATAATTGTTCAAAACAAATGGAAAACTATACTTGTACCTTTAGTTATTTTTTCAAACACCTAAACACTAAATTATCTTTGAAATGCTGAAAAAATAATAGCCAAAGACTATATAATGATAAGAGCTGGTCACATTGAGAAAATGTATTTCATTCCAATGTATTCAAGACTTCATAGGGAATTTAGCAAACGACAAATTTTGAATTATTTTTGTGAACACCGTTTGTTTCCCCAGTTTTACATAAAAGCTTTTCGAGTAATTTCAGAAAGAAACTCACAACAATTAGTGCAGGTACATACATTGATATTGAATCCATTTTTAGATACTTGCGTATGACTACTAGAAATGCCAACATATGCTGAGGGTGCCAAAAAACTTATACACACTTTCACAGTAGGTATCTATTTAATATATTTCAAAGTTGGACCGAAAGATAACAGTAATCTGCAGTATGATGTTCTGTAAACAGATGTGACTCTCATTACGTTAAGCTAGCGTTACTACAATAAAATGGAGCCAAGATTATCGTTTGAACAGCGGAAAGCAATTTTGAAATGGTATTGGAAAACCGAGAATGTAGCTGAAGTTCAAAGGCAATGGAGACGTGTGTACAGAACAGAACCGTCAACACGATGGGGTGGGAGTATGCAGGTCAGGCACTGCTAAATGCTAAGAAATCCACATATTTGAGAGTCACTTTTGCTATGAACGGGAACTGGGCAAAACACATAGGCAACACAAAACGCAAGTATTTAGTTAAAAATATAAAGATCTTAGTAAAAATACCGGAAACTCCACCTAGAACAATGGAGTTGGTGTACAGGGTGGTTGTGAGGACAACTATGGCGTACGGGTCCGAAATTTGGGGGTGGGAAAACACCGAGGAATTGAAACAGGTAAAACGCTGTTTCTAAAACCGTTGATACAAGTAGAGAGGGGTACAGCAAATTATGGGTTTCATTTACAGTTTGATATTTCTAACGAAAGTATGAATTTAAAAATAAGAACAATTAAATACTGATTAAGAATAATACGGGGGAACCAAGCTCTTCTTCGAGCACTTTCTCTAAGGGAGCAAATAAGGGAAGGGTGAAATAGGGGATGGGCATTAAAAATAAGGAAAGGCTTAGACAACGTTGGATTGGGGTATATTTGGTTAAGAGGAGAGGACATTACTTGAGATAGATGGAAAATGGTTAACAGACGTTTGCGATATATGGATAGGCAAAATATTGAGTTTCAATGCGCAGAAAAAGTATCGCTTAACCTGCAGGCTCAAATACATCCAGGGTGGAACTTTCTAATGTACTGGAAATATTGCAAAACGCAAAGGATAGAGTAATTATTTCTCAAAATGTAGTTTAATAACCTTATAGTTTCCAAAGTAAACGTTAAGTATTATTTTATACCATTGTGTGTTTATATACTTCAAATTTTTCTATTTCGTAGAATATTTTTTCTTGAGTTAATCTAATAACCAGATAAAAAATAATATATATATTTACTGAAACACAAGCTCAAATAATTTAGGTCTGTGACATAAAGCTTAAAATAGTATTAGAATAAAACTTATTTAAAATAAATATTATAAATTTAGAAAATATGTTAGAATATATTTATTAATAATATTTTACTATAGAAGCATTTAGTGAAACGTTTTAGTCCTAGTAATTTAGATAAGTGACTGTTATTTATTATATTTTATATATATGCTGCTCTCAATGGCATATTTTATTTGAAAAATTTGTACTTTAACTAAGGCCAATTTCTGAAATAAATAAGTAAATAAATGAATGATTGTTTTTTATTCTGCTTCAATTGGGTTTTACTAATTGTACTGAACTTAAGGCATCAAATAATTATATCTGATAGTGTCATGCTGTAAGTCAACAATATTGTCAATGTACTACATCAACAATATCATATATTAGCATATAACAACAATATTAGCCGCAGTTAATATCACCTTACGCCGACAATATATACTTTTAATACACCGTCGAATAAACGACATTCATAACGCAAAAAACGAACAAAAACCAGGATCTTGACTCAGTTCGTTCATGGACGCGTAATCTGGGCCTTGGTCTTAATTCTTGTAAATCACAGACCATGTAGCGGGACCCAGAGATTTCTAAGTATCATGGACATGGCAATATTTCTCACATTAATATCAAACTTTCATTCACTTTACTTATTCTTATATTTCTAAATTATTTTCTGAGTTTATTAATGATTGAAATTCAATATTTTGTTAAAATTATTTGTATGAACCTGTGCGTAAGTATGCTACAGATTAAGCAATTCTTGTTTGCATCAGATTTAATTCAGCATACCACACATTTTACTGTATTTACGATAAAACAATGCTTCAAAATATGCATTAATACCATTTTCTAATATACATTATTTATCATCATTTTAATAGTTCTGATACTTTTAAAAATTGACTATTTTGTACCAGAATGTTCCTCCTTGCGGATGTTCTTTGTTTATTTTGTTGATGTCGCGCTAATTAACTCTGAAGCTGCACTTTTTGTCTACTCCAATGGTCTACCCTTGTCTTATAATTAAAAAAGTTTATTATCTGCATACTTATGACTTCTGTATCCCTACAACTTGTAATGTTATACTTTTATAATGGGTGAGCAATGCTTGACCAACCGCAGGACCGGCCGGCAGCGCTATGTCGGTGGTTGCGGGGAGTATATTTCCCCTCCGCTGCGCGAGGCTTCAGTGTAAGTTGAAGTTTTGCCCAAGTAGCACGGGTTTGTTATGCTACGCAATACAGTGTATCAAGTGAAATTTGCAAATACAAGTATTCTGTTCCCCAAAGAGTATTAAAGTCTGATTCATACGTGCGTACAGAATCAGCGCATGCTATAAGGAGATTATTTCAAGAGGAATTTCCTGATGTTCACGTTCCTGATCGGAGTTCGATTCATCGATTAATAAATAAAGTTCATTAAACGAAAAGCGTTCTTAATAGGAAACATAGAAACTCTGGATAACAGTGGTGCTTTAACAAGAAGGGAAGCAGTTCCAGCATCTCTTTGCTTAATATACGTGAATAATTCATTTTTCTTTTTAAGTACATATGTTATGTATGTTAGAAATAACTTACGAGGGGAACCTGCCATATTTACTGCGGGCTTCCGGTCAGCCGCACCGCCGGCCGGCCGCATGCCGCGGGACCGGTTGTGTGAAGGATCGTTCACCCTGTACTTTGTATACACTGACAACAAACGCTTTCATTCTTTACTTGTTAATTAATATACCGTTCGTAGGATACTCCTATTATTTATAACATTCAAACGATTCCGGGTAACACCGATATTAAAATCAAAGCAAATTGAATGAAAAACAAGTGCTATCTATTTACTTGCATTTTAGTTACTGTGCATATAGTTCTCTTGATTCTTGTGTACATTTAAAAATAGAAATTGGTTTATACCAGTGCTAAAGCTAGGGGAACCTAAAACTGATTTTGCGGTTTCGACAAAAACATGCTAAGTGAAGTATTAACCATTCGGCAATTAGCACATTATAATAAACATGAACGGCATGCCATAAATGAACTGTGGATCAATTTCGATGTTGAGGGCAGTAAATCCTCTCCAATCAAGTGGAAATAATTGACCATGACAATTAGTAATAATGAAGAGAATATTGGGAGACTATTGGTTTGGAGGCTTAAATTGCCAATTAATAATTTCATGGTGCATAAAAATAGCAATTGCCTTTAAATACACAAATTGCTTTTATGCGCGGTGGTTAATGTTGAACATAGAAGAAAACTTTTTCCATTAAGCTAAAAAACCTTCCTTTCTATCTTCAATCATTTGTACGCGTATATTTATAAACCGGAACAAACTTTTCTAGTGATGAGAGTTGGTTATTCTGCCGTAAGAAAATAAATAAATATATATAAACAATATTTAGACGGTGTATGTTTCTAATAAATGTCACATTAGAGATTATAAAACACAGAAAGATATTATAATTTTTAAATTGGAAAACAATAATGCGTGGGAAAAAGGCAATTTATACAGGGAGTTCTTTTATGAGCTTAACTTAATAATAAAATTTTCGTACATATGTTTATAGTGAGGCATTAGTTGTCCACAAAACGTATACTTAGAAAACGATCATGTTATGATCGCTTACATCTGTAATTTTTAATATTACTATTTGCCCTCCTCTCTCAGATATGTCTGTATTACTCTAAATTACCAAATAGAGCGGCTCAAGATGTGTCGCGGTTTCCTCCGATCGCTTAAACGAATGCTACAATGGTTCTTCCTTTTCCTGAAATTTTCGCTCTCTCCACTGCTGGTGCAATGTAACAATGCCTTGAGCTCTGGAAGAGTTCTACTTTGGCGTCGAGTATTGAAGCAGCCATTCTGAGTGGAGGTTCCTCCAGAGTCGGATTTTTCTATCTAGAAAAAAAAAACTACTATGTCCGTGGATCGTGGTCGCTGGTCGCCCCCCTCACCTCATCGTTCCCTTTGGAGGTTCCCCCACTGGAGGCGTTGGCATAAACGGCCAATATTGAGCAAGGTTGAAGTAACGAAATATACTCCTCCGAAACTAGCAATCCAATCCTTTTAAACACAAAGGGAACCGTTCTAAAGTTCGCTGAATATCGCTTAATGTTTTCTCTTGAGCTACCAGATCAGATGTGTTTTATTCTTATATTTTATTTTTTGGTCTGTTTCACAAATGATGGACTTAAAGGCGGGTATCTTGAATGCTACAAATAGTACTAATTACTTTTTTTAACACTATACTTAAAGCACTGATTGAATGTTCAGCCAAATACCGGATACCTAAAATATATATACACACTTTCACAGTAGATATCTATTTAATATATTTCAAAGTTGGGCCGAAAAACAACAGTAATGTGTAGTATGATGTTCTGTAAACAGGTGTGACTCACAGAACGTTATGCTAGTAGCATTGATGGAGCCAAAATTATCGTTTGAACAGTGGAAAGCAATTCTGAAGTGGTACCGGAAAACCGAGCATGTTGTTCAGGTTCAAAGGCAATGGAGGCGTGTGTACAGAACAGAACCGCCAACGCGAGTAACAATTGCACGCCTTCGAGACAAATTTGAGACTCGTGGTACCGTATGCGATGTTCACAAGGGTGGATCTGGGAGACCTATAGACAGCAACTGACTTAGCATGCGTCCTAGGTTACCAATTTTTGGCCGCAGGGGTGAGAGCGGGTGAAGCTTACAAAAGATTACCGCTATATAATTAATCCGCATTACTTATAATGTATGCACAAAACCAGCATTTATATTGTTTTACTTTTTATTTGTTGATATTAGAATTAATTACATAGTCTCAAACCTCTTGTTATTCGCAATATACGAGGGTAGTAAATAAAAAAAGCACTTCACAAAAAAAAAAAAAAAAAAGAAAGAAAGAAAGGACTTACTCCGAATGAAATCAAACCACAATTGGACGGTGTATAGGGAAGCATCCCCCTCATACTCTACCATAAAAGAATGGGTCGAGAAAACATTAAAGACAAAGGGCATGCAGGTCGGCCCTTCGAGGTACTCACTCCTGAAAATATTGCTAGTCCTTCGAATTACCCATGAATATTTAAACATGAATAAGGTTAGTGCAAGATGGGTGCCTAGACTTCTTTCCTCTATCCAAATCAACAACGAGTCATCTGTTGTCAGGCATTTTTGGAACTCTGCGGTGGCTACAAAAGAGAAGTTCTACAAATCATTGTTGCAGGAGATAAAACTATGGTCCTCTACTATGATCTCTTGCCCAAAAGAGAATCAATGGAGAGGCGTAAACCTGGCGAAGTACCGTCTCTAAAGGTCAAGGTCACTCAGTCATCCAACAAGATCATGGCCACAATCTTTTGGCATTGTGAAGGAATACTCTTCATTAACTTCAAGGAGCGGAACACTACAGTAAATGGGGAATACTATGCTGGCCTACAGCTAGACTACGTACTTCCATCAAAGAGAAAAGGCGAAGAAAGCTGAGTGGAGTGTGCACTTTATTCAGACAACCCCTGTGCACAGAGCTCTTATTGCAAAGAAAGAACTGTGCCTTCAAGGAGATTGACCATCCACCCTACAGCCCAGATCTTGCTTCCAGCGAGAATTACCTCTTCTCAAAACCCAAGAAGGACTTTCAAGGAAGGAAATTTAAGTGTGACGAAAAAGTGATAGATGCTGTTTATGCCCATTTTGCAGACAAGACTTCTGACTATTTGGGAGAGGGGGGTTGAAATGTTAATTCAAACATGTGAGTAGTTCCGGAAACTCATGGACCCCATAGGTCCTGTCGTTTGAGTTATTCCCACCTCTCTATAACAATATAGTTTAATAAATATAGTAAAAGTGACATTTTTTTCAAAATAAATATTTCAGTTTCTTAACACTGAAAATATAACTTTATACAAGAAAGCAATGCAATTAAAATTGCTTATTGTTACAAAAATCATGCACTTTGATGCTTAATAACTTGATTAAAAACAATACCATCGGCCACTGTATTCTCTGTTTTCGTAATTACATTACCACCATTCGACTTTTAAAGGGTATTCTGTATAAAACAGAAATAGAGAAAGGGCGTTCTGTATGGAACATAAATATTCTCATAATGTACAATGGGATGTGCCTCGAACACACTAACAACAAATCATTTTGTTGAAGTGTTGATGGTTTTGGTTTCCGTTACCAAGTTTGCGAGTGATATATCCTCTCTGTGGCCACCTGGACGTAATTCTAACTACGACTTCATGGCCCTCTCCAGCTCGCAGTTGGACTTTGTCGTACGTTGCTGTCAAATCGAAACGCTGACAATAGTTTCGCATTAGCCCTTCATAGAAGGGGAAAAGAAGCTGTGATCTAACCCTTGACTAAAGAAACATTTTTTTTTTTTTTTTTTAAAGTTTCGGTTTTAAAGTTTTTCCACAGTCCTATGCGTTTCGGAGATAATAGTTATTTCATTTTGCATAATCTTGTAATGCTCTTGCTGTTCACTTCTACAGTTGCCATAACGATAAATAAAAGTCAATTAACAGGTTCTTCATTTGCAATAAATTTTAAAGGAATATTTGCATTGAAAATTAAGCATAATATGGGCTTGAGTTTACATTATTTAATATGGGTATTCAAAATTTACTAAGGTATACATAAAAATTAGTATTTTATTCCTTCGAAACCCACACTGTATTAAGAATCCACTTACAAAAGTAAATAAACAACCTAGATTGAGGTTCTTTTGGGAAAAATGGGCAGTTTTAAGAGAAAAATTAGATATAATGTGTGCAAATCTTCAGTGTTCGTCTATAAAATCACTACCAAAACACCGCTACGGGTGGACGAGATCGTTAAGACGCGAACTCATAAGCGGGAGGTCTGGAGTTCGAATCCCACGAGGACCGTCTTCCCTGACTGAGAATTTTTCTAGGTTTTCCTCAGTCCTCATAAATGGCAAATGCCGGGAAGGTACCCTAAACGTAGGCCTGGAGCGTTCCCTTCCTTAAAAACTCTTTCCCAATATATCATTTCATCTAATGTACCATCAGTGTCCACCGCCTTTGGTGCCTCAGCAGTAAAAACGGGCGTTAAACAGCATTAAAAAGACTACCAATACTAGCACTATAACTTGGGATCTCAAAGCTAAAAAAAAAAAAAAAAAAAAAAAAAAAAAAAAAAAAAAAAAAAAAAAATTGTTGAAGTTGCCAAACCTAATTTTAACAAATAGAATATTTTTCCAATATAATGTTTATTTAGGATGGAAAAGGGGGGATATAATACCGTATACTCTATAACTTTATGTTGGAAATGCATTGTCGTACATGATGGTCTAGTGATAGCCATACTTGCCTCGTAGACCCAAGTTTGTGAAACCTGGCCAAGGTGTATACATTTTTCGGGCGTAAAAATCCTAAGTATAGCTTTTTTTCGGAAGGGAAGTAACGCCATGGGTCCCAGTCGTAGATTTACAGCACGTAAATGAACCTCAAGCCTAAAAAACGAGACCTCGTAGTAAAATGTTCGTCCGTTTCACGCTCTGCTTTGATTGCGATGCTGATGACTTGAAATGTTAAAGAGCGATACCGTTAGAAGAGTCTTTAAATATCATTGGAGCGGACAGGACTTATAATAATGGCCCGATACTACCTACATTTCCAGTAAAGTAGATAAATATGTAAATGAGTATCAAAAGTGTAAAATAACGAGATTATGCAAAATAAAGCAATGGTCTGAACGCGGGAGAAAGATGTAAATTGTAGTTTGAGCACTTTAAAGAATCCTGTAAAACAAAAAAATCTGCGTGACAGATAAATGATACACTTCCTCATACAATTCAAAATAGTAACATCCAACAGTAGCTTCCTATCTCATTTTATATCTATCATCAATAGGATATAATAAAAACCTGTAGTAAGTAATTAAGGAATTAACATGGCTAATGTTTTAAGGTGCGGATGTCTGAGGTTCCATTCCATCCAAAACCGTCCTCTCCGACTGAGTTTTTTCAGGTTTTCCTCGGTTTTCGTAATTATTAATGTCTCAGCAGAAAAACGGGCGTTAAGCCTTATTAAAAACAGCATAATTAATGATGCTGTAACACTACCGGATTCAGTATTAAATAAAATGAGTATCAAATATTATTGTTGTTAAGATTAATATAATTATTAGGAATTTTTTATGTAAAAGACGATGGCGTAAAACACTTCACGATAAAATTGAATAAAATTACGATACGTTTAAAGAGAACCACGCGAAATTAATTTATAAGAACTAAGAAATTCAGACAGGGATATTATGCGAAATAAAACAATTCTGACATATATCGCCTAAAGCACATAGTGTGATTACGAAATCTATTACAAACTTTCTGAGTCTGTTAAAAAAAGATATTGTCTGGTTGTTTTAATACAAGGAAGTCGTGGTTTCTTGTCACTCTTATTAAGTATTTGCATTTCTTTTGTTATTTTAAATTCCACTGCACAAAGAATTTGATTCGTTTTTTAAACTGGGTATGTTTACTCGGAGCAGGTTTCCATTTTGAAGAGTTGTTGTAAAGGAACAGTACAGTATTGAATAGTACTTTTATCCTAGGTCTGATTTATTACTCATTTAATATTTATAATTTATTAGAAATTTTTGAGGTCATCCACTATAATTCGTATTTTGTTATTCAATAAACTGTACCTACAGTAGGTATGTCAGAAGATGGTAAGTATATCTAGTTGATTATTTTTCTTTGTAATCTATCAGAATCCATAAATGTGTAAACATATCAACATCAAGTTGCTCTAGTAAGGGAGTTCCCTACATAGAGCACTGAGTCATTCTATGAAAGTTTTTCCCACAGAGTTCCCCTCCTGTATATCGAAAGAACTTCTCAGATTGAATAAAATTGATAAAAAGAATAGAAGTAATAAAACGCAACATGACAGTCTGGCATAAATATGAAACCACAAATTTCCTAAATCTCAGTTCTTATAGAAAAAGCTTCAGGCTATAAGCAAGCATATCTTTCACCTACTCTCAAAATATGACCTTTTTCCTCCTCTCTAAGTAAAGTAAAACCGTAGTAGCGTTAGCGAATCAACGACGCTAAAAGAGAAAAACAGAAGAAAAAGCGAATGGCCATCGCTCTCCCTGTCTCTGTTTTTCAATTTTTTTTCTTTCTCTCTCTCACTCATCCACGTTTTCTCTCCCCCTTAGATGTTAACATATGCAGTGCTTCCAAGCGCCAACAAAGTTCTACTTTCAGTGGATGTAATTCTTCAATCTTTGGCAATCACAGAGAGTAACATCCTTTTACCTCAGCATTTTTTCTGTCCTCATTTAAGATCACCTATAACTGATGACTACCAGTTATCATTTTACTAATACAATTTGGAGTCTATTTCTGCATATTGCTAATATGTTAAGAATTTTCATTTTCATTAAAAGACTCACACTTAAATTAATGACCTTGTACATTCCTTTAAAAAACGAGAAAGCGGAAGAACATTTGTGATATATTGGAGAAATCATTATTGTGAGAAAATAGTTCAGGAATAAAATGCAATAACACAATTGACCTAAGATTTGAAAATCTAATCCTTTCCTCATTACAAGAAGTTGCCTATTGCTTTATTGCATAAACAATGTAAACAATTACATTCTAGAATCGAAACAATTAATTAATTTTATTATTTTTAAACATTTTCAGGTTATCTTTAACACATTTTACCCACAATTATGACAAATAGTTCACGGTGGGGAAAGGGAGATTATCTAGATGTCTGTGGGGGGAAAAAAAAGAAAGAAATGATCTTGCATGACTGAGGTTAGATGTTTGGAAAGGAAATAAAAGAATGCTTTCGGGGAAAGAATTTCTCCACTATGTGGAGAAAGCGATACCTCAAGGCATATTCAGGCAAAAAGCACGGAAACATAGATTTTAACAAATAAGCCTTTACTGCCACAATTTCTGAATTCAAACAAAGTTTGAACGCCTGCCTGAAAGTGTTGGTGCATGAGAGATATTCACACAAAATGGGCATACTTCAAGCGAAGACCTGACAAGGAAGATTAATGGTTTTAGTGAAGAGAGGGGAGTTGGGGAGGTAGGTGAGTAAAGGGAAGGAAGCTCAGGGATAAAGGTTCTACGTGTGTTGGTATATATGTATAAATGAAATTATTCATAGAAATTGTGTGATGTGTATATCTGGTGTTTGTATATATGTATGTAGATTTGTATGTATGTAAATATTTAAAGTAAAGCATTACGATTAATGTTACCTTTTTGGAAGGGTATAGTACATGTTGATTGTTAAAAGGATCGTAAGGTTAATGCAACAATTATATTTACATTGTGACTTGTAAATCTGCCACAATAAAAGTTCATTGCTACTAATTATGAAATATTATCACCTCTAATTCATTAATTTAAAAGTCATGCACACTACACATTGTTAAAACAATTTTGAATGCATTTTCATAAATAATACTTTTCTTGCCGAACATAAATATTTTCATTACTAAAGTGATTTTAATGCTTCATTCAATAATTGATAATCGAGTGTAGAGATATAAATAATTTTACGTTAATGGTACAGGTATGAAAATGGAAATTTAGAGAATAGTTTACAAAAGTAATTTTTTAGTAGAAAAGAATTATTTTATTATACAGCTATAATTTAAATTATTATTGCCCAAAGAGTGTATTATAATAGTTGAATCATAAGACAAGTTTCTGCTATATTGTAATGAAAACGCTTCTGCATGAAATAGAACTGGGTTATAATGTATTTCAAACTCGATGCAACGCTTCACGTTGAACCTCTTTAGTCACTGAGACGAGATTTGTTTCACTAAAAGTAATGAAAATATTCCTATATACGAGGGTGTTATAAAACTTATCGACCTGACTCAGAGATTTCATGAGAATGGCCACATTACTATGATAGTTGTTTAATATCATCCTTTAAATGGCATGCTGTAAAATTTCAGACACGAAGGTAGTTAGTGATGATCGTGGAAACAAACTAGTGTTAACATTTTCTATAAAATGGATAAAACTGAAATACCAACAGATTTATTTTGCAGAGTTGAACCCCAACATATTGAGTTAGATTTCACTTTAAAGGATTCTTCTCATTCGTTTTCGATGTTAAAAATGCGCTGCTGAATTGTGGTCATATATCCATTCAAGATGATGAGCGCTTAGGGTGTCCAAAAATTGCTATGACCAACAGAGATTGTGATAAAAATTCATAATGCCGTACTCGATGATCCTTGACATTGCAAATACTTCGAGAGGTCGTGTCCAGTACATTTTACACGAAAATTTGGGCATGAGAGAGCTTTCCGCTTAGTGAGTGCCGCATTTGTTAACATTTGTCAAATGTAAACTTTGCAAGAGAGTTGAGACTTGCTTAAGCTAGTTTCCGCAATGTCTGATGACAGTAGACGAAACGTGGATTTATCACAGACCAAGGAGCAGTCCAAACTATAGGAAGCATCAGGTGAAAGTGCATCAAAGAAAGAAAAAACAGCTCCATCTTCAGGATAAAGCATGGCTATAGATTTCTGGGATTCTCAGTATTACGCTTCACTATGGACCAACTGAAGGACGCTATTCAGGCTAAACGTCCACACTATGCAAAAAGAAAGCTCTCTTTCATCACGATAATGCGCCTTCACACACGTCTGGGATCATTGCTACATAACTTTATGACCTTCACTTCCAAGTGCTTTCACATTCGCCGGACAAGGCCCTCAGCCATTATTTTTTGTTCCAAAAATCTGAATAAATTGCTGAAGATTTGCGTCAAATGGTGAGCTTGAAGCTGAGACAGACGCTAATTTTTCAAAGTTGGACAAATCTTATTTTACTTAGGGCATTAAAAAGTTGTAAAGTCGTTGGACTAAATGTATGGACTTACAAGGTGACTATGTTGAAAAGTATATTAAAAAAAATATGTCTTGCGTTTTCTTGGTCAGGCTGAAATCTTTTAGAACGACCCTCTTATATACACATTAAAAGCAAAGCGTCCATTTAGGCTGTAAGCCTACATTTTTCAGGTTTTGTCACATTGTATATTATATAATTAGCTTTCATTTTCTATCATTACTTTTTATCATTAGTTCCTTATTACTCAATGAGAGAAAGAGAGTAGTTTTTATTCAATTTATTTTTTCTACAATGTATCCAATATAATTAATTATAATAATTATGTAATTATATATAGCAATTTCATACAGTTCACTGTTTACAATATATATATACATACATACATACATACATACATACATACATACATACATACATACATAATAAATTAAACGAAGGTATAATTCATTAATTTAATATTACCATTTACTGAACACATATTTCAACATTATTTTAAAAAGTTACCTTGGCAATGGATTTTTTTCTGTTGTTGCTTTTGTTGTGGTTATTCTATAATAAATATTAATACCCCTAGTGTGACATGAATAATGTCATTGTTTAAGCTACCCTGGAGAAATAATCTCTCACATTATTTCACATGAAAGAGGGAAAAAAAAAAAAGCCTTTGGCAATTATGGAATATTACCTTCATTCTTTTTAATTAGCAATATAAATTTATATACGTAAAGAGAAACTATACTGATTTTTAAACACATTTTTCACAGACTTGCAAATTATAATATTTTTCACATAATCAGTGCCTTATTTAAGTGTGCAATAGCTAGTTAACACCAGATTTCAATTCCATAATAAATAAATGTATTCTATAATTTACTTAGTTTAAAATGTGCTTTTCTTTTTACAAAAGAATATATGTATATTCATTAAAGTTTAAATTTTGACCTTTATGAATTCCTAGGAATTTATTATATTTACTGGCTCAATAACTGAATCATAATGTACTAGTTTTCATACATTTTTCATTCCTTAAACTGAATAGTTCGCTTTATTTTATCAGCATTAAGTTTGATGTGTTTAAAGATTCAGGCATAAGGCATGGGATTTAAATCTTTGTCCGAACAAAAAATTAGTGTACTGGCTTAGGTATGTTAACTTTAATTGACAAATTTAAATTCATTCTACCAACTTAAAGAAGCCTAGCGTGTGTTAAGTGGTATGTGGCAGGACGATGGTGTTTCACAGAGGCGAGGCGAAGATGTTTCCGGCTAGTCGCGGGCATAAAATAAAGCCAAACTGTGTCAATCCGGCGAGAAGCAAGCAGACGGCTTTAAAGATATAGAAAATTTTCATTAAGGGTAGAGTTGGTCTAGATCAGAAAATATTTCCATGAACATAATTATTAAAAAAAAAAAAAAACAAGTGTTGGGAAACAAACCATTTTTGTAAACAACTCCCCAATTTTCTAACTTGTATGGCGTGGGTTACGCGTTAGTTATTCATGTACCAGTAGTTCATACGCAATAAGGCAACACTGTTCTGCATATTGTGCAGAAACCAGACTTAAGCGGGCAATCAACTGGTGAAAGAAAAAACCTTAATCCTTTCCGTTTTTAGCTATTGGCGTATTTAATGACCGTAGTGTATGCCACACGTTTAATAGTATGCCACAAGTGATAGTTAAGGGTTTGGATGTCAGTGTAGTGGCTCTAGAAATCAACAAGCAGCGTATGTTGTTTAGCGTTGTTTGTTATTGATCTATGCATCACTGTGATCAGCTAACGAAGCAATCGATCGTGAAGTCTCGAGGGACCAATATCTAATATTGTAAATACTGAAATACCTGACTCTGCACGTATTGCTGCTTCGCTCAATCAGCAGTAAGATGACCTCAATAATAAGATCGTATGTCGCTGCGGCGTCACTGCAGAAGTCCAGAGTTTCACCTCCTCATCGCGTTCCGCTTATCTACTCTCCTTATCGCGTCTGTCTCTTTTAGTTTCCCGCGTCCATGTCCTAACTTGCCAAAACACCCTTCTCTATTCTATTGATTTCATAGATGCCCCTAAAACTCGGGGTTGTGACGAAACTCTGCTTTTTTTTTTCCCTATCAAAACTTTATCTGTTATTTATTTAGTGCTCCTTTCTCGGGTTCACTTCCAAGGTTTCCAAAAGTTTTATACTGCTGTGCCATCTTTACTCTATGACTTTATTGGCTAATACATTTAGAATTTTGTTGCACGGCTGTTAACTATTTAGCATATTTTAATTACATTGCATGAGTCGTGGTGAGGACACAATCTTTCACATTAAACATAAATTTCCAGATGCTCTGGAAGGTCTTGACTCTCTCTCTCTCTCTGTTAATACCGTTCCTTCCCTTTTAATATTTTATTTAATTGTTATTAATATTTTATATTTTATTGCTTGTTCCTATTTCTAATTGTGCATCATACTTAAGCATGTGTATGGTCGACGATCCATGCATAAAATATGTTTGTAATATGTATACAGAATTAATATTGAGTCTCAATGCGCAGAAAAATCGCTTAACCTGCAGGCTCAAATACATCCGGTGTAGTGAAGGGCACATTATTTAGATATCTGTGGCAGGGAAGAAAGAAATGGTCTCGCATGGTTCAGATTAGGGGCTTGGAAAGAAAAAAAAAAAAAAACAGTTAATGCTCTCGGGGAAAGAATTTGCGGAGAAAGCGATACCTCGAGGCATATTCTGGCAGAATGCAGGGAAACGGAGATTTTAAGAAATGAGCATTTATCACCGCAATTTCTGAATGCCAATAGAAATTTGAACATTTGCCGGGAAGTGTTGGTGCATGCGAGATATACAATTTGGGAATATTTCTACAGAAGACCCGACAAAGAAGGTTAATGGCTATAATGAAGAGAGGTCAGGTGGGGAGGTGGTGTAATTAAATGGAAGGGGGACTCAAGAGTAAGGGTTTTCATTCTGTTTATGTATTTGTATACAAAATTATTAATAGAAAACGTAAATATATCGAAGTATTTTTGTATGCCTGTAGATTTGTATATATGTAAATACGTGTATATATGTATATGTGTATGGCCATTTTGGTTGTTATGAGGAACATATTAGCATATATGGCTCTAAAGTCCATGTGACAATTGTATTTATTTTAATGTATTCTAAAACTAGTACAATAAAATGTTCATTACTATTACTATTGCTGTAAAAATGCTGTTTATGAAGGAAGTATGGTGTTTTGCTCCTTTTTATATGTAATTTTCATGCAATCGTGTTCCTAATAAATTTAATTGTGCAAGTTTTCTCCTACCAAGGACATATTTTCCTTCTTATATGTATTAAAGTTTCCTTAACACAATATTCAAAGATATACGGGAAGGTTTGGCAAGTTGTCCGTTACGCCTGATAATTTACTTTCACATCTATAGCCCTTGAGAACAAGCTTAACTTTCAACATACAGATAATATGACATCTAATGACTATCTATCGTAACACATTATACCGCCACGGGTGGCCAAAGTCGTTAAGGCACGGACTCGTGAGCGGGAGGTCGGGGGTTCGAATCCCGCCAGGATCGTCCTCTCTGACTAAGGTTTTACCAGGTTTTCCTCAGTCCTCATTAATGGCAAATGCCGTGGAGGTATCCTAAACTTAGGCCTGGAACGTTTCCTATTTTAAAAAAAGCCTTTCCCAATATATCACTTCATCTCATATATCACCAGTGTTCACTACCTGTGGTGCCTCAGTAGTAAAAACGGGAGTTAAACACCATTCAAAAAAAATAATAACACATTACATTGTTTTAAGGTTTGGATGTTTACGTCCTAAAAAGTGGGAAATATGCAAGCAATATAAATTGACCAAAATATGACCAAACAAATACATGAAAAAATAATTACATAGTTGCTGCATGATTTGAATAGCTAAATATCAACAAATAAAAGCGACAGCTACATAGATTTAATACTTTATTTCAGTCACGTTATTTAGCATTAATGTATAATTTTCCATTTTTCTTATAATGGTTTAAATAAACGACACATTTATTTCTGTTATTCACTACTCTTGTTCCTGTAAAGAACAATAACCGGCATTAAGCTAATTGTACATAAGCAAATACCTGTCTACAGTAAAACAAAGTTCTAAGTATTACATACCCATTTCCCTTCTTCGTTTATGGCAGCATTACAATATATCACTAGGCGCACCTTCAAATTCTCTTAGTGGAATCTTCTGTTCTAAGTCAAAATGGTCTTGATCGTAAGATACTCCTTTAACGTTGCAAGATAATATGGGGGTATATTTAAACTGAAATTGATTCCGCAATATCTCCATCATTTCATTTCATGTACGCCAAATTCTCCAACAACTGCTGGAAAACAATTCCTGAACAATTTTGATTGAAGACGCATCAGTGCTGTCAAATGTTTTTGTCTTCGTAGTTCTCGCTCTAATATTCAACTGCATTGAGCCAAGGGGCTCGCCGGGTATCGGTTTGGAAGGAAGTGGGTGAAAAATGCAATTTCTTTAAATTTGTTTACTCTCAATGGCGTCTTTACAAATATGTTCACACTTAGTTTTCGGCATGTTGCTGTTCACTGGCTCACTGTAACTCTTTAAATTTGTTTCTACATTCGCCTGCACTGTGCTTAAGTGCTTCCTGCAAAGCCACATTTCATTGATAGTGAAATCAAAATATAAATAACTTTTTATCAGAATAGATAATTCAAGGAATATAGGTGCATATTATTTTGAAATACCCAACTATTTTAACGCATATGTATACATGATCCAGCCCGCAAATATATGCACAAATTGACTAACATTGAGAAAATTAGCTAAATATGAAACATATGACTGAAAACATTTGTAAAATTGCCCAGAAACATTATTAAACACTATGACTGAAATAAAAGCCAAGAAAAAATTTTACATGTCTTAAACCCTATGTACTATACATCAGGCGGTCTTTTAGTTATGTGACGAACGTATCAACTTTTCTTAAACGCACTGTGTAATATTAGTAGTAAATATAAAAGTATACAAATAACTACTTTTCTGTACTCTATCCGTCCTGTTGCTACCACGTTTTTGCTTTTCTCCGGCACACATCTCCTCTTGTCTTAACCTTCTGGTCTCGCAAAGATACCCCCTCTCTTCTGATTTAGATATGAGCCTACAACTTGTACGACTAACTCGAAGTTTAAGTTACATAATGAAACGCAATACAATTAAATTGTCTGTTTCCGCTTGGAACAGATGAAGTTAGAGATAGAACTGTTCAGTGTTTCACGAGTTTCAATATGTGCTGCAAATGAATATGGGAATAAGTATTTACTTTGTAAAGTAAAACGTTAATTTATTTCACATCGTGAAAACTAAGAAGACAAACAACCCGCCAAAGTATTAAAGTAACAAAATGAGGACAACTAGTACAGCTGAGGTGAGAAAATACCGGCACAGCCACGCTATACAAACATATAACTTGTAGTACTGAAAAGCATTATGATGTGGCTATTGTTTTTATTTATGTTTTATTAGCACCTGTTTGCACTACCTAAAGCCCTCTATTATACAAGTGTGGACACGCTTTGGGGCGGAATTTGCCGACAACCGAACTCCGTGATTGGTTCGCCAGCATCAGCCGCCATTTTGGGTCTGTTGTCTGTGTGTTGCACCATATGCTTATATAGAGAACATTTCAAAATTATTTTAATTTAGTTAATATGCCTGGGTGTTGTGCATTTGGTTGTACAACTCAAGGAAAAACAGGCGTTTTTTTTAACTACGTTATATCGCATTCAAGTTTTAATTTGACATGTAAACTGCATTCAAAATAAATTATGTAATGTAATAAAATACTTGTCAACATGGCTACGTTGTATTTAACAGTAACTATTGTTAAGTTTATTATACTTACAATATTATTACTGTATTACACTATATGCTACGCTTATTCTCGAATACATTTGTCATAGCTTTCAAAATTTAGAGGAATGTATGTAATTTGTGAAGGTGTTTTGAATTTTTTTATATAAAACAGTTTGCCACACTCATATAGTTCATTTGCAATGCCACTATTGCAGAAAAAATAAATAATTTAAAAATTCCATATGCTATTGTAAGATAACTAAATGCACATTCATAATTGGAAGAAGAGAAATGGAAAATGCACATTTAAGGATTATGAATAGTTTACATTTTCAGATATGTTATTTAGTTTATTTATATCTTATTTTCACACACCAATTAAAAATATATATTGCCATAGCCATTCTCATTGGACCAGTTTAGAGCAGAGAAATGTTAAACTACAAAAGTTTTTGTTCTAAATTGAATTTGATAGGAAGCCCTCTAAGCCCTACAATTATTATAATTCATTCTTAACTGACAGTTTAACTGTAGGCCTTATACAGATTATGTCAACACTAATATAATGAATGCATTACTACAAATAATTTAAATAGTGAATAGCAAAATAAAATGAGAAATTCTTATTTTAAGTTTCACGTGTTAAAAGGATGTAATTAATAAGGCCTACGTTTAATATTGCGATTTCTGTTTTAACCGATGACAGCCTTTTCCTCTGTCGGTAAATGACCCGTCATTGGCCGCTGAGTTCGGGTAACTATAACTGACACAGTCTCAAATGTTTGCATTTTCTGTCTGATCTAGGCCTTCTAATGCAAAAAGAAGAACATGAGCAGACACAGAAAGTATAATTCAACAGTATAACACAAATATTTTAGGAATTAACTGTACGACAATCGAGTAAAACGACAGAGATTTAACACGTAATCTTATGGGAGTTAGAGACGGTTAGGCCCAAAATGGAGGGTGTCCATACTTGTATAACAGGGCTTTATCATTACAGAGTTTGATACTTATGAAATGATAAGACCAGAAAGAATTTTTTCGGGGAAGGAAATATTTCAGACCTAATTGAAGATACCTCACCAGCATTTGTCATTCAAGAGGACATAGAAAAACCTGAGAAAACCTCAATCAGTCAGAATGGTCCCACTACCCACTTCATGTCTAACTTAATTCTAGACATATTTCGATCACGTCGTTTTAGTCATTTAGAATGCTTTCCACACATATTTAGTAGCTACAGAATACAAACGTGTCTTTAATATGTTGTCGAATACAACTATAACTTAATTTAATCTGTAAGCAGGTCATTACTGATGGAATTCTCCAACTCAACATTTCTCTTTGATGCCAACTGTGTTCTCAGCAAAAGCTTATGCAGTTTATGAACATATCTGTATGATTACTTGCTCATTTATACATTACGATAGCTTGTGGATATATATCTGCGGTGTTTCATAAGTGTCCATTTTCCTCTCACATCTTCCTGAATCAATGCAACCACAAATCTTTCAAGGAGAGCAGAAAAACGCACTTTAATGAACGTTTCATTGAGTTGTGTGCACTCGGTTTGAAAATCGCTCGGAATATTTATACAATGTTAAAATCCTTGTTTACATACCAATTAAGTTTTAGTCTTCCCATATCGCTCAGTTGATTTGTCGTTATATGACAACAAAGAAAATGAATTTTCTAAGAAAGCACCTACCGTAAACATATTTGTTTTATGTATCATTATTTCCACTTTTAAGAAACGTTTATTTATTTATTATTAATTTACCTTTATTGGTATTATTATTTGTTGTTCTTTCTATTTGCGTATCATATATAAGCATGTACGATCTGCGAACCATGCATAAAACGTATTTGTAATATGTATATGAATTTTATAACAGTAAATGTATACTTACTACTACTATACTACTACCACCACCACCACCACTACTACTACTACTACTACTACTACTACTACTACTACTACTACTACTACTACTACTACAACTACTACTACTTCTATTACTACTACTACTATTACTACTACTATACTACTACTATTACTACTACTATTACTACTATACTACACTTACTACTACCACCACTACTTCTATTACTGCTACTACTACCACTACTACTACTACTACTACTACTACTACTACTACTACCACCACCACCACTACTATTACTACTACTACTACTACTACTACTACTACTACTACTACTACTACTACTACTTCCAATATACTACTACTACTACTACTTCCAATATACTACTACTACTACTACTACTACTACTATTACTACTACCGCCACCACCACTACTAGTACTACTACTACTACTACTACTACTACTACTACTACTATTACTACTACTACTACTACTATACTACTACTACCACCACTACTACTACTACTACTACTACCACTACTACTACTACCACTACTACTACCACTACATACTACTACCACTACCATACTACTACTACTACTACTACTACTACTACTACTACTACTACTACTACATTAAAACAGTACAACTTTATTAAAATAAAACCATCTTAACGAAAGAGGCAGACTGAGGGTGCCAAAAAATGTATACACACTTCAAGCAAAGAAAAAACTATGTTAACATAACAGAACTGAATTCACACAAACTGAAAATGATGAGCACTAATCATCTTTTACAGTTACAACAGTTGCTCAAAATGCCTACCATGGCGTCGATACACTTCTGAATACATTGAACTACTGATTGAGCAACGTTTGGGAAAGTGTCCTCAGCGATTGTAGCACATGCCGTTTCAATTTCTTCCCAGTTGCCAGTATAGCTGGTTTTCTACGGTACACAACATCCTTAAGAGTTCCCCATAGGTAGAAGTCCAACGGAGTTAGATCTGGAGAACGCGGTGGAAACTTAATCGGACCTTTTCGTCCTATCCAGTGCCTTGGAAGATTGTCATCAAGGTACGCATGCACATCTCGGTGGTAATATGGTGGTACACCATCCTGTTGGAAGTAAAATTCCTCATTTCCAAATAGTGTATGACTGGCGGGTAAGACGGATGTGCGTTATCATGTCCAGGTACACTGGGTCAGTTACTGATCCTTCAAAAAAAAAATGGTCCAATTAGACCCCTAGATGGCAATCCATACCAAATATTAATTCCAGTTAAATTAACAGCCATTTCCTAAATAACATGTGGATTGTTTGCACACCGGTAGACACATTTATGTCCATTAACAGTTTTGTTCAGCTTAAATTGTGCCTCATCAGGCCAATAACTTTCCCTACAAAGGCCTCACCCTCTTGCCCCATGTTCCGAAACCACTCACAGTACTGCATTCTCCGATCAGGGTCATCTTCATTTAATACATGCAAAAGTCTTGGGATGAAAACTTTCATCTTTGCCATTTTAATAATACGACGTACGCTGGTTCTGCTAATCCCAGTCTCACGTGCACATTGCGTTGTAGATTTCTGCGTTTCAAAACCATAGCCGAGGACGCGGGGCTTGTTGCTGTGTAAGGTCTCCCAAATCTGTCCTTGTGAACATCGCATACGGTACCATGAGTCTCAAGTTTGTCTCGAATACATGCAATTGTTACTCACGTTGGCGGTTCTATTCTGTACACACGTCTCCATTGCCTTTGAACTTCAACAACATTCTCAGTTTTCCAATATCACTTCAAAATTGCATTCTGCTTTTCAAACGATAAGCTTGGCACCATTTTGTTGTAACAACGGTAGCATAACGTAATGTGAGTCACATGTTTACAGAATTTCATGCAATAATCTTGGCTTCATTTGTTCATTTTCACCCTCGGTGTATAATAACAAGAATTTTTAGCAGAGAACACAAGAAATAGCAGAGATGTGCACATTTAAGAAAATCACGGTGATTTTAGCCAACGTTTAGAGAACGTGATTGGCATGATAGGGTTGCCATTCGAGTTCTATGTGCGATGAATGAATTTTTATTTTATTTTTATTTATTTATTTTTTTAAAATTCTGCGCTATCATTTACATGCAGAGTACGTGATGATGTGAATGTTTATTCCAAAAGGACCTTTTTCTTCAACGTGCATCAAAGTGGGCAATAGTAAACAGATTGACTGATATGGAAATCCCTTTAAAATATTACATACCTACAGATAACAAACATAAAGAAAGCATTATTACAAAAATGAGCGACTGATACCAAGATCTTCCTAATTTTAATTAAAATAATGCAAGCATTTGAGAAGTCTGGGCAGATAGACGACATGCCGCTGTCTTTTGTATAACATTTGTTGACGCAGGTGCACAATTTGTCTAGCCCTCATCTACTTTTATACATTTTAATTCAAAATTTGCGGTTCTTGTACAATGTATCGGTGTCACATTTTTGTAAATAATGATTTCCTAGCCTCATCTTTCGGTGTTTAAACTTTTAAAGAGGTATTCGATTAGAGGAGTAAAATAGTTTCCCTAGTTAGATCTAACCAGTCATTTCATTCTCATGTATGTCTTGAGCGACGGGTGTCTTTTAAAATGTGGATTAAAGGGATTATTAAGACCAGAGAAGGATTTCTATAGAATAACATTTCTTTCATTGCGTGTGTTTCTCAAGACTGAAACCTTCATATGATTATTGTTAAAACTTAGTGAATACCATAACTTTTCTTATTGACTACAGTTTTCATAGCTTTTTGGGTTAGCGTTAGAGTTGATCAACTTCTTCCAGATAATAACTTTCCGGGAACTTTTTGTGTGCATATGAAATAAATTTGATTTAATTCAAAATCACATTTAATTCTTTGAAGTCCACATATAGCGTTAAAATGCATTTAAACACATGTATCATGCAAATATTTGCTATTCTGTAAACTTACTTTTACATGACACTAGATCATCTCTTCTTACTCTTCTTGGAGTTATAATTACAGTAAATAATTAACTTTTCTCATTATTTTCTCGACCTAATTTTTATAATTAAAAATAACGTTTTAAAAACTCTGTACAGAGTGGAAATATTCAAACTTGGTGTGTATTGATAGTAGAAAAAAAATAAATGAAAACAACATTATACAGAAATTTCGTACAAAAATTGCAATAAAATTTCTTACTGCCCCTTTAATTGTTTTTTATATAAAAGTATGTTACTGTTTTGTTTTTTCTTCTTCCTAACCAATCTCAACTTCTAAGTGGGCACCCAGTGTTCACTTCTTCAATGGTGTCTTCATTTTGGAATAAATCCATCACAGTATGCTTGCCATTGAGTTAGGTTCTTTTGTAGTCACTTCTCAATCTGGACTGTCATGCTGTATCGTAGGAACCTCTCTTGTCTTGTCGCACTATCCAAGGTTCACTCCAGTAGAGCATGGCCGGTTTGAGACAACATTAGCAGTGGTGTAGTGTTTATTATTCCAGCTAAACTAGGTACAAGGTTAGGTCCATAAGTTTCCGATAAGGATTGTCGCCCTCACAACACCCTTATCTGGTGTCATACTTTATCTGTTGAGTAAATAATTGTAGCTGTAACTTGTGTTCAGTTGTTCAGATATAGTTGCATAAAGAAGATTGTGACATGTTCAAAATGGAGTATCGAGCTATTATAAAGTTCTTCACAAAAGAATAACTTACTCCAAATAAAATTAAGCAGTGATTGGACGTATATATGGGGAAGCATCCTCCTCGTATTCTACCACAAAATAATGGACCAAACTTTGCCGAATGGGTCGAGAAAGCATTGAAGACGAAGAGCGTGCAGGTCAGCCCTTGGAGGTGCTCACTCCTGAAAACATCGCTCTTGTGGAAGAAGAAATTACGAACGACCGGCGGCTCAAAGTTACAGAAATAGAAACAAGGGGAGCCTTTGTAAAACAACAGTCCTTCGAATTGTTCATGAACATTTAAACATGAATAACGTTAGCGCAAGATGGGTGCCTTGACTTCTTTCCTCAGTCCAAAAGCAGCAACGAGTCATCTGTTATCAGGCATTTTTGGAGCTGTGCCATGGCAACGAGAGAAAAGTTTCACAAACCATTGTTACAGGGGGTGAAACTATGGTCCTCTACTGTGATCCATTGTCCAAAAGAAAGTCAATGGATAGCGTAAACCTGGAAAGGGTTTAAATATAAGCGTTACGAGATAAGACTGGAATTCGCGGTATGATTAATTTTTTTTTTTTTTTTTTCTGGAAAGGAAATTTATAATGGGTTTACCAAGAATGGGTGACTAAATAGTTAAAGAGTTTTGGTGACACTGCAGTCACTACACATGAACGTGATAAGCTGACACTTTTCAAAATGACGAAATTGTACACTCGATACTAAGGTTCAATAGGAATGAATGAGACCACACTCCAGTACCTATTGAGGGAAATGGTACAGACTGAGAAAACCGGGAGAATTATTGTAAGCATTAGCCACTTACACTCACAGAGATATCAAAACACAAAATTAATTTATAAGGCATGAAGAAATTCTTAAAGATACCAAAATATATTGAGGAAAGGAATTACAGTATTATGGGACACACACACACACACACACACACACACAAATTATGTGTAGGGAAACTCATGTTTCCCGTTTACTCCATTATGGTGTCAAGATACAGTCAGGTTCCAAATGTGTGCTTGACCTCTCAAGAGCAACACACTGAGAAGAGCTAGTCAATTATGCAAATAAGGGGACAAGTACTTAGTCGAACTCTGTCACGTGAGCGGAATGTTAACGTTGTTGCACATTTACACAGCTAGTTCTCTGCTATGTTTAAACCTGTTAATGATTGCTTGAAAGCGAAACATAACCAACCTAAATATACAAGGACTTCTGGTGAAGCTCCATTATACTAAGGCAAATATTATGATCTGCAATGTACCAACTAACCCGAGGTAAGTACAATTTCCATTTAGTTCGAAATGTTTATTTTTCTTGATGGCATGTTGAGGGAACACACCTAGGTATATCTGCAAATTGCAGCGTGTTTCTACTGTATTGTGATGTTGATACTGGCTTGTAAATTCCTACTGTAAAGTCAAACTTAAACACGATACTTAGTAAGAATTTTGGTTTAACCCTTTTTCTCTGATGCAGTAATTATGAGCTGCTACCCTCATATTTAATTAGAATAAATACAGCAAGTATTTTTATGTAACTTCCTTATTATACTCATGAGTGTAATGTGGTTTTATTTCCTGTACAAGTGTTGAATTATTGTGTGTAAAATGTTATTTTCTCGCAAGAGTGCAGAAAGCTACTCCCGCCATAAAATCTGACCTGGAAATTTCTGTTGCCTATTCTAATAGTATTTTGTAAAAGAGGATCCCAGCAGAACCGATATTTTCTGGAGAAATTTCTAAAGCATGGTTCTTGAAAAGATGTTTATTTCATTTACAGTTAGGAGCTATGTTTTTGTCATGTTAGCTAAGGGCGAAAGCAATAAACATACGGGGTGAAAAGAGGGGGAGTAGTAGTGTTTAACGCCCGTTTTTACTACTGAGGCACCACAGGCGGTGGACACTGGTGATACATGAAATGAAATGATATATTGGGAAAGGATTTTTTTTTTTTTAAGGAAGGAAGCGTTCCAGGCCTAAGTTTAGGTACCTCCCCGGCATTTGCCAGTTATGAAGACTGAGGAAAACCTGGAAAAAACCCCAGTCAGGGAGGACGGTCCTGGCGGGATTCGAACCGCAGACCTCCCGCTCACGAGTCCATGCCTTAACGACCTCGGCCACCCGTGGCGGTAGGGGGGGTGAAAAGAGTGACTGATAACCTCTGGAAGGGAGATCCTAGCGGTTCCATTTGATACCTATGTGGGGTACATGTAAGAAGTCACGTAAGCCATCTGACAAATAATTCAGTAGAGAAAAAAATGAGGGGAACGTTTTACTCAATACATATGCGAGGATGGGAGAAATTATTATTTTTTTTTTTTTTTTTTTTTTGATTTTTCTAAAAACATATTTGAAAGAATAAAGATAGCATAGTTAGACCGGCAGTCTTGCCATTTTGAGGCCGAGGGACACACTCCGTTCAATTCTCCATTCAGTTCAGTTGGTTGGAAGAAAGGGCATTTTCCGTTCGATTCTTAAGTCAGTGTGGAAGAGTAAGCACTAGAGTCCAATTATCTGTTTTGTTTTAGTTCAGTAGAAGAGTTTCGTTTGTGGAAAACTATCAGTGAAGAGTAGGCAGTTGGGTCCCAGATTTAGTTGAGTTTAGTGAAGTTCAGCATCAGAGTTTTAGAGGTATGAATGCGCGTTAATGTCAGAGCGACCGCCAGAGTTAGTGTGAAAGTGGCACATGTTCTCCTGGAAATAACGGTAGTACATTTTATGTGGAATAGTTTATGGACAATAAATTGTGTTTCGCCTCCCATAACGAGAAATGTTATCAATCTCCATATACTCCTTTCCCTGTGCTCACAGGACCATAAAAGTATCCAGCAGCAGAGTCTCAACAGCCGTGGCAAAATATAAGTCAGCGGAAACCAATCATCGGAGAGGAAGAGATAACATTACCGCTGAGAATCCGAAACAATCAAATTAAATCCTTCCAAAAAATTTCCCTCCACTCTACATATTTATTTTATTAACTCCCTCTTCTTTATTTAAAGCCGCTGCATCTGTTAGTAACGCTGAACTCATTAACATGCTTTTGTCTTGTACTGTTTTATTTTGAACTATAATTGAATTACGTCGTTTATTTTCTTATTCCTAGTTCATGCGCAGGACTATTTAGCTGTAGTGGCTAATTATGCACGTCATCTAATGCCAGCGGTTTCTTTTTCCCTGGCGGACACCGGAAGCAGTAAGGCAATAATTCAGAACAATAAATCGCCAAATCTTACTACAATATCGCACTAACACAAAACGCGCAGGCATTTTGCTTTCTTCATTTCATTCGTTCTGAGTCTGTTGTGGGTTTACAAAGATCGTTTCGTGCCAGATATCAAAAGGATTCACCTGTTTATAACAGCATAATGAAGTGATAATGAAAATTTCAGGAGACTGATTGTTTATGCTACGGAAAGTGTTCGGGTAGTCTGGCATGTGAGAAGAGGTTAGCGAGGTTGTTGTAAACAGTTCAATGAAGTCCTTGCGAAGAACAAATCGGGAGTTACACATTCCGCAGGCAACGGTGTGGGAAACCTTCGCTCTTACGTTTGCGAGTGAAGGCGTACAGACTGCAGTGTCAGATTATGACCAGCCATTCACATTATGGTTTCTAAGGTCAACCTACTTGACCCTATGTAGCTATGTGGAGAGTAGGTTCTACATTCCACCCATGGCTCAAGACCTCCTGCATTAGCCATCGCCAGAGTAACGCTTTTATGCTGGGTCGAGTTTGGGACTATAGGTTGGTGTGTGCCGTGTGACCAACATAGGTCACATTGGACATTTGTAAGATTATACATAAAAAGTGATGCTATAGCTTTAATGTTATGAAATTTCAGCACATTTGAAGGTTTTGTTTCGAAAATATAGCTGAATGGAATGTTTCTCGGGTTTGTTTGTACACTATATATATATATATATATATATATATATATATATATATACGGAGGATGCCAAAAATGTATACATACTTCAAGCAAAGAAAAAACTATGTTAAAATAACAAAACTCAATTCACACAAACAGGAAAAAATGAGCATTAATCATCTTACACTTTTACAGTTACAACAGTTGCTCGAAATGCCCACCATCGACGTCGATACACTTCTGAGTACGTTGAACTACTGATTGAGCAACGTTTGTGAAAGTGTCCTCAGCGATTGCAGCACACGCCGTTTCAATTTCTTCCCGAAGTACTGCCAATGTAGCTGGTTTTCTACGGTACACAACATCCTTAAGAGTTCCTCATAGGTAGAAGTCTAACGGAATTAGGTCCGGAGAACGCGGTGGAAACTCAATCGGATCTCTTCGTTCTATCCAGTGCCTTGGAAGATTGTCGTCAAGGTACGCATGCACATCTCGATGGTAATGTGGTGGTACACCATCCTGTTGGAAGTAAAATTATTCTTTTCCATAGAGTGTATGACTGGCGGGTAAGACAGATGTGCGTTATCATGTTCAGGTATACTGGGTCAGTTATTGTTCCTTCAAAAAAAATGGTCCAATTAGATCCCTAGATGACAATCCACCCCAAACATTAATTCCAGGTAAATTAACAGTCATTTCTTAAATAATATGTGGATTGTTTGACACCAGTAGTCACAGTTATGCCGATTAACAGTTTTGTTCAACTTAATTTTTACCTCATCGGGCCAACAACTTTCCCTACAAAGACCTCATCCTCTTGCACCAAATTCCGAAACCACTCACAGTACTGCATTCTCCGATCAGGGTCATCTTCATTTAATACATACAAAAGCCGTGGGATGAAAACTTTCAACTTTGCTGTTTTAATAATACGACGTACGCTGGTTCTGCTAATCCCAGGCTCACGTGCACATTACTTGTAGATTTCTGCGGAGAGTGCTCAAAACGTTCCAAAACCATAACCGGGGACGCGTGGCTTGTTGCTGTGCAAGTTCTCCCAAATCTGCCCTGTAATGCGAGTCACATCTGTTTACAGAACATCATACTACACATTACTGTTGTTTTTCGATGCCACTTTGAAATATATTAAATAGACATCCACTGTGAAAGTGTGTATACACTTTTGACACCCTCGCTATAATGGAAAGGATTGCTGATGATTATAACGGCAAGTTTATTTTAATTGTTCTCTTTCTGAAGCTGATAGCCGGAAGTGTTCTAACCGGTTCTAATGAAACATGACAAGATAATCTTCTACATGTTAGCACTTATTTTTCAATTATAACGCCAGAAATTACAACACTTCAGATCCAAAAATCAAAGTTGTTTGTGTTAACTTTAAAACGGAACCTTCGATTCTAATGTATTATGGAATGAGTTCGACCCTCGAGATATTGATAAACAACGTAAGCAAAGACTTTTTACACATCGGATATTGTTAATTTGTATTGTTGTCTTCATCTTAGCTAGAAATGAATTCCATGCATGCTTTTATAGTGATGAAAGTCCATTAAACTTTTAAAAATAGTTCTTAGTGACATTATGCATGTTGCAAGAGAACATTAGAAATTTATTCTTGAATGCTACCTCCGAACATTTTCAGTGTGTAAATGCTTTCTTGGCCAACTAACCACAGTTTTAACTGCATAATTTGTAACTTTTATAATTAGTTTGAGCGATAAATATCATAAACAAGAGTTATCTTAATGTAATAGAGATTAACACAATCAAGTCTCATTCATAGAGATGGTAACGTCGCAGCACGCAAAACTGAACAATAAATATCACATAAATATGTGCCCTTGGTTTTTCAAGTAATAACTACAATACTTATATAAATTTAATCCTACTATATGACATACGTAATATACTCTGGCAATGATGATTGCCTGGGGGAATGAAGCCGGGAAAAAGCCCGCCACATACTTTATCCCAACTTTTACCATGTGCAGCTTTTGCAAGTTTTTAAGTTCAATTTCTCTATTTTCTAATTGCGTCTTCATCTACAGAGGTTATCTAGAAATCATTTCAGATATGCAGGTTTACTCTTATTCTTCATTCAAAAAAGATATACCAGTATATATTTATTAGAGTGGGTTATGTCGAGGGATTTGATGGAGTTTTGAAAAGTCATTCAGCTCGTCAACCTTAAGGCTTATTGTGCTACCCCATTGCGAGGAGTGTCTTCATTGTTTACCAAAATCCGTTCCTAGTACAAGTTGCAGTATTTTGGTTCCAATGTTGGCATCTTTTCCCAGATCTTCCCTGGTTATAGAGAGAACCAGCCTCTTTCTTTCCAGGAGTGGACACTCAAACAAGATATACGAATATGATTCCTCGTTCTGTTTGCACAATCTGCAAGTGGGTTCGTCGTTATGGAGACCCGGTTTTCGTAGATGTTTTCTCAAGTGATTGTGTTCAGTAATTAACATTACTTTCTTTGTTCCTCTTCTATACAATAGGAGAAGGGATGAGGAGAGATTCTTGTTAGGGTCTAGGATGAATTTCCTAGTATGAATCTGTCCAGGACAGGTTTGCCACCTTAATTTGTGCTTATCCCCAATCCATGTATTGACTGCGTTCTTAGCAATATAAGTAATGATTCCGCCACTGCCTCAGGACCAAAAAAGGGCATCAGCCTATATATATATATATATATATATATATATATATATATATACCGAGGGGGCCACAAAATGCACAATAGATATATTTTTTATATATTTCAAAGTTGGACCAAAAAACAACAGTAATGTGTAGTATGGTGTTCTGTAAACAGATGTGACTCACATACATTATGATAGTGTTGCTACGTGATAGGTAAATCAACAATGAACCAATGAAGCCAAGATTATCGTATGATGTTCTGTAAACTCTGACCACATTACGTTATGCTAGCGTTGCTACAGCAAAATGGAGCAAAGATTATCGTTTGAACAACGGAAAGCAATTTTGAAATATTTTTGGAAAACCGAAAATGTTGTTGAAGTTCAAAGACAATGGAGACGTGTGTACAGAACAGAACCGTCAACGCGAGTAACAATTGCACGTATTTGAGACTCATGGTACTGTATACCGTAGAAAACCAGCTACGCTGGCACCACTTCGGGAAGAAATTGAAACGGTATGTGCTGCAATCGCTGAGGACACTTTCGCAAACGTTGCAAGTGTATCGAAGCCGATGGTGGGCATTTTAAGCAACTGTCGTAACTGTAAATGTCTAAGGTGATTAGTGCTCATCATTTTATGTTTATGTTATTTCAGTTTCATAGATATTGCAATAAACTTTTGGATAAGTACGAAGGGAATTATTTTATTTATGTCTTAGACTCATCGAAGAAATACACATCTCTTTAATCTTGTAGATTTCCCTTGAAATGAACTAAAATTTAATGTTATTATTCGGGTGATCAATATATCTCCATGTTGGCGTGCAGAAAGTGACTCTCACACTGTTCAAGAATATTAAGTGAATTGTTTTAGTTCCGCCCTGATTTGAAAAGGTAACGCAGGTGCGGGAAGCAAGTAACATCAGCTTAAAGCTTGAACGAGATTCCATGGGAACTACCGGAATGATAGAAAAGGGAAGTGCAAACAGCTGAGTGGTTACCTCTTGATAAAATGAGAACGCATTTGAACACAAAAGAGAAGTGCTTTATTTCTTTTCCATGTCACCATTCTACAACTAGTGACACGCTATATTTAGCTTTTTGACACTGAGCGCGTATTATGTGTGCATTTTATATTACAGCATCCAACCATATTACCCCATCGTCATGTTTTAAGTTAAAATGTCTTATAAAGTGTTAGAAAAATGTGCTCTTGCTGATCAAACGACATTGTATTCTTCGATCAATTGCTAGCCAAGGTTCTAAGAAAAATAGGTTTTCAAATCCATGAAGAGGTCCATTACATTTCTGATGGAGAGAGCTTAACATGGATTGATATTATTGCTATCTACAGATTACAGTCTCCAGCAGAGATCATCGATTCAACCGTTAGGTTTGAAGTGAGTGGAGAACAGCCTGAAGAAGTTAATATAGAAAAAAATAGCGTTTATTATTCGACAATAGCATACGCATATTTTGTACACATTTATCAATTGAGTGATAAATCGATAACGTGCTTTTTTGGGTTCAAAGTAACAACTATTATGTTTTTTTTATAAACTGCGTTTTTTTTTTTGTTATTATTTACGGACACTCTTTAACATCTTAAGTCATCAACGTCCCATTCTATTCAGGACGTGAAACGGCCGACAAATTTTGCTCAGAGGCCTCTTCTTTCAGGCTTGAGGTTCTTTTCGTGCCGTAAATATACGACACGGGAGCCACGGCTTTACTTCCCTTCCGAAAGAAGTCATCCTTAGGATTTTTACGCCCGAAAAAATCGACCCTGGCCGTGTTTGAACCCGCGATATTGGGTTTAGAAGGCATAGTTACCACTCCACCACCAGGACCGACTATAAACCACGTAACATGTATAAAATTTAAAAAACTGTGCAATATGAAATAATAATTACTTTATTAAATATTTACAATATAAATAACATATAATAAAATGCAGCGTTCGTTTCTTTAAAAAGTTAAATCATTCGTATCCTAAATCCATTTAGTCATGAATAGACGGCTAAACAATAGACGGCTTAAATAATTGGTTATCGGAGTTCGAATGTTACAGCCAACTGGATTTTTTTATATGCAATGGATCCATTATTGCCCTCAGCGGAAACTAAGCAATGTGAAGGATTTATAAACGAGGAATATAGATAAAAATGTAAACAAAAGAAATAAGCAATATAGATAATGGAGTTTTACTTGAAAAAGTAAATGAGAAGTCAGTTACTGCACGCTAGTGAATCTTGGGTCTTGAATAAAAACGACGATATGAAACAAATAATATTATACTTTAATTTAATAGTGTTTACAACATTTGTTGTTCATTGTGGGTATAATTTTGTTGCTATTATGAGCTTATAATCAAACTCGTATATGAGTCAGACTTCTAAAGAGATGAATAAATATAAATAGGCATAACTTTTTGTTAATATTTTAGTTCAACAAAAAGAAATTTTCCCTCCTGAACTTGAATCTACTACGTAAGGAGAAATATGCTGCCATCACATGTATTTCTTTGCACGTCAAATTTTAACATGAAGCTTATAGGCCTCAGGGGACAGAAAATTGTGAGGAAAGTCAGTGGTTGACTAAATACAATGTATGAAGCGACTTTGTAGAAGAAAGGGTACCACCTGTGGAAGACAGGCATATAAATAGATGACACTGCTTGACATATTCTGCACTTAAGGGGCAACTTTCATACATAAAGGGAATATTTAGTATAAGAGCAAATAAATCCCTCATGGGAGAATTGGTGTTACAAAAAACGTTAATTTATGCACTTTGTAAAATACAGGCGGTATTGCTATATAGTGACCAACTATGGAGCATGTTCTCATGTTATATATTAAGGAGTACTGCCTAAGTAGTCTTAATAGAAGAAGGGGAAAAAAGTATTTCTAAACAGTAACTTCGCTTTTGCTTTATTTCCATATAGAAGACTTTATTTTCAAAGCTGAAGGGTTTAGTCATAGAGCACTATAAATGAAAAAGGAGTGTTTCAACTTTTTATGTATTTTGCGTCTTTAGTGAAGCAAGTAATTTATCAATTAAATCCTGAAAACATCACTTAATTGGAATACAGTACTTATTCTGTAATACCGGGATATTTTAAACTCCTATCAAGGCTAGATTTCATTATATCCATGATTTTAACACACTTCGTTAGCTCAGGGGTGCCATATTTATTTTACAAACTGAAATATATTCACACAAGTGCTTAGAGTAAAGTTATCTTCAAACAGTCTGAAGGAGTTTTTGAATGCGGATGATGGCTCTCCTGGCTGTCAACTTAATTCCTTAGACCACGTTGGTAAGTCAAAGCTTGAAGGAGTTGTAGGTGGCGGGAAGAATGGCGATGGAATTTTAATTATATGTAGATACAGCTCCCCACTAAATAACTCTTCTTGTCGGTCTACAGGGATGTTGCTGGTTTTGGGGACTTGATAGTGCCGAGTTGAGTGAGGGGAATTAAAGGTGATGTGTTGATGAGAAAGAACACTTTGTTATCTGCCAGTTGGAGTCGTTTATTCAACCAGCAAGTGCATACCATGGCGTTTTTCTTCGGATCGCAGAAATGAGTCAGATGGCAGACACGCGGTGTTATATTACTCGTACTTGACTGCTAACATACTTGCCTTCTAAACTCAAGATCGCGGGTTCGAACCCGGCCAGGACCGATGGATTTTTGCGGGCGTAAAAATCCTAAGTATGACTTCCTTCGGAAGGGAAGTAAAGCCGTGGGTCCCGTGTCGTACATTTGCGGCACGAAAAAGAACCTCAAGCCTGAAAGAGAGGCCTCTGAGCAAAATTTGTCGGCCGTTTCACGCCCTGAGTTGAATGAGACGCTGATAACCTGAGTTGTTAAAGAGTGCCTATAAATAAATCAATCAAAAAAATCACCCAATCTGACTGCTAAGAATAAGCGCCGAGCAAAAGTGAAGCTTCCAGTGCGAGTTCCCAAGACTAATTCCCAAAAAGGTCAATTTCATGTGCTTAAATACTCGATAAGACTTTGTCCACGTGATACAGGAACGCTCTATTTTCCCGCCACTATGGACATCCTTATAGGCTATCGGTAACTTCGTGCAATTTCGTCCACCGTTCAATTTCAATTTCTACCGTCCGTTAGAGTTCAATGCCCTTTAACGGTAGCACACGTGTTAACAGCGTTCGTCTTTGCCAACTTACCTACTTCCTGCTTTTCGTGACATTTTTGCACACTTACAGCTAGCCTAACTGAATTGTTACATATGTTCTAATTAGTTTCTCATAATTGATGGGGCACCAAAGACGGTATCAAGTCTTCATGGGGTAGTGTGTTGTGCTATGTCTTATGTAGGAGAGAGGGCATTTTAAAAACATTTTCTATAGAGATTAATAATCTCCCAAAAGTACTCTGCATTTCAGGTTTAATAAGTTGTGACTAACATCATTCGTTTTGAAATAAAGAAAGAAAGATAGGTATTAGGTTTATATAAATCACTCTATAACACTGCTTTGTACTAGTAATCCTTTAGAAATTTTCTTGTTTTGCACTGTCTCCTTTGTTTTCTAAATAAAATAAAGTGATTTTCAGAGCTCTTTCTGCATTGATATTTAGGTAAACAAGTGACCATAACTAGTCGGTAGCTTTCACGGCTGGAGTCAGAATATAACTAAACGTTTCTTCCGGGCATAGAAGCCCTTGGAGCTTTGATATCCAGACGTTTCGTCCCCGCCTATGGAGGAGGGATTACTTTACTTCCATACTTTAAAAATGTCACTGATAGAATTGGACGTTTACTTAAGCATCATAACGTTGAAACCACCTTCAAGTGAACTAGATAGATCAGTACTTTGTTACGCTTGGCCGAAGATCCTAGGGACTCGCTTGTTTCGGCCGGCGTCTACCGGATTCCTTGTTCCTATGGTGCGGTATATATAGGCACCACTCACCGAAGTGTCAACACCCGGCTCTCAAACTCAAGAGATATTGCCGTCTGGGTCAGCCGGACAAGTCCGCAGTTGCAGAACATGCAATATGGGCAGATGCTTTTCTTTTTTATTTCTGAGTAATGTTTAACGCCCGTTTTTACTACTGAGGCATCACAGCCGGCGACACTGATGATACATGAAAGGATATATTGGGAAAGGATGTTTTCTAAGGAAGGAAACGTTCCAGGCTTAGGCTGGAAGGTTCAGCGTACCTCCCCGGCATTTGCCAGTAATGAGGACTGAGGAAAACCTGGAAAAAAACCCAGTCAGGGAGGATAGTCCTGGCGGGATTCGAACCCCAGACCTCCAGCTCACAAGTCCGCGCCTTAACGACCTCGGCCACTCGTGGCGGTGGGGACAGATGCTGAATACATTGTCCATTATAATGAGACAACTGCTCTTTCTTCGATACCGTACTACCAATCAAGACTACAACGTGAAGCAATAGAAAACTATAAACACCCTAATAACTTTAAGAGAAAGGGAGTGAATCTCAAGTTGAATAAAACTTCGTATCCGAATCTTGAGCATATAAAACAAGCCCAAACACACGCGAACCAAGCTGTTATCGAAGTGTAAATGCCCTGCCCACCGAGCACATACCCCCTGCTCCAGACGAGCCAATCTGCTACGAGCAGCCCGTGTATAAATGCATCTCCAGCCAGCGACTTGCCTATAGACCCAAGATCACTGATCTAACCCGCCAGGATAGTGGGACTTTTTGGACATAAATATGTTAAATAAGTCTTCTTTCAGAAGGGAATTAAAGCCATGAGTTCCATGTCGCAGATTTAAGGCACGATAAACAGTCTCGAATCTAAAATAAGAAACCTCTGAGTAAAATGTATCAGCTGCCTCACGCCCTGAATTGAATGGGATGCTGATGACCCGAGATGTTAAAGAGCGTCCGTAAATAACCAAATACTTTTAAAGGTATTAAAATTAAGAACCCCAAGGCTTGTTCAAATTATAGTGAAAAGAAAATACAATATCATAAATTAAAATGGCAGAGCATCTGGAGCAGATCAAGATAATGGTGTAGGAAAAAAAAAGGCAAACATAACAAAGGAAAGATTTATAATTCAAAGTACAATGCATTAATGAAATGAGGAAACGCTCCTCTAAGAAACTCTTGGCCGTAGAGGTAGCAATAGAGAGTCAGAGAAAGACTGTACAGTGATGGATAACAGCGGTTGTAATTACGGTAAAAGCCGTTCTTTCTAGAAGTGTAAGTGCAAAAGAAAAGAATATCTGAAATTATAATAAAAATTTTGTACATTCATTTTCGTTAGCGCCTAAATTTGGATTCTAAAACATTCCAATTAAAGTAAATTAGAAACAGGCTTCTCTTACAGCTTAATAATTACACATTATTTGACGTTAACGACGTAAAATACGTGTTTCACATACTATACTAAGAGAGTGCACATTTTTCAAATATTTAACGATAATGGATAACGTGTATTTTGTTTTATTGCTAACCTGGCAGTAAATGTTACAGAGAATTGCTCATCTGTCACAATAATTCTTCTGGCGTACGAAATAAAATAAAACATTTATAAATGTTGTGGTCAGGCTAACACACATTGACCCATGGTTCAAAAGCTATACGTGCAGAGAAGGGGGACCGCCTGGGTCACTAAGAGGAGATAACATTTAGAAGTTGAAGAAAACAAATGGAACGACTGTGCATATTTCCTACTTCCTTTCCTAATATTGCAGTCTTTTTCTTCTTAAGCCATCGTGCGTTTTAAAATGTAAAAAATTGCTAATGTTATAAATTGTTATACAGCTATTGCAAAGCTGATTCCTTGCTTCAAACTTTCTAAATGTACAGTGTTTTTCATACTTCCTTAATTGTTTTAAAATGTTCAGAACTTATAAACAAAATTCGCAATTTATTTGTAGCAACTTTGTAATATATTCATAATTTGTTCTATTTGTCTAGTAGAAAATGATCCGGCAAAGAAACGTTAAGTTAAAAATAGTCAGCAAATTTAAAACTACAGTATTGCTTGATGATATTGGCTCTCTATTACAATTCAATGTTCGTCACGAAATCTCCCTGTATGCTAGTACGGCAAAAAGAATTCATCACACAAAATTACCTAAATTTTGGTCATACAAAACAACAGAAGTGCAATCCTTACAGGAAACCTATCCGCAGAAAAGAATGTACAGCACCTGTCTTTTCGAGTCCACGCATTGCTTCAATGTTGAGGCGTATGAACGTTCAACACACAAAACAATCACTACTGACAACACAGGATCCAAAACTCTTACTACTGAGGCACCACAGGCGGTGGACACTAATGATAAATGAAATGAAATGATAAATTAGGAAAGAATTGAGGTACCTCCCCGGCATTTGCCAATTATGAGAATTGAGGAAAACGTGAAAAAACCTAAGTCAAGGAAAACGGTCATAGCGGGATTCAAACCCTGGACCTCCCGCTCATGAGTGCGCCCCTTAACGACGTGGTAGTTTGCTCAGGGTCAGCACGTTTAAACTGATGCTTCTATATGTTTAGACTTCACTTCGTTATTGTTGATTTGATTTATTTATGGAGTTCTTTAACATCTCAGATCATCAGCGTCCCATTCTATTCAGGGCGTGAAACGGCCGACAAATTTTGCTCAGAGGCCTGTTCTTTCAGGCTTGAGGTTCTTTTTCGCGTCGTAAATGTACGACACGGGACCCACGGCTTTACTTCCCTTCCGAAGGAAGCCATACTAAAATTTTTACGCCCGAAAAAATCCATCGATCCTGGCCGGGTATGAACCCGCGATTTTGGGATTAGAAGGCAAGTATGGTTACCACGACACCACCATGACCGACACTTCACTTCATAAAAGGAATATAATAATTTGAAAGAAAAGTTATCCAAGGTCTGCCGAGAGAAAGCTCCACTGGTATAATGGAATCTAAGATAAACATTATCTCGGCTTTATAGACCGGCTTTACTACTTTTAAGATCAATTAACTCCCAAGTTGCTCTTATGAGGTTAAATGGATCCCGTTACATGGTCTTCTTTCTGCAAATATTTTCAAGATTACTAGAAATCGAAACCAGAACCTATAAATAGAACAATCGCCAAACAATGAGGCTCTCTGTTTCTTTTCAATGTATAAAGTCATTTAGGAAATAAAATTCACAACACTTACGTTATACAAAGGAACAATGCAATCATGCGGATATATCGTGAGATTTTCAAGGTTCTATACGGAGATTATTTCAATAAAAATAATGACATAAAGTGGTGTTGACAGGTGGCTATGATGATAATGGTGATGTGCAGAACACTTGTGTACGTGGTAGTGACAATATTGATGAACCCTAGCCCATATTCTCCCACTCCACTATGAAACTCTCACGTGTAATAGTAATAACCGAACTTTCCCACATATTGCTAGTGACTGATTGATTCTACGTGATGGATTACGTGCGGCACCATTCTTCCTCCCCCAGTTAGATGAGTTCAGTGTATCCACGCAAACCGCTTCAGCCTTGTTATTTAAGTGTGCATGTGCGCGCGCGGAGTCTTTACTGTTGATTACATACCATCCCGTAAAGGGGGTAATGGTATGACCAAATGGCAATTACCAACAAATGGACGAAATATACGAGGTGTTCCCAAAGCATCATGAATGTCGTGTCTCACTGAAATAAAATGGGCTCCATGTGAAATCACGTTTACGATCTATACGAAATGGAATGAAAAACAAATAAAATAAAATATGGCATATCCTCGATGCATATAAATGCAAATTACATCTCTGCTATATTAATATTGATAAAGATTTATCTTACGACACCAACTACAGATAAATTCTATTATTTTTAAATTTCTTTTCATAGCTGTCTAACACCATGATCGGGTTTAAACAATTGAATGTAAAAATTGTTTACTACATTGCGGTTAAAGTGAGTAGAGTAGAAAATGTTTTAAAGAGTTAATGAAGAGGTACAAATGACACATATTAGGCTTTTTAACCTAATATTGCAATTTGCAAGTATTCTTTCATTTGTAACAAGCTGATAATGCACAGATTAAATGAATTGAACGTTTATGTTGATATTTTAGAAAAGGAAGACACCCGTACAGAGAAATCGCAATTTGTGGATTATATTTATGATGGAAGAAGATTGGAATTTCCGAGGGGTGCCAAAAAATGTATACACACTTTCACAGTAGATATCTATTTAATGTATTTCAAAGTTGCACAGAAAAACAACAGTAATGTGTAATGTTCTGCAAACAGATGTGACATAAATTACTTAATGCTAGCGTTGCTACAACAAAATGGAGCCAAAATTATCGTTTGAACAGCGGAAAGCAATTTTGAAGTTGTATTGGAAAACCGAGAATGTTGTTGAAGTTCAACGGCATTAGGACGAAGAGGTTTCATTGCGTTCTCCGGATCTAACTTCGTTGGACTTCTCCCGATGGGGAACGCTTAAGGATGTTGTATACCGTAGAAAACCAGCTACACTGACAGCACTTCGGGAAGAAATTGAAACGGCATGTGCTGCAATCGCTGAGGACACTTTCACAAACGTTGCTCGATCATTGTTAAACGACTCAGAAGTGTATCGACGCCAATAGGGGCCATTTTGAGCAACTGTTGTAACTGTAAAAGTCTAAGATGATTAGTGCTGATCATTTTCTGTTTGTGTGAATTCAGTTTTGTTATGTTAACACAGTTTTTTCTTTAATTGAAATGTGTATACTTTTTTTGGCACCCTCTGTGTATATTATAAGATTGTAATGTTTTTCTCAACGAAACTCGGCACATAAAGATGAATTATCAAACGATTTATCGAGCTACTTAGCTAGAAAATTTGAGCTATTGGTGATAGTGTTTAACCTAAAGCGAAACTTTAAAAATCTTAGGAGTGGCCGCAATTTTATTTATTTTTTTTTTCTCTCACTTAGTAAATGCCATTGAAATAAAATAAGAAAAATACTTATCAAACTCGAAAAAATCAGACTATTATAAGTCGGGGCTAACCTAAAACACAAAATTTAAAAACATTTGTTTTTTTAACGCAAATCTGTATGTACCATATAAATAAAATAAGAATAGTGACTTCTGAAATCAGGAAAGTCGGACCCTTAAGAATATAGGTATACCTGAAAAACGAATTTATGTAACCGCCGAGGACGTCTATTAAGAAGGCCCAGGGGGAGGGGTAATGTGGCATAGATTAATATTGTTAGCAAACAGGGGCCGCCTTGTGGCTTTAGTACTAAATGGCAGTGGATTAAGACGAATTCCAGGGAATACTGGAGCGATACGGAACTATATACAAATCATAAACGGTAGTGGATGTACTCTTATCAACCTTGGTAGCGTAAGGTGTACAATAATTGCAGAACACAGAAAAGCTCGTACTCCCTATGTTATAAATGAAGTGTAATTGGAAACATTAAATTAACAATATAATAGGTAAATAAAATAATGATACGAGAAAATCATATACCTTTAACCCTGAAAGATTTATATATATATACACATCCATATGTTCATTCGGTGCTACTTGTTTTTTTACTACATTGCCTTATCTGGCGCTCAGTAATAACCTTCACAAATTGTACTTAACTGAGGAATGTACTTAGTTTATGCAGCTCCTGCGTGGCAGACATTTTTTGGCCTGTACCTGCTGCTGGAAAGATGGGCCAAGGTCATGTAAATCGATGTTCTATTGATGGACAATTTCGCCTGGAATTTCTATAGTACAACCTTCTTCTAAGCCTGGTTTTTCCTTAGCCCCGTGTGGGCCTTCGACTTAATGCGTAACCGCTGCGTCTTCTAACTCCATCACGTGATATCATTGGTTGCAGGGGGTATGTGATCAGCACACCCCCTCCCGCCGATCGCTATATCGCGCTTCACTAGTTCGAAGATCGCCACCTCTCCATCAGGCAGCTCCCAATTGTCCTCATGATGCTGGGTTGGGCCCCGTTCCAGACCTCCCTAACTTGGGAAAATTTCTAAGCAGGTACCGGAAATGAACCCGGACCTCCCGGCCAGCAGTCAGCAACGCTAACCGCTAGACCAAGGAAGTAAAATCTAGATTAGTCTTGTTTTTATATCGCAGGAGTTGTTGAAAGAGATTTTTTGTGACTTCCGTCTGTTATGTATTTTTAACATGTATAATGAAATTTGCTTTCACATTCTACAACCCTGCTTCAACAGTTCTTCAAAGTCTAATGCATTCTTTAAGCTGCTATACAATATGGGGACTATTTCATGATTTTTGTGTCCTAGTGGTAATATTTCTATACAGTACATTACAGTAAAGTTTGCTTTGTTAATACAGCCAACGTTCTCTTTGACTGAAGCTGCTCACGTTTTCCTAACTTTATAAATGACGAATGCCGGAGGGGAAACCTAAACATAGGTCTAGAACGTTTCTTTCCTTATCCCCCCCCCCCAATTTACCATTTTATCTTACGTACCAATTTCTATCGCTTATAATGCTTCAGTAGTAAAAACGGGCATTAAATAACATTAAAATGCCTTATTAACAAACTAATACGTAACAAATAGTATATAATAACGCAAAGACTTGAATTGCACTTATCTTTTAACGAAAAACTGAGTAATATTAATACTAGAATAGAAATTATGCTTGGTCTCGTAACAGCAAACTGCGACTGACTCTGCATATGCAACCATCAGGGCGGTAAATGTTTAATATTATGACTGAAAATTAACTTGATCTTGACATAGTCCAAATAAAATACAGGTATAAACGAATCTACTGCTGATATTTGCATGTAAATAGCTGCTCTTTCCCAAAGATGAAACCTTTGTGCTTATATGGTTCATTATGCAACTGCAGAGTGCATATATGTTGATTAGCGACCAATGGCACAGCATTTTGAACATCGGTCGTGGTAATCTACTTCATTATCACTAAATAGAAGATTTAAAGTTGCTTAGGAGAAACGTTTTAATACTCAATTTTTATTTAACAAATTACGGGAGATGCTTACGTTACAAACCTTGGCTATTAATTACTGCAGAATAATGTATAGATAAATTCCAAAATCTAAATATTAGTGAGTAAAAATGTTGATGAAAAAAAAAGCAACCTAAACATGCAAAATAACGAAAGAAAGTGAATTCATAGATGAAAATATAAATTGTGCTCCTTTTTAAAGTTGTATACACAAGCAAAAAATATAATCCTGGGAGCTTAGAAATAGCAAAATAGGAAATTTTTGCCGGAAGGGAATTTGAACATTTGGTTATTGCGTTTATGAATAATACGTCGAATTAAACATACGCAAAGTCAGATATCTTTGTATATAAAATTAAAAGCAGCAAAATAAATTGTTTGTATATCACAGTGGGGCAATCTAGAAGGATAAGTGGTTATTCAACACATCACGTGTTTTTAAACCAGCTCTCAATGTCTTTTATAATCACAGTTGAAATTTTGGCTCTCGTTAGCTAGTTGCATTAATTCCATTCTAGCTGACTTCGTGAACAATAGTATATATTACGTATAACTATTTATATTGTGAATTTAGTGTATGTCATTAATATTTTCTTTTTAACCCTCTTATAGATTCGTGCACAATGATGTTTGAAGTTAATTTTTGAATGGTATTTAACGCCCGTTTTAACTGCTGAGGCACCACGGGTGGTGAACACTGATGGTATGTTGGGAAAGGATAATTTTTTTTAAGGAAGGAAAGGCTCCAGGCCTAAGTTTAGGGTACCTCCCCGGCATTTGCCATTTATGAGGATTGAGGAAAACCTGGGAAACACTTCAGCCAGGGAGGACGGTCTTGGCGGGATTCGAACCCCAGATCTCCCGTTCACGATTTTCAGAGTGAAAAGATGGAAATGGTTTGAAAAATATTGTTTTTATCGTTTTTTCAAATGCCATCCAGTTGGTGCTCTCGGAGGCTTTTTGGCCTGTCTGCCTAGTAGTGAAGCAACCTTATCTTACTTTTGAGATTGGCACACCTAGAGGTGGTAGCTTCCAAAGGGATGAAATACAGGTAGAAATGAGGCCGCAGGACCGACCTTTTATCTAAGTAGATCTAGCCTGTATCTAACCATATGAGCTCGGACTAAAAAACTATGCTGATGGCCATATTTACAAATATGAGTTGTATGTAAACAAATATAACTGAAAAACAGGTGCATTCGAAAAGAACTGTTAAAATTCAGTTTTAAATTAGAAGGTTAATGTAAATTGATTTTTAGAATAAAAATACATGAACGTTGAACATTATATTTACTCATATTAGAGTATAAAATAAACAATTTTTGTATAAAATAAACAATAAACAATTTTTGAACCGCAACAAGGTCAAGAAGTAAGTGTAACGTTGTGAAATGAACACGAAACTCTATGATGAATGTTTATTAATATCTTTAACTTCCAATATTGCAGATAATATCCGAGCCAGAAATGATTTGTGATAATTCATTCTTGCAGTTAATTAAATGGAATATTCCATACACGCTACCGTAGTCCAGTGGTTCAGTGCAGATCATTTACAATTGGTTTAATTTCGAAAACCTCCTTCATACTGTTTAAGATTTATGACATGGTGGGGGAAGAAATTAATCAAACGTACGCAACTCAAAAATGTTCAATATTTTCAACCAAATTTTACGCTTTTTCATCCTAGAATAGTGTCATATCTCTTTAGGCCTCTTTCGGGATACTGTAGGCGAGGCTTCAGTTTTATATTTTGTTATTTTCCTGCAATGTCTAGTAGAACAGTGTTATATACAAGTTACGCCAGTTTTCTACTTTACTTCAACATTTTTGGCAAGCATGCAATGTTCTTGTTGTCAATAAGCATGAATAAAAATTACCTTGATCATTCTTAACCATTGTCAAACAGTTATCTGTTCTTGTTGTGTGTGATATCGTGGAGTAAAATGAATGGTTACTTTTCAAGAGGAAAGCATTAGTTCAACTGACTTGTGAAAAGACATTTTTTAAATAATCAATAAGGTCAACAGGAATATTGCGACAGTATCCCTGGCTTTCCCTTAATGCAGCAATGGGAGATGTTTTTTCTGGCAATTTTGAACATAAGAATCAGGTAATTTGTAACTTTATTTTTATTAATAACTAATCACATCATTTTAACATAATATAGATAACTTAGTATTTTGAATATTTTACTCTTAATCCACGTGCAGTTAAATTTAATAATCTTATGGTAACGTATTAAGGAAGTGAAGGAAGAAATCCGGGTAAAGGGAATGTAGAGTATGTCAGACTTAAAATATTTTAAATATTAATCCATTTAATTTCATATGCATAAATATTTAATTTCGAGTATATGGTGTGCAGCCTTTAGTTATCATCTTTGGTATACTGAACATATTGATGTTTCTCACCCATCAGTATCTGATTTATATGGGGAGCCATTATTCACAACTTTAACAACCACATATTTACCAGATTACCCACAATATTAACTTTAAATTAATGAAGCTGGGATACTAGTGCAAAATAAGGAGGAAGCTAACGTGAATGTACAAAGTATAAGTTGTGAACAATATTCTCACTAGGCTTAGCAGTTTAAATTATTTTCTCTTTCATACACAATGTTTTAGTTTATATTATTTTATTAATTTTATTTTCACTGGCTGTCGAACATTAATATAATTAATTACTCAATCAAAATTGCGTTTGAGCTGTATTCATTATTATTAATGTTGTTACAGTCATTTCTATTGTTTGTAATCATAGTTTTATGGAAATATTTTCTTCTTTGTATCATTATTATGTCAAAATAATTATATATGGACATAAATATTAGATATATAAAATACGCACAAAAATATAGCATGCCAGTACTTAAAAATCGGTTCTCTGATTTAGATAAATGCACCTCAGCATCCAAAGAGTATGACGATTATAACGATGGACCAATGGTATCGGAAGTCCTTCCATCAATGAACCATCAATGTTAGAAGAAGAAGATACGGGAACTGAACATCATAAGTCAAGATCAAGACAAAGAAGGAATAGGAATCGTAAAGAAATAAGAATAAAAATTCAACGTAGACATTCTTGTGTATCAAAGAAAAGTAATTCCTGAGAGATCAATGAGTGTCATATGGAGTTAAGTGTCGACTAACATAGTATAGCCAGTTCATTGAAGAGGAATAGGCAGCCTGGAGAACCAACGCGACTAAATATCACATTTGATGGTAGTTACTCCAGTGCATTCATGCAAGAAAGAAGGAAGTACACATTTCTCAAATTTGGCATATTACTTTTCACTACCCTGGAAGAAAGGGAATGTGTATTTGTCTTTCATATTTTAGATATTAGGGAAAGGTATGTCTATACGTCTTGGCAGAAGAGAAATATTAGACGTACTGTTAAAGGAGAGAAAAGGGGTAAGCATGGCCACTGTAAAACAATTCCAGAAAGCATAAAAAATGTAATTAGAAAGCACATTGGAGCTTTCGTGCCTGTTGAGTCAAACTATCTAAGGAAACAAACAAAAAGAAAATATGTTGACCTTTGTTGAAAGGTATAGAATATACAAGATGCGTTGCTTGGATAGAAATTCTTCTTTTGGAAAGTGGCACCTTTATTAAAAAATCTTCAATCAGGAGTTTCATTTAGGATTCTTGAAAACCATAAAAGACCATATGCTGACTGTGAAAACTAATACATTCTGAGGCAGAAGAAAAACTTATTGAAATATCATTTCAAAACCTTCTTTCGCGATAAGAAAAAAAAAATTATGTGCAATCCAAAGATTGTGGCAAAGTTAAAGTAAAATGTTATGATTTACAACCAATTTTGGGAACACCATGGGTTGATATATCTCACTTTTAATATAATAGACAATTTTAAACATACAGTTTCTCTCGTATATGATATGCATTCTAGTAAGCGTCATTGCTTCATGTGGGATGAAATCTCAGGGAAAAGAGGAGTCAATGAAATTGGCAATTACACAGTATGCACTTTCTCCTAAAAAAACAGCGTTTTTGAGTACGATACTTTTTTACTGTGGGTGCGATAATTTCTACCATGAAAAGCCAAAACTTCGTCCTACTTTGGGGGGGGGTGGATATTGAAGTTTTGGTTCAGGTTAGATCCAAAATTTTACATGTATAGGAAACATATGCAAAAATTAATGGATAAATTCAAAGATAAAAGACGTGGAAAACAGTTGTAGTTAAATACAGAGGGTCCCAAAAATGTATACACACTTCAAGCAAAGAAAAAACTGTGTCAACATAACAAAACTGAATTCACACAAACAGAAAATGATGAGCACTAATCATCTTACACTTTTACAGTTACAACAGTTGCTTAAAATGCCCACCATCGGCATCGATACCTTTTTGAGTACGTTGAACTACTGATGAGTAACGTTTACGAAAGTGTCCTCAGCGATTGCAGCACGTGCCGTTTCAATTTCTTCCCGAAGTGCTGCTAGTGTAGCTGGTTTTCTATGGTATACGGTGCCACAAGTCTCAAATTTGTCTCCAGTTCGTGCAATTGTTACTCCTGTTGTTTGTTCCTTGTTGATTTGCGATAATCTTGGCTTCATTTGTCATTGTTGATTTACCTGTCACGTAGCAACGCTATTATGATGTATGTGAGTCACATCTGTTTACAGAACATCATACTACACATTACTGTGGTCCAATTTTGAAATATATTAAATAGATATCTACTGTTAAAGTGTGTATGCATTTTTTGGCACTCTCGGTATATACTCAAAAAGTAAATCTCTCTGTTTTGACACAACATCATAAGATATCTGACATGTAGCCGGAATTAAAGGCCGTCTTTGATTAAACTAACATTGTTATAATTAAGGCTAGTAATAATTAACATAAATATAATCATCTGATACATGTATGTAGTTTGTAGTCATTAGACAGCACCTGTGCTAAACAGTAATAAAGGTCCATTGTGTATTTATGTGAATGGAAAACGGTTCGGGTCGTTAAGCTTGGAAATGTTAAAAGTTTTGACCTTGGGGAAAAGGGTTATGTCCTGAAAAGAGGTAATTCTCTTTTCAGAGGGTTTAAAGAAAACCATTTACCGAGATGCAGACAAAAGCAGAGAAACATATTCTTTCAATAACTAAGGGTAAAGGCACTAATGACTTTACGGGTGGATTTCTTTCGAAGAAGGAACAAATGTCAATCTCAGATGACAGCTCAAGTTTATATCCCCTCATGACAATAACATTCAAACGTCGACAGATTTTGACATGACTTTGCAAAACAAATAGATGTTCCTTATTTATGGCCGAGGTTTCATTGTGAGCAAATTTGAAAGGACAGAAAAGTGAAAGGATATGTCGGATTATAAAAATTTCCCAACATTTAGGGCAGGAATGTCCGTTCTTAGAAATATTATAACGTGAGAGGTATTTCCAGAAATTGGTCCCACACAACCTATAGAAATCTTACAAAATTGAACGAATCGGAGCGAGCCTGCATAATTATAGATATTAAGGAAGGACCAATAACGCAGATAGAATCGAACTGAGCTCCTTAAATTTCGCGGATTTAATTTTCACGATGGGAGGTTCCTAATAAACAATAAACTTTACATCTGATATATAATGTAAGGGACACAGAACAGGAGGGACTTGGAGAGAGAGAGACCTAGAGAGAGAGAGCAGAAGGGACTTGGGGAGAGAGAGAGCAGCAGAACTTCAACAGCAGTGAGACTTAGAGAGAGAGAGCAGCAGAACTTCAACAGCAGTGAGACTTAGAGAGAGAGAGCAGCTGAACTTCTACAGCAGGGAAAAGTTAGCGGTCCGGGATTCGAGGCTAAGAGCTAAAGGTTGGATAGTCGGAGAACGGAACTGTAAGAGTCAATTTAAATAAGCGGGCAAAAGAATAGACAATCCAAATCAAAGTGAGCGAAGTCGGTAGGAGAAGAAAAATAGTCAGTCAGTTCAACACATTTCCAAGCTTACGCGAACAATCCAGTATTCTGTTAAGTTAAATAAATGGCGTCAGATAAGAACTCCAGTGTTTCCGTGTAACTTTATAGATTTCCTTCCCTTCCCTCTGACTCAGACGAGTCACAAAATTCCAGAGTTCCCTGAGGTAAAGGTTCCTGATCCCGACACAAGGGGCATCCAACCCAGAACTCAAAGAAACACAATTAATCCACGACACCTCTTCCCGCGAGCGGACTGCAATCTACCAGCCGATTTCCTGAAAACGGCCCCAAAAATGGCGCACACAACGTGGGTCTTCTAAGACTGGAAATAGGGCAAGGAAATAATCACGGAAGAAGCGGACGACACTGGACAGCAGCGGACGACGCCAGAGCGGTACCAGCAGTAAGTGTAACTTACTGAGTCAGCACAGCAAACTGCAGACGCGGACGACACCGGAGAGGATCCTGCTGTGAGCGTAAAGCTTACAACCGCTGCCGAACACCAAGAAGAGGATCATCAGACAACAAGGAACAGGAACCGCAACAGCAGCAAACACAGAATAGAGAAGGTACAGACAGAAATTGAACTTTTTTGTAGAAACTGTGTAGCATAAATAGGAAGGAATATAAAATTACATGTTATTGAGAAGTAGGAAGATTAACATGGCAGATCAGGGCAGAATAACGAACGAAGTAACGACGGTAGGAGTAGATAGTAGGCAAATGGGGGAAAATAGTAAGACAAATAAAAACCAAAATAAAGAATTAGAAGATTGTAATCAATCAGATAAGAGTAATAGGGATGACAAAATATTGGAAATGATCAGTCAAATGAAACTACAAATAGAAAATTCACAAGGAGAATCACAGATTGCACAGAAGGAATTCCAAAGTAGGCTAGATTCTAGACTAGAGAAAATAGAGAATTCACAGGGAGAGTTAAAAATAGATTCACAAAATGCACAGAAGGAGTTCCAAAGTAGGTTGGATTCTAGACTAGAGAAAATTGAGAATTCACAGGGAGAGTTAAAAATAGATTCGCAAAATGCACACAAGGACTTTCAGAGTAAATTAAATTCTAGGTTAGAGAAGATGGAGGAATCACAGATAGAAAGAATTAACAAGATTTTGGATACCAGGTTTGCTCAAATAGAAAATTCTCAGATAGAATTTAGTATTAGGGTCAGTAGTGCACTAGAAAATAGATTAGAACAAATAGAAAAAGCTCAGGAAGAATTTGGAAACAAAATAAATGATTCGCAAACAAGTTTTCAGAGTAGGCTTGAGAAGGTAGAAAAATCTTTGTGCAGTAACATAGAAAATAAGTTTCAAGAAACTCTTAAAATTCAGACAAATTTTTCGAAACGGTTGCAAGAAAATAATGAGAATTGGGAGAAAGAAGTAGGAGAGAGAAATAAAGACTTTAAGGAAGTCAGAGAGAACATGAATAAAATAGATGATAAAATAATTGAAATTGAAAAAGTAGGGCAAGAGCTGAGAACAGCTGTTAGCAGTAAATATTCAGGGTTGGAGGAGCGAATGAACCAAGAGCTCAGATCAGTAAAATTGATTGTCCAATCATTAGACCAAAATCAAAGCCAACTATCGAAAAAAATGTCTGAATTGATAGAGAATAGACATAATGGTACTGTAGAGAATACTGACGGTAGTAATGTTAGTAGTGGAACATCAGAATCTCAGCCAGGCGACACATTTGTGACAGAGGTAAACGAATCTCAGTCCAACGCCTCGGCTGGATTACCTATAAATGTAAATGTGAGTGCTCAGGTTACTGGTTCACCAAGAAGTTCTTGTATTTCTGACAAAAATATGTGTATTAGATCCGGGAATAATTCATGCATGCCCAACATAAGTTGTAATTCGTGGCCTAGCCAACTAATAAATGAAATAACACCCCCGGAGTTCTACGAGGAACGAAACGATAATGCAAGGATTTTTGTCTCAGATTTAGAAGATTATTTTCGTTTAAAAGGAGTACCGGAAGAGATGAAAATTATTTTCGTTAGAAGAAGTTTAAAGGGTCAGGCTGCAAATTGGTACAGGCTTACGTTATCAGATTGCACTTCCTTTAAAGATTTCAAATTTTTATTCTTATCACGATATTGGAGTTCGACACACCAGAACGCCATTCGTTTAGACATATCAAATGGGAAATATGACGCCAGAACCGGCATAAGTATGGTAGACTATTTCTTGGCCATAGGTAAAAAGAGCAGGCTTTTAGATCCACCACTAACTGATAGAGAATTGATGACATTGGTATCTGGACATTTTCCTGAACACATCAGAAATCACCTGGTTGTGGCCAAGCCCACAACGTGTTCAGAAATGATTGAGCTTTTAACTGCCTTTGACCTCCAAAGGAACGACTACCATGGAAACAGAAGGGAAGAAAATCGATATGACAATTACAGAAATGACTTCCGTCCAGCTAGATATTCTTCTCACGGGAACGGGGCAAGGTCCAACAGATTAAGAAATAATGGAGAGAATCAAAATTTCCGACGACCTCAAATCAACGCACTTCAGACAATTCCTGGAGGACGGATGCCGATGGAATACTCGAGCAGAACACTGCCATATCAAAGCTATAGAAATCAAAACGAACCGCCAAGAAGATGGAGTAGAAATATCAGGACCTGGCGTCAACAAACTCCATGGTACGGAAGGAATAACCAAAATCAATGGAGGAACCCAGAAGACCGGAGATCGAGAACTGTGGATACTAATGAATATGTGAGGTCGAGGTCACCAAACGATCAGAACGAAAATGGAAGAAGTATGGGTAACCAAACCGTCGAGCGAGACCAGGGAAACTTACCAGTCAGTCCACAGAGACCCATGTAGGATTGGAACGAACTTCTAACTTACCGGAAGACATGCCGGTGGGACAGAGAACGGGTCACACTAATTTATTAACAAAGGAAAACGAAACTTCAACAAGTCAAAATTCAAAGGAGGAACATGTAGAAACACCTAAAATTAATATACAGATCGGGAATATTCATACACTTGCTTTACTTGACTCGGGAGCCACTAACACAGTGTGCAGCTCTACTTTCTACGAAAAACGTATCATGAACAAAGTAAAGATGATGTGTCTGCCAATTTGTGGTGTTTATTGCTCTGTTGCAGTAGGCAAACGTAAGGAGAGGGTAAATTATCAAGCTATGGTAAACATCCAGTTACTAGGTCGTGTTTTCGAGGTGATGTTTCTTGTTGTTCCAAGGTTAACTACCGAGGTCATCATAGGATGCGATACATTATACAGTTGGAAGGCCATTCTTAATTTTGAACAAAGGATTCTAGCGATACGAAACTCAGAGGAGCTAATCTCAGCGAAATTTCACGAAGAGAGAGATCAAAACGAAATTATAATGTCACATGATGAGCAAGAAGTGGTAGATGAGATATTTTTCGTGGAAAGAATAGATATTGGTATCGCAAATGCTGTGATTAAAATAGATGAAGAGAACCAATCGTTCACAGTTGATTATAAAAACCTGTGTAGTCATCCGATGATTTTTGTAATGATTGCAAGGACAGTATGAACGGAGCCAACGTAGCAACTCGGAGAAAGGAGGAAGGAAATCTTAACAGCTTGAGATTAGGCAGTCAGTGCGAAACAATGGAAGTTTTGGGAGCAAAAGTTAGAGAGGCATACAGGGTGAATACAGCACAGAGAAGGCGATAATAAAGAGGCTAGTAAAGAATTACAAATTTTGTTTAGACAATTTGAAATTAATGTTTCTTCTTTTAAGCTTGTTAAGTCATAATGTTCGTTTAGAGTAATAATTGGTTAACCCGGAACTGAGCACCTGCATGTTAGTCTGTAAGAATAAGATATATGTATATTATTGTATATAGGTTTTCCTAGAAAATTCAATGCAGTATAATGGAAGATAGTGACAAATATAAAGTGCAGTGCTAAATAATAATTATAGTGGTAAATATGAAGTGTTAAAATAGATAGGAAGTGTCGTGAAATCAGAAAAATAACTGAAGTGCAAAGTAATAAAACCTGAATAAAAGTGCATATATACATGTATAAATACAGAAAGTGTAATAACTTGAACGAATCAACAGTGTGTGTATAGACAAACATAATTTAGCAAATATAAAGGACAATGATGCAAATATTAGGTAAAATATTGATGAAGAATCGCGTTTCTATGAAAGACTAAATTACAACAACAAAGCCAATTATGTAAGAATATAATTTAGAAGGCTCAGAACGCCAGAATTTGTATTAGGAAACCACATGACATTTGGATGTGTCTATATGACTAGCATAGAGCCTAAAAAGATCAAGAGTATATAAGATAAGTAATAAGGTTTAAATTCTCACGGGAACAACATATTAAAATTTATATGTCCTCCGATATATAAACCTTAATATGGGGGCATGTTGTAGCCGGAATTAAAGGCCGTCTTTGATTAAACTAACATTGTTATAATTAAGGCTAGTAATAATTAACATAAATATAATCATCTGATACATGTATGTAGTTTGTAGTCATTAGACAGCACCTGTGCTAAACAGTAATAAAGGTCCATTGTGTATTTATGTGAATGGAAAACGGTTCGGGTCGTTAAGCTTGGAAATGTTAAAAGTTTTGACCTTGGGGAAAAGGGTTATGTCCTGAAAAGAGGTAATTCTCTTTTCAGAGGGTTTAAAGAAAACCATTTACCGAGATGCAGACAAAAGCAGAGAAACATATTCTTTCAATAACTAAGGGTAAAGGCACTAATGACTTTACGGGTGGATTTCTTTCGAAGAAGGAACAAATGTCAATCTCAGATGACAGCTCAAGTTTATATCCCCTCATGACAATAACATTCAAACGTCGACAGATTTTGACATGACTTTGCAAAACAAATAGATGTTCCTTATTTATGGCCGAGGTTTCATTGTGAGCAAATTTGAAAGGACAGAAAAGTGAAAGGATATGTCGGATTATAAAAATTTCCCAACATTTAGGGCAGGAATGTCCGTTCTTAGAAATATTATAACGTGAGAGGTATTTCCAGAAATTGGTCCCACACAACCTATAGAAATCTTACAAAATTGAACGAATCGGAGCGAGCCTGCATAATTATAGATATTAAGGAAGGACCAATAACGCAGATAGAATCGAACTGAGCTCCTTAAATTTCGCGGATTTAATTTTCACGATGGGAGGTTCCTAATAAACAATAAACTTTACATCTGATATATAATGTAAGGGACACAGAACAGGAGGGACTTGGAGAGAGAGAGACCTAGAGAGAGAGAGCAGAAGGGACTTGGGGAGAGAGAGAGCAGCAGAACTTCAACAGCAGTGAGACTTAGAGAGAGAGAGCAGCAGAACTTCAACAGCAGTGAGACTTAGAGAGAGAGAGCAGCTGAACTTCTACAGCAGGGAAAAGTTAGCGGTCCGGGATTCGAGGCTAAGAGCTAAAGGTTGGATAGTCGGAGAACGGAACTGTAAGAGTCAATTTAAATAAGCGGGCAAAAGAATAGACAATCCAAATCAAAGTGAGCGAAGTCGGTAGGAGAAGAAAAATAGTCAGTCAGTTCAACACATTTCCAAGCTTACGCGAACAATCCAGTATTCTGTTAAGTTAAATAAATGGCGTCAGATAAGAACTCCAGTGTTTCCGTGTAACTTTATAGATTTCCTTCCCTTCCCTCTGACTCAGACGAGTCACAAAATTCCAGAGTTCCCTGAGGTAAAGGTTCCTGATCCCGACACAAGGGGCATCCAACCCAGAACTCAAAGAAACACAATTAATCCACGACACCTCTTCCCGCGAGCGGACTGCAATCTACCAGCCGATTTCCTGAAAACGGCCCCAGACATTTTTAACATATTTTACATCTTTATTTCATAAAAAATGAAGTAGAAACAAAAATGGTGCTTAAATGGCGCCCTAACATCGTGCACAAAAAAGCTTATTACTATATATCTTAATTTTAACGCAATATTTCAGGTCATTTTACAGATACAATGTTTTTTTTTTTTCTTCTTTTCTTAATGTAACTTTTGATAGAAGTATAAACATACTTCTTCCTAAATTTCTTTTATATGGTCAAAGTATCTAACCTGATAGGGAAAAGAGAACTAAATAGGCTTTTTCCAGATTAATAAACATTTTTTATTCTGCAGTATTTGCAACAATCTTAGTGCATAAGTAATCATTTTAATATAGAAAGTAGAAATAGATTACAATGGACTGTTATTAAATTATAACAAACTGGAAACTGGGAAAATCAACTGATATCCAATGCGCAAACAAAAGAATGCAGGTTTAACCTGGAGGAAAGAAGGAGAGTCCTGACGAATATCAGGCCTTTGGCATCATCCCCTTTATCATGTTGATAAAAACAGCGCTTTGTATTGCTTGTGAACAAGCCAGAATTTTAAAACTGTTTTACATCACAGGCCAATGAGCACCTCCAGCCTGTCCAGCAGCGTCAATATCGATAGAGATCAAAAGTGGCGCTAGAGTTTGGAAAAAGTTTGATTTATTTAAAAGTAACCTTATGAAAAATTAAAAATATTATATTTATTGTCAGTTAGCTTCTTTTATGGTGGCTATTTGAAGACTAGTTCTATAACTTTGCATGTTGCAGGGTTATAAGAGGCATTTTAAAGTGGTGGTTGAATAAAATATAAATACCGGAAAAGTATTTTGCAAGGTTTCTTTTACAGTTGCAGTAAAAAAATAACAGCAAATGTGAGAATATCACGATAGAAGAGTATGTTGCGATACAAGCGAGGTAACATACAATAACAACTTCCAGGAAACTTTGGAAAAAACAAGGAAAAGGAGTATTTTTATTTTATTTATTATTTATTTTACGCTTAACGCACTTGTATTCTTTATTATGTTTTAAATTATGGTTGTTTAAATACTTTTTTAATTTTAATTTTAAATATTGCATATATTTGTTTCATAAATAAATGTTACCCTTTCAAAGATTTGAAAATCTTTGCTATTCCAACATATACTTGTTTTTTGTTTCAGTAAGAGAAATTTGGCATTTAGTCAGTAATTCATTATTTACATTAGGAATTAAATTATGCTGTTTCGCCCCGGATCCTTAAAGTTTGATCCTAGCAATGCTTTCTAGGTCTTCCTATTTCTTTAGTTTGTAATGTCAAATTTCTTCTAGAGACTCTTGTGTCCTCCATTCTTTTTAATTATTGGTTCATATTCCCTTATTGTTTCATATTCCCTTATTTTTTCATATTCCCTTATTTTTGCATAATATTAAAACATTCCTGTACGTGTGGTGCACGTAAAATTTCAATTTAGGTGCTTGTATTCCTGATTCGTTACTTTGTTTTTAAGGTTCAAGTTTTAAAAAGTTTATTTTTGGAATGGTGTTTCTTTTCCTTAAAAGTCTATTCATTGTTCAGAGATAGTTGTAAGAACAATTTCCCAACCCATATCTTTCTCTGTGCCTATTTATCACAGTCTAAATAGGCGAATAAGGATTTGTTCAGCATATTTATTATTTAAAACTATATTTGATTCCTTAGGCTTCTTACTTTTAAAGTGAATGCTTTTTTTTTTTTTTTTTTTTAAATTTCTAGGTTGTAACTGTATAATATATTATTCAATGTAATCAGTAACCTTGATAACTGATAACGGGCTTTTTACTTAGTAATGCCGCCCCTTAAGCCTAGATAGTATCTATTCTGAATATATTTACATTTTTTAATAAGTTCAATAACTCTAGATATGTTTTCTGTACAGACTTTGCCTTCTTGACATTGTAAAATAATAACAAACGTTATGGTTGGTTACTTCTGTTTATAGAATATGTGAATATAATGTGATATTTGACATTCACTAATGCATTTCAAATACAATCTACTGAAATATTACTGTAAACTCTACTCTAAAATTCAACGCTTTATTTTTATAGTAACCCGTAACTTAGCTCAAACTTTATTATAGGAGAAATTATTCTAAAACAAATATGAATATGAGACCATTTCATTAGAAACAGTATACGGAGTGTTAAAAATTTTAAAAAAGGAAAACTGCGGGAGTATATAAAATATAATTTTAATAGTTCAAATTCATAGATTTTCCTTAAATGTATATAACTATATTCTATAAATTCTTTTTTGGGAAAAAGTAAAAATTTCAGACATCTGGTTCCCAATTATAGTTTACTCTATTTTTAAAAAATAACAATTAGGACTTTAAGACTTGTGTAGTGATATGTATCTTAAATGCACAATATCAATGTATTACGATTTTACACTCTTATATTAATGAAAATCATGAAGTTATTCCTAATAGAGCAAAATTAATGAAATTGATAAAAGAAGGAAATATAACAGTGAAACACACAGATTTCTTTGTTAAAGCAAAATTGTGAATAGTTTTAAATGGAAATGGAACATGAACGAAAGAAACTAAAAATAAAAAAGCTTCTTTTGGTTACAAATATATAAATATATTTTATAAACTGATACCCGGAACATAATGTCTAAAGGAAGATGAATTAAAACTATTCTTATTATGTAAAAAACGCAGTTATAAAATAAATAGACACTGTTAATAAACTGTTATGAAATTCCGAAGAAATAGTCAAAAAAATGTATATGAAAAATAATTTAGTTAAAAGTTGTAACTAATAAATGAAATTTCAAAATATTAGCACATTTTAGATTAATGGTATTATTGAATAAAATAAATATGCAGACTACATTAAAATAGCATAAATTAATTGCTGTTAAAAGGCTCGGATGCTGCGACACCTGCAAAATATAAGATGAACAGAATAACAAAATTCAGTAAATGATTGTAAGAAAATACAAAATGCTTATCTAGTATCATACATTATCTGCTAAATAAATAATAGCAGATGTAACTTGCACTCCGCTATGTTCACTTGTTCAGATATAGTTGCATAAAGAAAGTTATGTGTAGAAGATTGTGACATGTTCAAAATGGAGTATCGAGCTGTTATAAGTTCCTCTTGAGGAGAAGGAAGTTAGTTTCCTAGTGAAACTAAACAGCGATTGGACGGTATATATGGGGAAGCATCCCCCTCATATTCTACCGTAAAAGAATGGACCAAACTTATTCGAACGGGTTGAGAAAGCATTGAAGACGAAGAGCGTGAAGGTCGGCCCTTGGAGGTGCTCACTGCTGAAAACATCGCTCTTGTGGAAGGAGAAATTATGGAAGACCGGCGGCTCAAAGTTACAGAAATATCAGCAAAGTTGGGCCTTTCTAAAACAACAGCCCTTCTAATTATTCATGAATACCTAAACAAGAATAAAGTTAGTGCAAGATGGATACCTAGTTTTCTTTCCTCAGTGCAAAAGCAGCAACGCGTAATATGTTGTCAGGCCTTTTGGAGCTATGCCGCGGCATCGAGGGAGAAGCCATTGCAAACCATTGCTACAGAAGATGAAACTATGGTCCTCTACTATGATTCCTTGTCCGAATGAGAATCAATGGCACGGCGTAAACCTGGCGAAGCACCGTCTCTAAAGGCCAAGGACACTCATTCAACCAAGAAGATCATGGCCACAATTTTCTGGGACTGTGAAGGAATACTCTTCATTGACTTCAATGAGAGGAACACCACAGTAAATGGGGAGCACTATGCTGGCTAACTGCACAGACTACGTGCTTCCATCAAGGAGAAAAGGTGAGGAAAGCTGAGTGGTGTGTACCTTCTTTACGACAGCACGTCTGTGCACACAGCTCTTGTTGCAAAGGAAGTTTTGAAGAAATGTCGCTTCAAGGAGATCGACCATCCACCCTACAGCCCAGCTCTAGCTTCCATTGCCTATTTCCTCTTCTCATAACTCAGGAAGAAACTTCGAGGGAGGAAATTTAAGTGTGACGAAGTGTGATGGATGCTGTTTATGCCCATTTTGCAGACAAGACTTCTGACTATTCTCGGGAGGGGGGGGGGGATTGAAAGGGTAATTCTAAGATGTGAGAAGAGTATTGCAATAAGAGAGCAATATTGCAAAGTGAAATATAGTTTTTGTCTTTAACATATCTAGAAAATGGTTAGGCCGGAAACTTATGGACCTACCATCGTAAATAAGACAAGATCTTGGAATGTTTTGCTTATATACAAAACTTTGGAGTATAACTATAAATTAAAATTAATTTTTAATAATGAATTCAGAGACTTTTCCAGTAAAAATGCTAATATTTCATACAACATTGGAAAAAAAAAAAAGAGATTTTTTCCGCTCCCTTGAATTGCTTTTCCCAAGCCCCTTTTGTTTCAAGTAGTCGGTGTGTTTCATTATATAATCAGCTGTTTTTCATATATGCGAAAGTAATATTTTATTAGTTCCTATAACAAAATTAATAGGCTAGCAAACCTTTCTTGACTAAATTTATTGTTAATTATTTCTTCTTAAAATTTTCATAGTGTGGCGGTATTATTATTATTATTATTATTATTATTAATTTTATTTTAATTTTTTATTTATTTATTTATTTATTTTTAATTTCAAGTTCTCTCGAGGCAAAGATGTAGTTCCTATAATTCTATCTGCAGTAACCCTGCACTAAAAGCTGATATTAGAATTCTTACAAAACATTATAACTACTCTATAGCTCTTGAAATTGACACTGCAGGTCTCAAAAAGAATTATGTTTCTCATTCTGTTACCTGTCACGTGAGAAATACTTAATTCTGTCTTGCTTTAGATGAATTTGTTTCTGAGGGGAGGTTAGGATAGGAGGAGGTACATAGGATACCGCGGGATAAATGCAAAATGTGAGTAACATTGATAAGCATGTATTGTTCTCACAAAATATTTATGTGGGATAAAGAGATAGTAAAGTTTATTTAATAATCCTATTCCAAAGTTCTTACTTAGCTGTGAGCATTTCATCAGCTAAGGTAACCAAACGATTAACACCCGATTTATTAGTTCTCGTTATTGGAGCGTGATATTCTCTTATCTTTTGAGAGTTGTCTGAATGCTTGTTAAAAAGTAAACTTAACGCATTTTCAATATCAAAATCGTTTCCATTTAAGGCTTGATCCAGATAGTTACCAATCGTTTTATCCCATCGGAAATATTAGGTTTAATATTTAGTGACATCCTCGTGTTACAAACATTTCTTCCCAAACAATCAAATTCTGTTTCTGAACATATTTTGACTCTGCGACTGTCGATGTATAGGACGGTCTTCCATAATTTCTCCTTCCACAAGAGCGATGTTTTTAGGAGTGAGCACCTCCAAGGGCCAACCTGCACGCTCTTCGTCTTCAATGCTTTCTTGACCCATTCGAAAAAGTTTTTTTCCCGTTCTTTTACAGTAGAATATGAGGGGGATGCTTCCCCGTATACACCGTTCAATCGCTATTTACTTTCATTTGGAGTAAGTTATTCTTTTGTGAAGAACTTAATAACAGCTCGATACTCCATTTTGAACATATCACAATTCTCTTACACAGCCTTCTTTATACAACTATATCTGAACAACTGAAAACAGTGGAGAGGAAGTTACAGCTGCAGTTATTTGCTTAACATATAAGACATGACACCAGTTAAGGCTTTTGTGAAAGCCATAATTCTTATCGGCGAGGCCGGAAACTTATGGACCCACCCTCTTATCATTGTATGACTCCAACTGACAAGCTTATGATCCTTCAATCTTAAAATTTTCTTTGTTGGTAATATTAACAATGCGAAGGTTTTTAATATATACATATATATATATATATATATATATATATATTAGTTTAAACGAAACTAGATAAAAAGGTATGTTATAATTATCATATCTAAAATATTAAGGTTTAATTCAATTTATACCGGGTGTTCAAAATGATTATGCATTTTTAAGGGAGTATTGACTAAAATCAGGAAGGAAGGAAATAAATAAATAAAACGCTTAGCGAATATAGATACCAAAAACAATGTTTTAGATGGGATTAATAATTTAAAATAATTTTAAAAACACACTAGATCGTTTGCATTCATTATAACAACGAGTGGATAAACGTAAATCTTCCGCAAGGTAGAATTTAGGCCCTACATACATTTTCTGTCATTGTGTGGTCAGGAACTATAGATGAGATTAGAAAGTTCTTGTATTTTACGGAAAATATGTAGAGTCCTGTTTTGTCACTAACTTTCAGTACACGAAGTTGCTGCCATACTGAATTCCATGGACGCTGCTATATACACTTTGATGCTATGGAGACATTTAAAGTCCTTGGTGTATTCAACAGCTGTCTACAAGAGCGTGTATACAACTTGTCAGCGAATCAGAGAGCAGCAGGGTGCACCAGCGCATGAATCTCTGAGAGGCATTGCTCTGAAGGTTGTGTTGTAATGAATGGGAACCACATATTGCATTTGTGTTCTAACGATAAATAAACGCATGCATTTGTTTTAAGACCTAGTTCGCTACAGATGTTTTCTTTCGTTTAATACTAACTGCTATGAAAATGTGGATTTGTATGAGTATTTTATATTTATACGTAGCAAAAATTACCTCATAATCATGAAATATTATATTTGAGGTATGCTTCTTAAATATAATTTATTTTTATGCTACAACTTTTTGCATACACTATATTTTTAACGATGGGTTTATTTCATCCTTTACTAATCAGAGAGTTCTCTTTTTCAATTACACTTTTTTTTCTTTACTTACATCATATGCATAAGCAACGCATTAGAATTTCACCATACACAAATCCCAAAATAGCCCATGCATCAATAGCAGCAACAGAGAAATACAAGTGCGTAATTTCAAGATCTTTTTCTCAGTAAAAACTCTTCTTCATGGTCATATGGTAGGCTGCTGGCCCGTGTGGATTATCTAATGCCAAAATCTTGGTGTCCAACCATTTTTTACACTCTGTCTTCAGGCTAAGTTAAACGGGCGTGGTGCATATGGCTGTTAAGGGTGGTGCTGAGCTTGACAAGCGTGGAGCCGAGGAAACTTACAATGTTAAAGAGACACAATGTATTTCACAGCATAGAAGGAAATGCTGTAGAAATCTGAGATATAAAAGAGTTGGAGGTTTTCGAAGTGAGTGTATTTGCTCTTTTATTTCTAGTTCAACACTCAGGACGTAACTGCGAAATGTTTACGAAAGACATGCTTAATTCATTTAACAAAATATTGAATTTTACCTTTGAAGTATTTTAGAGTGTATTTTTTGATTTCTGTACGCTGATAAAGTAATTACATGCACATTATTGCATTTTATGTACTCTGCTTGATATCCGGTTGAACAGCAAAAGAACTTCCCAGATATCATAAAAATGATTCTAATCCTTAATTCCACGAATATTTGAAAACTTGTATTTTCGCGCTTATTTCGTTACCATAACCTTGTGGCTGTCCTGAGTACCTTTCGAAACATCTAGAAATGAGAGAAATGCGCTGCATGGTCTAGAAAATTCTCTAAAGAGTTCTGGAGATTTCTAGCAACAGAGGGTGCAAAACATCACTCTCACAGTAGATATCTATTTATATATTTCAAAGTTGGACCGAAAACAACAGTAATGTGTAGTATTATGTTCTGTAAACAGATTCTACTCATATTACGTTATGATAGCGTTGCTACAACAAAATGGAGCTGAGATTATCGTTTGAACATCGGAAAGCAATTTTGAAGTGGTATTGGAAAACCGAGAATGTTGTTGAAGTTCAAAGGCAACGGAGACATGTGTACAGAACAGAACCGTCAACGCGAGTAACAATTGCACGCATTCGAAACAAATTTGAGACTCATGGTACCGTATGCGATGTTCACAAGGGCAGATCTAGGAGACCTCGCTCAACAACAAGCCCCCGCGTCCTCGGCTACGGTTTTGGAACGTTTTCAGCACTCCCGTAGAGGTCAACAAAGCAATGTGCACGTTAGACTGGGATTAGCAAAACCAGCGTACGTCGTATTATTAAAACAGCAAAGTTGAACGTTTTCATCCCAGGACATTGGCATGCATTAAATAAAGATGACCCTGATCGGAGAATGCAGTACTGTGAGTGGTTTCGGAACATGGTACAAGAAGATGAGGCCTTCGTAGGGTAAGTTTTTAGTCCGATGAGGCACAATTTAAGTTGAACGGAACTGTTAACCGACATAAATTTGTGTACTGGTGTGCAAACAATCCACGTGTTATTTTGGAAAAAGCTGTTAATTTACCTGGAATTAATGTTTGGTGTGGGTTTTCATCTAGTAGTCCAATTGGACCATTCTTTTTTGAAGAAACAGTAACTGGTCCAGTGTACCTGAACGTGATTTGCACATTCGTTTTACCCGCCATTACTGAAACGAGGAATTTTACTTCCAACAGGGTGGTACACCACCACATTACCACACAGATCATTGTGCGTACCTTGATGACAATCTTCCAAGGTACTGAATAGGACAAAGAGGTCCGATTGAGTTTCCACCGCGTTCTCCGGATCTAACCCCGTTGGGACTTCTACCTATGGGGAACTCTTAAGGATGTTATATACCGTAGAAAATCAGCTACACTAGCAGCACTTCGGGGAGAAATTGAAACGGCATGTGCTGCAATCGCTGAGGACACTTTCGCAAACGTTGCTCAATCAGTAGTTCAACGTACTCAGAAGTGTATCGACGCGGATGGTGGGCATTTTGAGCAACTGTTGTAACTGTAAAAGTCTAAGATGATTAGTGCTTATCATTTTCTGTTTGTGTAAATTCAGCTTTGTTATGTTAACACAGTTTTTTATTTAATTGTGTGTGTATATATATGTATGTATGTATGTATTTATGTGTGTGTGTGTGTGTGTACCACTCTCACAAGCTAAGTGTTATTTTTAATTTTACTCTCATTATTGTTCATGCTTTATTTCAACGTCCATTGTATTACTTGCCGCTGCATTTACCAACACTTTGGAGCAATTTTCTTGTGCCTATCACACAACAAACCTATCACATCTCCTGTAACCTGCATCTAATGTCAACCTAAGATTTACCTATTTATTATTATATAATTTGTTTACGGACGCTCTTTAACATCTCAGGTCATCAGCGTTCCATTCAATTCAGGGCTAGATATCGCCTATAAAATTTACTTTCAGGCTTGAAGTTCTTTTACATGCTGTAAATCTATGACCCGGACCTCAAATCTACTCCCCTTCCAAAGGAGTTGGTCCTGGTGGTGTAGTGGTAACCATACTTGCCTTCTAAACCCAAGGTCGCGGGTTCAAACCCGGCCAGGATCGATGTATTTTTTCGGGCGTGAAAATCGTAAGTATGGCATCCTTCGGAAGGTAAATAAAGCATTGGGTCCCGTGTCGTACATTTGCGGCACGAAAAAGAACCTCAAGTCTGAAAGAAGAGGCATCTGAGCAAAATTTGTCGGTCGTTTAACGCCCGGAATTGAATGGGACGCTGATGATCTAAGATGTTAAAGAGCGTCTTTAAATAAAACGAATAAAAAATCCTTCCAAAGGAAACCATACTCTCGAAATCTTTAAGGGTTTCACGCTCGCAAAAATGCATCGATCCTTGCTGGGACTGAACCACGATATTGGTTCTACGAAGCAAGTATGGTTACCACCAGGACCGACAACCTAAGAGATGGCGCTATCTCAGTCATTCTGAACGATTTCCAAATTTTAGTAGTAAACATAAGCGAATTGCAGTCTATGTTATAAAAAATATTCATAGAAAAAGGGTCAAATACTATGCCATCCAAACATTTAAACTTCGAGAGCTGAAAGGTAGAAGTTCACCTTACCCTTATTGACTTCAACTTCACCGTCAGTCCTTTGACTGTCTGTCATAGTTGACCTGTCACTCAAGACAATGATTCGAAAGATTCGAGATGTTGTTACGTATTCGGATGCAAAAGTTTCTTGTGTTTGCTTCGTATCTAAAAAAAATTGCCGAAATAAAGTAGTTTGCGTAAATTTATGAAATATGATATTGGTTCATGAAACATATTAGGGAGGTTTGATATTAAAAAGAACTGATCTAATTTTTCAAGATATTAGTTTTTCGACATAATCCCCTCGAAGTTTAACATACATGCTCTATGATTCCCCCGTGGAAGTGGGTATCTTTGAAACTCTCCAAATACTCCTACTGTATGACTGCTTTAATTTTGTGTCCAGGCGGGAAAGTTTTGAGTTTAGGGATCAGAGAGGGGAGGATAGCAGGTGAAAGATGAATACGGAGGCATTTCTAAATTGTAATTCTAATTTTCCTGAGCGATGCGGTTCTGAATGCATAGCGTGTTGTGATGGTGAAACCACCTTTTTTACCGTTCTCGAACGTTCCGCGACCGCTGACTTTAGTTTCTCCAAAAGTTATATGTAATATTCTTCAATAATGGTTTATCCCTTCTCCAAATATTCAATCAAGAGAACTCCTTTTGCATTCCATAAAAACTTAGACCATCCCCTTTTCAAACGATGGAATACATTTTGCCTTTTTTGAAGCTTTTTGCCTCTTGCATTTCCTTTGTATAGTAAAGAAATTACGTTTCGTACTTAGGCTCAAAACATCGTAAAAGTTTTATTCTTCTTAAACATTTCCAAACGGTCAACCGATAATTGCACGAGATTTTCCTATCGCTCCAGAGAGAGCAGACGCGGCACCCACCTTGCACAAAGGTGTTTCATGTGTAATTCATTATACAAAATAAAATGAACTGACTCAGTTGCTCTGCTAACTGGCATCTGTCAGCCAAGAAAATTTCTGACTGATTTTGCAGCTGTAGGACGTGGTGCGTCTTCGATATTTGTTCTGTCAAGCTTGAACTCATTTACCCAAAGTCCAACGGTTTCTTAGGAAGGACATTCATCATCCAATATAGGTAAAATTCATTCTGAATTTCCTTCAGAATCACACCACGAATTTCAATCTTGTCCATTTTTAACTGTCACTCAAAACTCTTGCGTTCAAACAACTGACAAACAATGAACTAGCATCAGAATTACTTGTAATCGTAGAATATTGATACATAGAAATCAATATTCAAGTTGCTGTTGCCCTCTATTAGTATGCAAATCACTCTCGTAAATAAGTGAACATTGCTTGGCAAAATATTCCAACATTATTAGCATTGGAGTCTTCTAATGGCTACCTTAAATATTGCCTTGTTTTTTGTCCTACAGTAAACAGTTCCGCTCTTAAACGCCAGTGTTTTGTTTTTTAATTACATAAATATTTCTCAGTGCGTTTGAAATCTGCCTAGCCTCACCTGCAGCCTAGTAAAAGAATATGTAACTAATCATCTAAATATAAAAGAGCTGGTTTACTATAGGTATCTCAAAATTACTCTATAGCATGACCTTAATAAATTAATCCATAAACAGATTAAAAGGTAAAAAATGCAGGCCTGCTTTACTCTCCTGTCACTAGCAAAATTCGACTATACTCTACTCTTGTCATTTATAGTTTTATGCAAAACCGCGTCGGTCCTAGTGGTTACCATACTTGTCTCCTATACCCAAGATCGCGGGTTCGAACCCGGCCAGGACCGATGGATTTTTTCGGGCGTAAAAATCCTAAGTATGGCTTCCTTTGGAAGAGAAGTAAAGCCATGGGTCCCGTATCGTGCATTTACGGCACGAAAAAGAACCTCAAGCCTGAAAGAGAGGCCTCTGAGCAAAATTTGTCGTCCGTTTTACGCCCGGAGTTGAATGGGACGCTGGTGACCTGAGATGTTAAAGAGCGTCCATAAATAAATCAATAAAAAAATGCAAAACCATTGAAAACAGCCTTAAAAGCGAGCAGTTCCTGTGAAATAGGAAGGAAAGTTTGGTTTGGTAGCTTTCTATTAGAAATTTGCTAAAGCTATTTTTAAAATAAAATTATTATTTTATACTGACCAGCTTTCTAACTCATTAAAATCATATTCTAAATCACAGCTGCTGTTAAAGCTCATATTTTGTTTAAATTAATGATTTGTAAAATTAATTTATTATAATTCATTTACAAAGTTAGAGTGAAAATCTATTTTGTGCACATTTTTAAATGTGATATTGTACAAGTTCCCCTCCTCTCCTGTTCCGTGATCAAGATTGCACGAAACAGGAAACCGGGTCCCTGAAAGAACCACAAGCCTTGGAGGTAGAGGTTGCGATTAATAATGACATCGTCTAGGATAAGACGTCGCGGCCGGCCATACTTAATTATCGTTCGATTGGCATCTGACGTCAGCCACCCCGCGAGTCACCGAAAACATTTTATATTGTAAGGAATATTGCGACGAAAGTAGAATTCATTTTTAATGAAAGTGGTTAATCATTGTACAGCAACTTTCATTCAGAATATTTGAAAGAATGTAGTGAAGGGCCCTGTTATGTATACAAATTGCTACAATGTTATAAACAGTTGAAAGCAGCAGGTTTTGAATGAACTAGACTTATAATTTTGTCGATTGTTTCAGTATGCTTATGCGGCACATGGAATGTATATAAACTGACATGTAATGGAGAACATTGTGCAGAGAGGTACACACTGATTGTTATTTAACTAAATTTTTGTGCCGTTCATCTGTTCAAGAGCGGGACATGTTTTTATTTGTTTCCTTCCTTGTTAAAATATTGCTTTCACGTCATATAGTGACTTAAATGACGTTACTTGTGCCAGATGTTGCTAAATACGAATTCCTTGCGGAACGTTAACAACTATATATAATTTTTCCTTGTAGTTTTGAGGCCATCAGACATTGCTCTAACCACTTTCAGATATGTAAATTCAGTATACGGTTAGTATTTGAAACACGAAATAGTAATTCTTCGTCTCCTCTTCTCATTTGGCGCTACAGCCCGCGGTGAGCCTTGGCCTGCCGCAGCGACCTCTGCATCTTCTACCTCCGTCTTACGACTTCATTGATACAGAGCAGTATTGCAGGGGAATGTGATTAACATGCAGGCACCCCGCCAGTGGCCTATCACGTGACTTTCGTGATCGGAGAGCTTCCCAATTGACCTCAAGAGGCTGGATGGACCCTGTTCCAGACCTACCTAACTTAGAAAAAATTCTAAGTAAATACCGGAAATCGAACCCGGGTCTCCCAACGTTCAGCAACACTAACCATTAAACCAAGGATGAATTTCTTATTGCCATATAAAATAAAAGGAGAAAAAAAAATAGAATAATGTTGTTGTTCCTCATTACAGCTGTATAAAAAGAAAAAAAACTAAACACTGTAACTGAGTGACCAGAGATGGCATATAATAAGTTTAGGATATATAAATAAATAAGTCAAATTTTCAAAGTTTAGAATATTTTGTAATTTTTCTAGTTATCTGCAAGTATATTGAATAGAACCAAGATTTCGAATTTGATGGTAGAAATTAAAAACGCAATTCTGACAAAGTTATAAATTAGACTGCGATTGTCTTTGAGAAATGCAAAGAACAAATGACACGAAATTCTATAGAATCGTAGCATGTGTCACTGTTTCTCTGAAACACCCACTCTTGCTACATTACAAAAAAGTAATAAACGCAGATTGTGTGACTACATAAGACCATGAATCCGCGGCTGCTTGCCCTGCCACTGCCTCGCACTCCTTGTATACGCAACACCAACAGCACACGAAAAATGCCGTCTTCTTTTGTGCTTGCTCTCCATTCTCGTCTTCCATTCTCGTCCTTCGGTTTTATAATTTTTTAACCCATCTCTCCCTCTGTTACTACTGAAAAACAAGAAGAAAAAAATGTTTCCATCCCCTTTTGCAATATCTCTATCTTTTAAAAATGGAACTTTTATCACAGTAATGTTTGAGACGCCAAGACATATCAACGTAAAACTATCAGGCTAGCTATTCAATGGAGCATACTAGTTTACAATTCTTTATGAAAGGGAATCTGTTTACGTGCATATTTTTAGTTCAATCGAAAATTAGAAAAGCTAGTTTAATATTTAATTCTTCACAAAGTGTAGTATCGTATTATTATGTGAAAAAAGCTAAAGAATGATATTGGACAACAGATAATTTTTTTGCTTGATTTTCTTCAGATAAATCTCAAACACAGCCTCATTTGCGCATGACGTAAGTGCAATAGGAGCTTTTTTTTCAGAAGTTATTAATGCTGATAGTCCGGTTTTTAATTAATTTCACTCCGAATATCAATCTTTTTTATTTTGTTTATTTACGGACGCTCTTTAACACCTCAGGTCATCAGCGTTCCATACAATTCAGGCGTGAAACGGTCAATAAATTTTGCTCTGAGGCCTCTTCTTTCAGACTTGAGGTTCTTTATCGTGTCGTAAATGGACGACACGGAACCCACGGCTTTACTTCCCTTCCGAAGGAAGCCATACTTAGGATTTTTACGCCCGAAAAAAAATCCATCGATCCTGGCCGGGGTCGAACCAGCGATCTTGAGTTTAGAAGGCAAGTATGGTTACCACTACACCACCACGACCGACCCGAATATCTATGCACACGAGAGTATTGCTGGGCAATTGTCTAAGGAAAGGGCACCCAAAAATCAAACCTGCAGTAAAACGGTTGTGCGAGAGACTGAGGATGATTACAGATAGCTTTAAACATTCTAAGCGCAGAAAAAGTAAATAAACCCATGTAGGACTAGAACTGGGCCTGAATCCACTTTATTGTAGATAATGGCAATATTACTGCTGCTGTTGTGATGGGGCGAAGGGAGGCGCATTGCAAAATGAACACAATCAACAATATGGAAACAGTTCTTTCACACTAGCGTGTATACGTCATGGGTTGCAACCGAGAGAACCAAGCTTGAAATATTCGGGACAGAGCTGAGATTCTCCACATATATGACATTAAATGAGAAAGGGGGCGGGGGTCCGTACTTAGAGGGCAGATAGAGCTTCAGCACGAAAGGCTCAAGATCCCGGCCGTGACCTGAATTTTTCACGTTCGATTCCTCATTTCCAACTTAAGGAATAATTTCCATACTAACGCTTATACAGATGGTGGTTAAACTAGAAGTCTGAGTTATAGGAATGTATTTAGCATTACTAGTCGCGCCCTATGGGATTAATCTCCCAAGAAGCGTCTCCGCAAGGTGGACGTAGAGTTCACCCAGGTTTCGGGGGTCCATAACAGACAAAGCGGAAACGACAACAATGGTAAAAGTATCTCTCCACGCTTGTATTTGTAATAATTCGTAATAGGTGTCTTCCAGATTTATCCCTTGGAGAGCAGTTATAGCGAAAACATGGTGTTTACTGGTGCACATAACTGATCCGTTGATATGGCACAACGACGATTTCGTATTTCAAAAAAAAAAAAAAAAAAAAAAAACTCCTACAGTCAGAAAATGGTACATGGTACAAAAATTTTGAAGTGACTGGCTGTTTGTGCAATGGGCAACAAACAGGTCGGCCAAGAGTGTTGGTTGAGACCGCTGAGCGTGTGCGAGAAGCGTTTGTCAGGACCCCTAAAAAGTAGAGGCGCCGCACTACCAGAAATTGTAGACTCCGCTGTCAAACTGTCTGGGGTATTTTACTTCAAGAATTGAAGTGAAATCATGCCAGATACTTCCGTATCCCGAGGATTTTATTTTCAAGAGCGGCTAGAAGTAGACGCTTTCGCTGAGAAAGTGATTTTTATTGACGAGGCCACGTTCCATGTATCCATCAAAGTGAACCATCAGAATGTACGCATTTGGTACACGGAAAAACCTGGTCTTGTGGTAGAACATGTCCGTGATGTGTTTTGTGATGTTTCTTCGTCAAAAAAGTTTTCGGAGTTCAGTGTACTTGGACATGCTTCAACAGTGGCTAATGCCACAATTACATGAAGATAGCCAGGACTGTATTTACCAGCAAGATTGAACTCCACCTCATTTTCATCATGACATCTTTAGATTGAACATTGACTGTTCCTTTCTGTGGCTTCCACGGTCACCTGACCTAACACCATGTTATTTTTTCTTATGGGGTTATGATCGTATGTTCATGCCGCCTTTTCCGCGTGATTTAGCACAGATGCGAGAGAATTCTACACATGCAGCCGCTGGTATGACCGTCAGATGTTGGGTTGTGTATGGCAAGAGCTTGACGGCAGAATTGATTTCCGGCGCATCACCAACGGAGGGCATATGGAACAATTATAATGAATGTATGAAACTTGGAAAGATACTCTATCCACCTGCTATGATTGTATAACGGTTACTGTTCGTCGATCCCCGAAACCAGGGAAGAACTTTAGAGCTAGAATGAAGAGGAGGGAAGTTCATGGTTCCGTGTTTGGAGGAGGACACGATAGTTCGGTTGGTGCAGCGTCTGTCCGGAAGGCTGAAGGTTCGTGACCCGAATTTTACTAGCAGGATACATTTTCGAACGTTAGCAATTATTTAAAGACTAAAATAAATTTTCTTAAACACACAATAAAAACATACTATGGTAGGAATACATGACTAAGTGCAAAATGTGGCTATAAATTTAAAAATTTACAAAATTAACACTAAACGTACTGTGTTCATAATATAAATTCTTTTTATGTAATAATATTTTAATACAATAATGACATTAATCAATAAGTGTTAAATGTATTTGGTTAGTTTAGTCATTTTAATTACAATCTATTAGATGTACAATAATTTTGCGCTTGTTGCACATGTATCTTACAATTAACTTTATATTAAATAAAACATATGTGTAAATAAACAAAAATATATAATAAGTAGTTTTTCTTTTTGCTAATGTGCATTACATTAATGGAAAGAATATTTTCCTCTGTCTAGCTGCCAGTTTGTCTCATTTCCTGCAGAAACAATCCGCAGGTTAAAGACCTTACTCTGCTAATGACGTAATGGGGGAATTTATGGGGCTTAATTTTGAATGCAAACGCTCTGAAAGGTTCATAATTATTAACCCTCAGTGATTATTTATTCTGCTAATTTGTAAATCATTGCTTTGTAAAGTAAGTTTACACACTTTTCGAATTAGGAATATGTACATTCGGCCATGGTTTTGGCACCCAGTTAAGCAAAGCGTGCATGAACGCTACGAATGCGACGAAGTGAAAGATGGGGCAATTTCAGCACTTATAATACTCAATTAAAATTATCGGGTACGCTTGGGTTATTTCAATGTTAATAACGAGCATCAACACCCCAGGCGTTTCTGATGGAATCACTAATTTCCAAGTCGTTAAAGGTCCCTGGGTTGTTAAAGAGAAAAGTATTTCTCTCTATGTACAGTAGTTCGTATGTCCTTGTAAATGATGATAAAACGACTATTACTTTTTATCTTCACATTAAATACCGTTTAAGTGAGCTATAAATGAGAAATTGCGCAAGATAAAACTGAATATTGAGTTTAAAAAAGTTATGCATAAAAAATTTCATATTATTTTAGTTTAACTGCATGCAGTCATATCGTTTCAAAATGGGGCAACATTTGTGTTTACACGTGCACCCTGAGGTCCAGTATTTTAAATGGAAACTCATCTCCAAAATTTATCTCAAACATTGCATAGTTCTTAATAGGAGATATACACGTTTCCGGCCTCGGTGATAAGAAGTATCGCCTTCACAAAAGCCTTATCTGGTATCATCTGTTAAGTAAATAATTGCAGCTGTAAACCTCCGCTTTGTTGAGTTTAGATATATTTGCATAAAGAAGGTTATGTGTAGAAGATTGTGACACGTTCAAAATGCAGTGTCGAGCTTTTATTAAGCTCTTTACGAAAGAAGGAATGGGTCGAGAAAGCATTGAAGACGAAGAACGTGCAGTCGGCCCTTGGAGGTGCTCACTCCTGAAAACATCGCTCTTGTGAAAGAAGAAATTATGGAAGATCGTAAGCTCAAAATTACAGAAATATCAGCAAGGTTGGGCCTTTCTAATTCAACAGTCCTTCGAATTATTCGTGAACATTTAAACACGAACAAGGTTAGTGCAAGATGGGTGCTTAGACTTCTTTCCCCAGTACAAAAGCAGCCACGAGCCATTTGTTGTCAGGCATTTTTGGAGCTCTGCCGTGGCAACGAGAGAGAAGTTTTTTTTTTGAGTAGTGTTTAACGCCCGTTTTTACTACTGAGGCACCACAGGCGGTGAGAGAGAAGTTCTGCAAACCATTGTTACAGGAGATGAAACTATGGTTCTCTACTACGATCCCTTGTCCAAAGAGTACCAATGGAGTGGCGTAAACAAGGCCCAAGCACCACCGCTAAAGGCCAAGTTCACTCAGTCAACCAACAAGATTATGGCCTTGGAATACTCTTGGAATACTCTTCATTGACTTCAAGGAGAGGAACATCACAGTAAATGGGGAGTACTGTGCTGGCCTATTGCACAGACTACGTGCTTCCATCAAAGAGAAAAGGGGAGAAATGTTGAATAATGGTATGCACCTTCTTTACGAGAACGCGTCTATGCACACAGGTCTTATTGCATAGGAAGCTGTGAAGAAATGTGGCTTCAAGGAGATCGACCACCCCCTACAGCCCAGATCCAGCTCCCATTGACTATTTCCTCTTCTCATAACTCGAGAAGGACCTTCAAGGAAGGAAATTTAAGTGTGACGAAGAAGTGATGGAAACGTGAAATAAGTTTTTTTTTTTTTTTTTGTTTTTATTATATCTAGGAAATATTTAGGCCGGAAACTTATGGGCCTACCCGCGTAAGTGTAAAATATTGGGCAGCTCATATGAATGAAAAAAATGTGAAAACTAAGAAAGAATGGAGGTGATGATGGTGATGGTGTTGCATGCGTTTATAATACACTAGGTTTATAATGTATTGATTTAATACAATACATTACATTACATTAGATTAGCATAAAATAAATAAAATGAAAAATATTTTTAAATATATATATACAAAAAAGTGGAAAATAAATAACGTATAGAAACGCTAAGTTATTTCCAAATATCAAAAGCAAGCCTGGTTGTCCTCAGCACAGGCAGACAAATGTCGCCAACTTTGAAACTTTCAATGTTATCAAGATTTTTGGCTACTTACGTTCTTTGCTGTAGGTATCAATTCTTGTGAAACTTGCCCAACTTTTATACTAAATCGACGAACACAGAGGAGTCGCTCGACACTGTAAAAGTGTATAAGTTTCTTGAAACTATGTCACAGTCATTCGATGACGTTGGATATATCTTTTCAGGTTTATAGTCAAAATTCTTTCTTTATTTCCTTGCTTTGTCCGCTGACATTTTCCTACAAATATTAAGTACGGGCATAAGCTGAAGGCAATGACACTGCAATGAAAATTCTTGGACAATTATTTTTTGCTACACGAAATATAAATTAACATTTATTTTTACTGAATAGAGAAGAAATTATAATTGGTGGAAATTATAGTAAGTGGAAAATAACTCTATCCCTTCCTACCTTAACATAACATTTTTGGTAAGTGAAGCTTTGTAAACTTACTAAGTGCTATAAAAGTATGTTTAAGAAAAATTCCCTATTAAAAGAGAATTGGCCAAAAACAATATAAATAACCACAATGGAAGCTAATATGTTGTATAGATAAAAAAATTGGGGTGTAGAGGATGCATGGAAAGATATTGATAAAATAAATAGAAGTTTTTGTAAATAGATTTTCGGTTTACCAACATTATCCCCAAATGGTATAACACAGCTGAAATTAGGTAGATATTCCAATAAGAAAAAATAACCACAAGAATTGTGAAATATTTATTCAGAAACACTACATTAGAAAAGAGGAATATTCTTAAAGAATGTTTTAGAATACAGGAGAAATGTTAAGTAGAAATAATCATGGTATTTCAAAGTGCAGGAAATTTTGCAACTGATTGGTTTGGGAAAAGTGTGAATAAATAGGGAATACCAATACAGAGGATTTTGGGAAGTAATAAATTTAAGATTGCAAGATATTGAACGACAATAATTAGTAGTTTAGGTGAAAAGAGTTCTTTGAGACTTTATAGGGGAATGGAAAATAGTATGGGATAGGGAAAATTATATACAACAATGTGATATGGCAGTTAGAGAAGGGTTCGCTTGGGCTAGGATATGATAAAAGAATTGTTTAACGTGTGGAAAAATCAATACACAATTTCGTTGTTTGTAAATTGTAATCAAACAAAGTTATGGAGAGAAAAGGTTTGCAATAAAAATGGGAAAATGTTATTCAGGAAGTTTTTAACTGTAAATGGAGAGAAAGATATAAAAGACAGGGAGCTATTTAGGTAAAGTTAGAGAAAAATGGATAAGAACGAAGAAGAGGTTGATGGAAGGAAATTGTAACCTTAGAAGTATTATAATCTATAGATTTACAGCGTATTTAGGAAAGGGGAGGGATTTTTTTGATTGATTTATTTACGGACGCTCGTTAACAGCTCAGGTCATCAGCGTCCCATTCAACTTAGGGCGTTAAACGGCCGACAAATTTTGCTCAGAGGCCTCTCTTTCAGGCTTGAGGTTCTTTTTCGTGCCGTAAATGTACGACACGGGACCCATGGCTTTACTTTCCTTCCGAAGGAAGCCATAATTACCATTTTTACGCCCGAAAAAATCCATCGGTCCTGACCGGGTTCGAACCCGCGATCTTGGGTTTAGGAGGCAAGTATGGTAACCACTACACCACCAAGACCGACAAAGGGAAGGGAGAAATGATAAAGAATGATCAGGTAGTTAATGATTGATAAATTGAATAGGGGAGGGAATGGAAGTAAATTAGCATTAGAAACAGGATTATTATACACAATAACCTGGGTGCTAGTGTGTATATAGTCCTAAAGAAATAATTAACTCACAAGTATAGGATAATAGTTGGATCTAGTGTTTATAATTAAATTGTTGTAATAGAGTCAAAATGATATGTGTTAATTTTATATTGTCAGTTAGTATTATGGAATTGACGAAGACGTATATCTTACTGTAATATTTAAAATTGTATGTTGATGTAAAAAGAAATAAATTTAATTCAATTCAATACTAAATTTGATCAGAAGATCTATTTTATAGTATAAAAGTGCCTGAAATGTGCAAACGCCATGCATTGCCATAGTAATCGTTGAAATAATAAGTGCAGACTTCGCTAGGAAAAAATTCATCAATCCTGGCTGGGTTCGAACCCGCGATCTTGGGTGTGGAAGGCAAACATGGTTACCACTACACCACCAGGATCGACGATTCCTTGGAAAATAGTATCTAACAATAGAGGTAAACATAAGGTTAATATTACTTGATCGGTGAATGAACTACTCAACCATAATGTATAACATATTAGATCTAAAGAATTAGAGATGAACAAAAGAACTACGAGTAATGAAAATCTAATAAAATCCCACCCAGAGCCAACATTTGTAAGCAAAATTTAAAACATTTGTAAGTGGTTATACAAAATCTCTTTATTGATTTATAGCGGAGATAGAGTTATGCAATGTAAGGATTGGGAGCCTAAAAGGACTGCACTCCCAAAGAAATTCTGAATGTAGTCATCAGCAGATAAAATTACGATCTCTTTTTGACGGAATGAATATTTGCAGAAAAAAGCCACAGAAATAGATCATTATGTAACATATTTAATTTAAAAATCAAGAGGAGTAATCAAGAGAAAATTTTGGAAAATTGAAGTGAGGTATGCTATTTCTTAAGAATTATGCTTCAAGCCATAAGTTTTTGTTGTAGTTCCTGCAGTTGATAAAGCAAGGTTCCAACTGCTGGATATTCCTTCTTTGCAGTTCTAGGTCCTAGTTATATCATATTGTTCCAAAATTGAAAGAAAACTTTCAAAGTAGACAATTTTTTATCATATTATGAAATCATGATGACTGTAAATCAGTGCTTGGCAGAGATTCGATCTCCTTATTCAGTAAAGGTATAATACTGGAGAAGTGCATACATTTTCCGGGAGAGGGGCGTTCTAAAAGTTCTCGGCCTGACCCAGAAAACACAGGATTTAGGAGAATTTTTCGACATCATCACCTTGTAAATTAATACATTGAAGTGTTTCTTTTCGTCATGGTCACAAGCGGTCAAACGTCGCAGATGACAATAACCTATGAGAGGCCGATTTTCTGTTTCGCGCTCACGCAGCCGCAGGATCAGGGAGAAAGGACAGGAATTGTTATAATAATAACTCTTTGCTGACTAGATTGATCGTCGAGTTCATTCTCACCGTCCAGATATTCCTATTAGTGCGCTGCTCTGGCTACCGAAGTTAATTGATTATGCTCGGAAGTTAGTGTAAGATTCTTGAAATTGTAGCCGTGCGTACATTTTGTGGGTGTGTAGCTGACATCGGGATAAATTGCTGTTAGAAAGTCTGAACTATGAGCAGATGTCTAGAACTGCCCTGCTTCTAGCACTGAATTCGCCTGACTCATTTGAAATCTATAATAGCGTGTCTCTCGTCTTGCACTCCATTCGCCTACACGGGTTCACCTACACCGCTACTTACAATCTATTTAAGCGTTCCTTCACAAGGAGGTTTCTCTTTTTAAGTAATGTCTGTTTTAAAATGTCACCACGTGGTCCTGAGAGCTCGCGGGGTCCACAGAAACGAGCTCACGGATTACTGAGCCTTCAAAACATTCAAATATTATTGGTGAGCTCTCATCCTCCCCTTTTCAACTCTTTGGTCTCTGATTGGCAAGTTCGTGGTCATCCGATGTGATAGTGAAAGGAATCTATTATTGCCAGCACCTACGTTACTGTCTCCTTAGGAATGTTCACTGTCCATAAGGAATTAGCAGCTTCTCTAAAATATATAAGGGTTGTTGTTATAGCCTGTCCTTGTCAGGTGTACGAATTCTGCATGCACTTACTCTTTATAAGGAATTTTCTTACGTATTCATGATTTAAATTATAGACAATGTATATCAAACCTCTAGTCATCTAGTCTCCCTTCTGAATTCTGGATTCATATTCATTAATTTCTATTAGATATTAATATTAGAATATTTACAACTGATGAGAATTTACGTAATATTAATTAGCAATAATTTATTCGATATGCAAATTTATTTTCTTGTGAAGCTGGGGATATGTTTCCACATTTAGTTCAACGTCCTTCCAACCTTTTATATCCTCAGTTAAATCAAATGTGTCCAACTATGGAATATAAGCGTCTGTCTCAGCTTTAACCTGATCATTTGACAACCCCACCCAGTCATTTCAACAGGTTTGGAAACTAAAAGTAATCGACGGGAACTTAATTCGGTGAATATGGCGGATGTGCTAGCACTTGGAAGTAAAGATCTTGCAGTTTGGCAATACCAATCCCAGACGTATGTAAAGGCGCATTATCGTGATGAAAGAGAACTTTCTTTTTCGTAAGATATGAACTTTTAGCCTAAATAGTATGCTTCAGTTGGTCCAGTAGTGAACCGTAATACTCTCTGATGGTGGTCCTGTCCTTTGGAAGTAGTCTACGAACTAGTAGTCTTATATCAAGAGAATCCAAGAAAACTGTAATTGTGACTTTTCCTGCAGGTGGAACCGTTTTCGCTTTCTTTGGTGCACTTTCACCTGTTGCCACCCACTGTCTGCATTGCTCCTTCATCTTTGGCGTGTTTCATCTACAGTTACGAAACGTCGGAGAAACTTGCAGGAATTACGTTTAAATAATTCTAAACACTCTTGCAAAATGTTCTTTCGAACGTGTTATTAATTCATTGTTAACAAATGTGGCACCCATTTAGCAGAAAGCTTTCTCATACCCAAAGCTACTTGTAAAATGTAATGGACACGGACTACCGAAGTCTTTGCAACTTCAACCAACTCGCATACCTTCAATTGGCGATCATTGAGTACGGTATTGTGTATTTTTGTCACTATCTTGATGGTCGTAGCAACTTTGGGACGACCTGAGTGCTTGTCATCTTAAACAGCTACGCTTAAATTCAGTATTCCACTTTTTAACCGTCGAAAACGATGGGGAAGAAGCCTTTAACGTGGAATCTAACTCCTTTTGTATTTATGTTTCGGTTAAACACTTCAAAACGAAGTTCTTAATCGCAGCTCTTATTTCACTTTTATCCATTTTGTTAAAACATTAACATTAAATTTCTGCACGATCGTCACAAACAAGTGACTACACTTACGCGTCTAAAACTTTACATCAGGTATTCTAAAGGATGATGCTTAACAACTAACATAATAATTTGGGCATCTCCACGACATCTCTAAGTCAGATCGAGAACATTCTAAATATCCCTCGTATATCGCAGTTGATCTATACCCTCATGTACTTTAACGACACGCTCGGTTGCATCTATCAGGTGTTTAGAGATAGATAAAATTAGACCTTGTAGACGTTTCTTTCCTATAATTTTCTCTATCGTATGTTCATGATCAAATAAGCTACAAATCTAATATGCACAACTCTAAATACATGCTCATTTTCTTTTCTAGTCATGCACAGAGTGCGGCATTGAACGTTTCCCATTTTCAGTTGGTAATACTGTGTATGTAGTTGGTGTTGGCTGGTTTACAGCATTGTGATATTATCTTGGTTTCAGTTTGCCATGGAACCTTGGCCTGTGCCGCAGCGCATTTTCTGTGTTGAACAGTTTATTACAAGCGAGTCAATTGTGGCTGTGCAGCGCGAGTTTCGGCATTTTTTTTTTTTTTTTTTTTGCGATAATCAGTGTGGGTGCGTCAGTGGCGTGAAACGGAATCGGTTCAAAACAATCCTCAAGTTCGTCAGAAAACAGTGCGGACACTGGATGAATTTTTCGGACACAAGTGTGCGAAGAATCCTACGCAATGATTTGCAGTTCCATTCACATAAACTGCAGGTCACACAGAAATTAACAGTAGCAAACAACGCCCTGCAAGTCCATGGTTGTCAGAGAATGCTGCAGATATTTTAACACTCGCCATGACTTTCACAGCTGCCTGATAACGAGTGACGAAGCGAATTTCTGCCTCAATGGTTCTGTAAATCAGCAGAACTTTCGGAAAATCCATCCGAAATCTTTGAACGGCCTCTGCACAGTCCCAAGGTCGTAGTCTAATGTGTTGTTGCAGTAGAGAGTATCATTGGTCCTTACTTTTTGGAAGACGACAATGGTGCTGCGGTGACTGTGAACTCGGAATGTTACAAACTTTTTTTCCTGCCTGGGTTGAGACGTCGTAACTGGAACATTGAGCGCCTATAGTTTCAACAGGATGGAGCCCATCCCATGCAACACACGCTTCAATGAACACACTCTGTGCTGCTTTCCCTGGGCGTTTTATCTCCAGATTTTCTGACAGTCAGTGACCCTGTTTATCCCCTGACCTCACTGCACCAGATTTATTTTTGTTGGAGTATCTTAAGGGTAAGATTTACAGTCATATCCTTCGAGAACTCGACAGCCTCAAAACCGCAATTCGTGCAGAAATTGCTGATGTTAGACCACAAACATTGCGGCGAATAATGTCCAATGTATAACAGATTGCAACTAGGCATTGACGCCATGGGAGGACATCTTAAAAAGTTATCTTCAATACATAAGGTGCATACTGAATTTCTAAGATTATAATGTTCCTAAACTTATTAATTTCTTGTAATAAGTGATGGGGTTTTGAAAATGGGAAACTCTAAATGCAGCACCCTGTATTTATATTAAATGCATATGCAGTATATACTAATAATTGAATCAACGGTAGAGCATAGGAATAAATTCTCGTGCCCTTATCATTGAAAAGTTTGCTTTCTGGCTCCATTGAAGATAAACGCTCATATTATTAACAAGAGTCAGAAGTATATGTGCTAATTAAACGGGGAAAAACTTTAAAAAAACTGCATGCAAGGAACTATAAATAAAACGCCAACGTATTATAGGGATACAAAAGAGTCTTGAACGGTTGGAATATCTTACAGGTGTGCCCACTTTGACGTTGGACGTCACCACAAAATGTGCCTTGCCACAAATGATATGTGAAAACAGTATTGTTGTATCTGGATAATTTCATTAGTTAAATGTGTACAACTGTAAAGGTTAGGTTCTGACTTGATGAGCTCTTGTCCTCTGAACCATATTGCAAGACGAAACTAGAATGTGAATGTATATTGTGTGTTAATTATGTACAATTAAAGTAATTCAAGATTCCTTAATCTAGAAGCATCAGACTCAAATCTAATTAAGAATATTGTTATGGAAATATACTTTATGCCCTTACAAAAGAATAAATCAGACAATCCATTTTAGTGAATGTGTATCACGAAGCGGGAGGCGAAATAGAGTCATAATTTTTGTACTGCTGGGGCAAATGTAACCACATGCAAACATTTGGGAAATTCTCACGGTAAATAGTAACGCGAGCAAACACATGGCTTCGTTCAAAATTGCCCCACGTTTTCTACTCCCCCAGGCGGGAACGTTTCGACCAGCAATAAGTCACAGGTTGCATGTGCACGCTACACACTGACTGACTAAAGGCAATCGCAACGCAATTGGCTTTTCACTGTTGCTCCTGGCACCACAGAGAAATTAGTACCTCTAACAAACACTTCCGTTAAAACCCACTGCACATACTGGAACAAAACACGATAGTTCACCTCCGATATTGCAGAATATACTGCACTTTTCACACGTATTTAAAATGTATTGCATCACATTTAATATAAATTTTATTGTTGTAAATATGATTTCTAAAATTATTTGACAAATAAAATATAATAAAATCTGTCTACGCCACCCTGGTACCTGGTTTCCTAAATTTTCTATTTGTTATTATTGATTTTACAGATTTTTCCTAATAACTAGATTAAAATAATATAATAAAATATTAAAAATAACTGAAATTTAATTAAATGAAACAAAAATATAAGTTTACTTAACTACTTCCCAATTTAATCTTCCAAAATATACCAAATTAACAAAATTACTAGGAGTCAGTAAGAATTATAGCTAGCAACCAGCTATTCTATCCTAATTTATTACATTACTAAACTACTGGCTACTGGTTACCAGCGGTATGTACTGGTATTAGTATTTTTGCTGGAATTGTTGTTAAATTTAAACTCAACATTTAAACATTACAATTATTAATCTTTCAAGTCTCCTTAACTCATTTCAATTTGGCTAATCATCTTCTCTTTAACAAGCTTCTTAACTATTAATTTTTCCTAATCAATTCATTTATTTTTCCTAACACTTTAACTCATTAAACACTATCACATCGCTTCCACCATATCACTCTCCATGTTTTCTTCCCAACCTCCCTTCTTCCATCTCTCTTGATCCTCCTGGACCACTGGTTGCACCATTTCTTGCGCTCTGCTCCTCCTGTCTGGACACCACTTTTAATCTTCTTCTGTAGTCTTCTTTCTTTCATTTTCTTCCCTGTCCCATAGCTCTTAGAGGTAAATGGTTTTACCTTCCTTCCCATTCTCTACTTCAGGTTGTAATTCAAAATTATTTCCATCCATTATAAATGTAGATATCCTCATCTCCTTCAACACTTCCTTCGTCCTTGCCTTCATCTTCTCCTTTAACATTCTCTTGCTATGGATTTAATTAAAGTTATCTTGTACATTTTCTATTCTTGTTAAGTTATTTGTGTTTTGGGTTGTCTTTGTATACGTATGCGTTCTGATTTTCTTATTTAAGTTAATTGACAGCGAACTATTACTGAAATGTAATACCAAGTAATTTGGGTTCTTTCAATGCTTAATACAAAGAGTTGTTTTTGGCTTTCATCCGCAGCTAAACGAAAGCCGCATTTTGTGTTGGTAGCCGAACCCATGCCGCCAAGTTTCTTTCTCATTTTTGCTTACACAATTTTCAATCTTATATTTACAAATTTAATTCATTGGTAACGTCTTTGCTTCCGTAATTCTTTTAATTGGTATATGATACATTTCTAAGTTCGTATACAGTATGGTAATCACTTCTATGAACTTCGTTTATCTCTTTATTCTAGTGATAATATTTATAGGCAGTATATTAATACTACTGACATATTTACAGTGTATGCTTAATAGAAGAGAATTTCAAGTTATTAGGGTTTTAATTGTTTAGGCAGGGAAGGCTAAAAGAGCTCAAATTTCTTTTTCCGCTTGCTGCCTGCTGCAAGCTTATTCTGTTTCAGCATTAGTTCATTCCTCTATTATTATTATTATTATTATTATTATTATTATTATTATTATTATTATTATTATTATTATTATTATTTTAATGATGATTAACGCCGGTACCTTTACCTTAGCGGTGGCTTATAAAACACAAGTCCCTTTCATGAACTTGGCTCAGCTAATTTCACCTAAAGATAACAGTTTAAGAATATATTTTCATAAATATTCTGTGATGTAAGTAATATCAGGTTTAGATGTTAAGATGCAGGCATCTTCCGTGGATATACAGAGGGTGTCAAAAATGTATACACACTTCAAGCAAAGAAAAATCTGTGTTAACATAACAAACCTGAATTCACATAAACAGAAAATGATGAGCATTGATCATCTTAGACATTTACAGTTACAACAGTTGCTCAAATGCCCATTGTCGGCGTCGATACACTTCTGAGTACGTTGAACTACTGATTGAGCAAGTTTGAGAAAGTGTCCTCAGCCATTGCAGCACATGCCATTTCAATTTGTACCCGAAGTGCTGTCAGTGTAGCTGGTTTTCTACGGTATACAACATCCTTAAGAGTTCCCCATAGGTTAAAGTCCAACAGAGATAGATCCGGATAATCTGTTCTGTACAAACGTCCCCATTGACTTTGAACTTCAACAACATTCTCGGTTTTCCAATACCACTTCAAAATTGCTTTCCGCTGTTCAAACGATAATCTTGGCTTCATTTGTTCATTGTCGATTTACCTGTCACGTAGCAACGCTATCATAATGTGAGTCACGTCTGTTTACAGAACATCATACTACACATTACTGGTTTCGGTTCAACTTTGAAATGTATTAAATATATATCTTCTGTGAAGGAGTGTATACATTTTTTGGCGCCCTCGGTATTTTATATTACTTAAATTAGTCCACTTTCTAATGTTTCCTTTTTAGTAAAGAAGGAAGCCAAAGTAATTTATTTAGCATATAAAAATAAGATTACTTTCTTATCTGATTTTTAAATTGAACTAAGAGGATGTGTTAATACCAAATGTTGTCACTTATTCTATGAATCAAACTAATTAATACACTTCCAGTCTCCTCAGAATTTATTATTTTTATCGCAGATTCAAAATCAAGCACTTATTTTCAAATACGAAAAACATGTGCTAACTAACTTGCATAAGCTCTAGCATCGAGTTAAGCCATTGCGTTTGAATGGAACAAAACAAATATTTTCATTCTTATTTTACCCTTTTAATTGGTAATAGAGCACAACAAGGAAACTGAAAGATTTTATTTTCTGTGTTTTTTCAGCTATATAGAAATACGTACATTGTTTAATCACGAAATTTCTGGCAAAACCGCCAAAATTTGACTAATATATCTATTCTGTAACATCAGGTGTCAATTTTGCTCTCTTTAAATCCTTGATACCATGATCACATTTGACTTATTATCAATTCAACGTTTCTAGGTAAAAAAAGATTGTTAATTCTACTACTGTAGATGTTAAGGCATGTATGGCAAGCTTGTTTCTTTATAATCATGTCCTAATCTCAGTTTTTACGTTTATTCAGTGATACCTAGCTTCATCTTACAAAAATAAATATAATCATGTCGCTTCCATATATAAAACATTCAAAAGAAAATGTTTTCGTTTATTGTTCCTCTATGTATTAACTTTTGATTCTGTAAAATGTAGCATATGGTAAGTAAAACAGAAACTATTTGTTTTGGTATTCGATATGTTAAGATCAAAAGTTTCTTAAACATGGTTTCCTTCAGAAGGGAAGTAAAAATCTGAAATAAGAAACCTCTAAATGTATTAACCGTTTTACGCCATGAATTTAATTGGGCTCTAACCCAAATCTAAGGTCAAAGGGATATTAACTTTGGCTAATTCTATATAGCATATTTTTAGTTATTATTATTATTATTATTATTATTATTATTATTATTATTATTATTATTATTATTATTATTGATGTTTTTAACTATGTAGTTGCCACGGATATTATGGATATTTGTTAATTTTAAGAGGAATTATGGCTATTTGAAAATGCATAATAGTGTTTTTAATTATGTATACAGAAAGACTGTCTTGGTTTATAAATAGAATACTTAACCTATTGAATATTATAAGACAAATATTAAATGTTTAACGTCCCTACATTGCCAAGTACCTGGTTCCTGGTTCAAAAGGACTGCAAAAGCCTTATTTCTCTCAGCGTTGAATTCCTTTTGCCTGATATATTTTGTACCGTAGGCATTATCTTTAATGGCTGTGTTCTAGCGGCGTTGTTAATCCCTCTGTATCGGTGTTGAGGTAAAACGGGCTTGACCTTATGCTTAAAGTATATTATAGTGGATATGGAATGTGTGAGGCAGGACTTCCAGAGCGATTCTGCAAGCAACATCAGCAGATTTAATTAGCAAACTTTGTGAAACTGTTTCCATTCAGAAAGCTTACGGAAATAGAAGACCGCCCAACCGTCCGCTCTAACAATGCGGATGTTACAGGTCATCTCAAGCAGAATACAAAGTCACAAGGAAAGTTGCTGCAATACTGTGAAGCAAGCAAACTCTTGATTACCTTCATAGCAGTCTTGTTCTTACAAAGAGGTGCTGCTTCTGTATCGTATCGTAATCTGTAGTCGTAAAAGACCACACATTCCTGAAGAAAAGCACTATATGTTTAATCTTAAGTTCTAAATGTATCTGGGTCAAGATATTTTACATCTTCAAATAAAGATCACTATAAAGATAAAGGCTAAGGTCACTCAGTCAACCAACAAGATCATTACCACAAGCTTTTGGTATTGTGAAGGAATCAATCTTCCTTGTCTTCATTGACTTCAAGGAGAGGAACACCACAGTAAATGGGGAGCACTATGCTGGCCTACTGCACAGACTACGTGCTTCCATCAAAGAGAAAAGGCGAGGAAAGCTGAGTGGTGGTGTGCGCCTTCTTCATGACAACGGGCCTGTGCACACAGCTCTTGTTGCAAAGGAAGCTGTGAAGAAATGTGACTTCATGGTGATCGACCATCCGCCCTACAGCTCAGATCTAGCTCCCAGTGACTATTTCCTCTTCTCAAAACTCAAGAAGGACCTTCAATGAAGGAAATTGAAGTGTGACAAAAAAGTGATGGATGCTATTTATGCGCATTTTGCAGACAAGTCTTCTGACTTGGGGGGAGGGGGGGTGTGGTGTTGAAATGTTAATTCAAAGAAGTGAGAAGTTAATTGGAACAAAGGGTAACTATATTGAAAAGTTGTCTTTATCATATCTAGAAAATGGTTAGACCCGAAACTTATGAACCTACCCTCTTAAATCATAAGATTTAATAACATAAATACAGGCTAGTAAACAGAAGTAGACAAATCGTATATTAAGCTTTCACTTAGAGCAATGACTGATAAATGTTAAAAGAACGCAATAGATATATGAGTGGTACCTATTCTTGTGTTCCGTGAATGCTCGAAATACAAATAATTCCACTACATTCTTAACCGAGTAATGATACAACATATTTCATTTTATTATAAAATTAGTTATACATATGTCTATATTATTTTGTGTATCATTCAACAGTTAATATTACTCTTGTTTCATTGCTATAGATATTTCATTAAGTTTATTTCTATACTTCTGTTATCCTTCCTACCTCTACCGCCACGTGTGGCCGAGGTCGTTATGTCTCGGACCCGTGAATGGGAGGTCTGGGTTCGAATACCTCCAGGACCGTCCTTCCTGACTGGGGTTTTTTCCAGGTTTTCCTCAGTCCTCATAAATGGCAAATGCCGGGGAGGTACCCTAAACTTAGGCCTGGAACGATTCCTTCCATAAAATCCTTTCCCAATTTATCATTTCATCTCATGTATCATTAGTGTCCATCGCCTGTGATGCCTCTGTAGCAAAAACGGACGTTAAACACAATTCATTCATTCATTCCTACCTCTAAGCTGTTCCAAGTTATGTTCAATTTATCTACATTATTAGCATATGTAAGAAACGTCTGAATAAACATGTATTTTTTCGGCCAATTCTTCCATTTCTATTGGCACGTTTCCTTAACAACTGTCTTTTTGTTAATTGTGTTAATCTGTAATGTAATAGGTTGGAACGGAACGGATTGGCGGGTAATTAATTATGAGATTTTGGTTTTCATTTGATTAATTGGTTTTAATATGGTTTAATGAACTGCAGTTTTGAAACTTAGAATTAGGAAGGATTTTTTGTGGGTTTATTAGCGAAGCGGACCGATAATAGCTGAGCCTGCTGGATTTCCTTCCTGGCGTGGCCCCGCTCATTGGTTTTGCCGGTCGAAGGATTAATGATCTGAAATTGTCACTTCCGGTTCCAAGCGTTTGTGGTATTTCTGTCAGGGAAGTTTTGGAGCTTTTCACGATTTTAAACCGAGGAACGGAAAAAGATCGACTTACTGGGCTAATTGATGATACTTTGAGCAGATTATATGCACAATTGGAATATTGAGAAATCCTGTGATTGAAAACGCCTTGCCTTGAGCCTATGAGACAAAGAATGCCTTAGAATTTTCTAAAGTTTGAAACTGTCTAAAGGGTAAATTCCCTACTGAGTAATTGTACACGGGAAAAGTTGCTGCTTCATAGTAAACACAGAAGAATTCACCATACTAGTTCACTTGCGACGGTTATATAATTCGGCATCGGTCTTCTCAATGTGTATGAACACTTTTAATAACAGCTCTATATGTAAATAAATATATCTCAAACCTTTATGTATTGACTCGGTTTTCACTCATCGCAAACTGGAAATTCTATGTAAACTTTAATACTGTATAAAAACTACAATTGCGTCATCTTTCCGCCAATCTTTATCTATGACTGTGTCGAAGTAAAATCTAAACACAAGTAGGTGATGTCTCTCTGGCGAAATTTAAACGCAGGGAGAATGGTCCTGGCGGGATTCGAACCCCAGACCTCCTGCTCGCGAACTCGCGCCTTAACGACCTCGGTCACCCGTGGCGGTTTTTTGCCAACTAGGATATGCAAGCTATGGGTTGTCATGGTATTTTTTTTTTATTTCAACTGAAAATATTTGTTACATAAGCCTACCGAAATGATATAACATTGTAGCATAAATACAACAGTGCTTCTTAGATTATTCCCACAAATGCTTTCACGCAATATTAAAATAATAAATTAGTTCCTACAGTAAAATTATATTATGGTATTAGTTTACAATGCTATACTTTATGCATGAGTATAATGTTTAAGTAAAGAGCGAAGCAAATTTCGCAATTTTTAGGAATTTAATAATGGTATAAAATTATATACGAGTTTTATGCACTACTGTTGCATATCAGAATTATAAAATGGAATTATTAAAGTAAAATAATTATTATTAATATAGACATTTTAGCGAATTTACCTCTATATAATTATAATAAATAAAGTCGGACTTATTCTATTATAGTGATGACACCATTATATCGATGGAATTTATTTTCTTCGGTTGTCTGTTATTGTTTAATAGCGAAGATGGATTTACGGCAAGAAATTTTAGTCCAAGGTGTAAAAGTTAAATTGTCCCTAATTATGAGAAAATATTAATATACTTGTCATAAGGAACAATAAACAGATCAAGGATATTTCAGGACTTTTTAATTTTGCCATGTAACAGATTGGTATATAAAATTCTACTGATTCATTTGGTAGCTATTATTATTTATTCGCTTAATTACTTAGTGAAATTGTGTATTCTGTAACAAATTATTGATTCTGGTTTCAGTAACATAGAAGTTGTTTCTTTAATATTGTCGTAACATAATAATCAGCATATGGCAGCATTTCAATTCCTAATATTGTAATTTTATACACAAGTCCCAATTGAAATGTTTTATTGGCAATTTTGGCCAATAATAAACACTGTTTGTAATTCTGGTATACAAAAACGTAATCCGTCGTTGTACTGTAAAGATAAATTTGTACAGTGTCTTCCAAAAGTAATTTCAGGTAGTTCTTCATTTACAATTTCCGAAGTTGCCACATATTATTTTTTTTTCTCTTTGTTGTTTGTCGTTTAGATATTATTTCTCGTTAAAGCGAGTAGTTAGTGGTCTGGAATTCATAGTTCAAGTGCCGCTGTGGGAATAGAATGATTTTAGTGTGTTAACTGCTGTCTCAGTTACCTCTAAGCGGAGACTAACGTAATAGGTGCTGATGCCCTTGCCGCAGATTATTTCTGTTGTTTCTAATATGGTTAAGTGATTCATGACAACCAGCTATTTGCGAAAAATAGGCAAGTTCTTTTTACTGCAGTTTGTACAAAAGGAAAAACCGCGTTAATTGATTTAAAAACAAACTTTTCGTATATTCGAAATAAAACAAGAAATTTGCCATAATTCAACAGTGATAAATAATTTTGCATTGCTGTGAGCGAAGTTTATTTTAGTTTCGAGTAAGTTTTATATATATATTATTAATAAGGCATATAAGATCTGTCTCTTGCAATTTCTTTATTCAGCAGGCATATTTATTTACTTTTTTGCAAGGAAGTGAACGCCATTTACTAATCAGTTAACGGGTTCATTAATTGGATATGTAAGTTTTCTGTACATAGCAAGCATTTACTTATGATGTATATCAAGTCCTTAAGTTTCGTTTTCGTTTTCGTTTTACTATGGTTCGGTATTAAATTTCAAAATGCAAGTGTTCCAAATAAGAAGCGAAATAGAAAGAGAAAGGTGAAATATTTTGATCATCTTTTGGAAAATCTTCTTACAAAATCTATTCTGCGTCTTTGTCAAGTGGAGTCGTTTTATGGTTTTACGAGTGAATGTTTATACCTATATTTAATTGCCTCATTTCATAAATTATTGAAATAATATATTTTCAATTACAATATTGACACTGTAATGTGTTTCATTACTGTACGACAGCATTGATCGTACAAAAAAGTTAGGTAGCAATTTAATTTTGTTTTATTCTCTCAGTATTCATACGTAACAATATCTCAGATGAAGAAATGCTGGTGGAACAGAAGTAGGACCCCTGTATTTCAGGAGAATTGTTGAATTTATATGTTTTCGGAATAGCAGCGTACATGTGACATAGAAAATTTTGCAGCAAAATGCAGGGTTCTTAAATATTTTGGTATTTCTAATGAAAGTGTGAATTTAAAAATAGCATTAATTAAATACTGGCTAAGGATAATATGGGGGAATCAAGCTCTTCTTCGAGCAGTCTGTCTAAGGGAACAAATAAGGGAAGGGATGGACATCAAAAATTGGATTAGGATTGGTTAAGGGGAGAGGACATTACACGAAATGGTTGGAAAATAGTTAACAGACGTTTACGAGATATAGATAGACAAAATATTGAGTCTCAATGCGCAGAAAAAGTATCGCTTAACCTGCAGGCTCAAACACATCCGGTGTGGGGGAGGGGAGATTATTTAGATATCTGTGGCAGAGAAGAAAGAAGTGGTCTCGCATGGTTCAGATTAGGAGTTTGGAAAGGAAACAAAACAGTTAATGTTCTCGGGGAAAGGATTTGCCTATTGTGCGGAGAAAGCGATACCGGGGGGCATATTTTGGCAAAACTCAGGGAAACGGAAATTTTAAGAAATGAGCATTTATCACCACAATTTCTAAATTCCAATAGAAGTTTGAACATCTGCCGGGAAGTGTTGGTACATGCGAGATAATGAGACAATTTGGGAATAGTTCTACAAAAGACCCGACAAAGAAGGTTAATGGCTATAATGAAGAGGGGAAGTAAATGGAAGAGGGCCTCAAGAGTAAGGGTTCTATTCATATTTAGGTATTTATATATAAAATTATTAATCGAAAACGTAAATTTATCGAAGTATTTGTATATTTGTATGTATGTATGTAGATTTGCATGTATGTGTATGACTATTTTGATTGTTACAAGGACGATATTAGCATGTACGGCCGTACGGCCCATATATTTTAAAACTGGTACAATATAACGTCCATGGTTATTATTATTATTATTATTATTATTATTATTATGTAAAAAGTTATTTAAAATATTTCTGCGATGTATAAATTGGTATATTTATATTTTGGTATTTGGAGTACTATGACTAAATAATATTAATAAATAATTAAATCCATTCCGTGGTTCATTCGGCATTTTTATTTAGCATAGCAGCAAACGCATTTTCGCTGTAAACTATTATATTACTACTGTCTCCTCGTTCATCTTCCCTTAACATTAATCACAATATATACCACGTACTGTATATAGCAAGTGAAAATCAAAAATGCTTTCAGAAAATATCCGCTCCTGAAGTTCTTGTTTACTTCCCTTCGCTTCAAAGACGTTATAGCAAAAGTAGATAGATAAAGGAAGCGTGGTGGGGAGTTGAAAAGCTAGTATCCAGCGAGAAGGAAAAGGGAGAGTTGGAGAAAGGCGACGCGGAAAAGAAGTATAGATGAACCTGCGGGAAAGCCAGGACTTTCGTAAATTATGTGGCGCCATTTTCCAATCGAAGCCGACTTCGGCAACTATGGAGCGTATCAATCTTATGGCGTTTGTAAGGTCTTTGTGTTTGTATGCCGGGGGAGCTGGAACTAGTAAATAAAGAAAGGGTGCCCCCATTTTAGCCGGTGCACGACTCAGTATGAGTATATTTTATGGTCAGTCAGGTTACAGCCTTTACCCCTTGCTCTTTTCTTCAACCTAGCCATCATCCGAACGGTTCCACCATTTGACATGCTGAAATGCTCTCGACGCAAGTAAATTGCCGAGTTGGGGATTTTAGCAAAAGAAATTTCAACATTTTACCCATTAGTAATCCTTTGAAAAATGTATTTGCGAAGAAACCAAAACAAAAGGGTGATATCTTTGATGGGGACTTTTTCTAAAAGGTGTCAGTGTTAATAATTTGCATTGTAAGGCGTTAAACTAAAATAAAATGCACTAAAATAAAAGAAAGATAATTGCAATAGAAAGTTATATTACTTCAAATATAACCATATCGAATCGTATTGATTTATTAGTTTTTAACTACAATCTCTCTTTTTATCAAGAACAGTATTTACTTTTCTAAATAAAAATTCTGAATCTGCAGTTCACATACAGAAAAAAGATATTAACAGATTAAATATTTATTCATTCTAAGATTTTAACAAGCTGTGAGAATATGATATCATATTCTGTGCGTTTTACGTACCTTTTTATTTTGTTCACTACCCTTAGTAGTGATTTAAGCGTGCAAACAGGAAAAATAAAATATAATCTTATGTTAAATATCGATATTATTGTATTTCCATAAATTTACGTTAGGGGTTGTTGACCGCTCTCTCAACTGTTAAACTATTATGCTAAAAATCTTAATTGATAGGTCTCTAAAGTTTTACATGTTTGGTTCATGAAAATGGATTCTTTATTTTATATGGATATTATTAAAGAAGGTTTTTAAGTGCTTCACGCAATTATTCTATGCTGTTTTAAAAAAATACTAGTTGTTTTTCAGTTTTCAGCTAATTTGTTGTTAATGAACAAAGTCTACAAAGCATTAACTAACGTTAACTTTATTTTCTGTACTTTATTTCCTGGAATTTATAATTGCATTTTTAACTAGATAAAATTTAAATACTTAATTTTTAAATATATTAAGTTATGTACACGTGTATTTAATTACATTGGCATGTATTTAATTAAGTTGCATTTATTAAATTATATTGGCAAATATTCAACATCCATTAAATTGTGTATTGTGTTAATTAAGATATATTACACATTTAAATTCATTAAAATTTAGTATTTAAATAATTAACAAATATATTCAGAATCTCCTATATTTTAACTTTAGGTTACCATTTATTCTTTTACTTGTATTCAACTTTAGGTCAGACGGGGAAAAAGTGTAAGTACATGTAAATATTGTAATTTTATTGTTTTTAACTGCCACTAGTTTAAGTCCAATTGCAAAGTTAATAAATAAACAAATAAATGCACATATATTTTGAAATCATTTCAGTTTCTTATATAAATGTCTTCCTTTCGAGTTATTAGTTTTAAGGAAATTATTTTAACTTATATTTTAATGTTGTTGATTTCTAATGTTTTCTGCCTCTTTTTACCCCATAGTAAAAAGAAGCAGGGTCCATAATTAGTTAAGGCTCTTGACATAGGTTCACCTTCGTTGTTGTTTACCAAAAGGTATAGTCGTTTTACTTTTTGTATGTGTTTTTTTTTTTCCTCATTTTTAACATTAGACACTAATTTATATTTTAGTAATTATATTTAATTTTTGTCTAATATTAAACATATATAAGGCTTTTTTTTTTTTTTTTTTTTTTTTTGGGTTAGCCAGATAAATGCAATAGGTTAATGTCTGATTAACCAGTGAAATGAAGATTCTGTATACGCATGCTCCATACTGATTGATGTTAAATGTGTTTCCTTATTTTAATAAACATGTTTTAGGAAATGTGATCAATGTTTAGCTATAAGTGTTTGACGAAAGAAAGAATTTTATAAATGTCTTTCGAGCAAAAGTTTTTCATGTAGTTTTTACGTAACAGAATTGAGAAATTTAAGTCTTTAAATCTAATTCTAAATTCTTTTTATTTCAGGTGAGTACTTGGCCCAGGAACAAAAATAAATAATTAGAGACCTAGCTACTAAAGTACCAAGATTGTATGGGTAAGTGATTGCTGTTTGATTAATAATCTATAATTGGCAAAAGGTTGAGTAAGTAGGCATAAATTTCTGTGCCCAGCTTTGTAATGGAAAGGAAAAGTTTGGAATAAACAACGTTGAAATTTGTGTTAATAAACACTTGAAATATGAACAAGAATTTACTATACTACTGACAATATAATTGGCCCAAAAGACGAGGCATTGAATTTTGTGTAACATGCATATATATATTGAGAGATCAGGTCAGAATAGTTCATAATTGTTAGTACAGAAACAAGTTAATCATGACAGTTTGGTAGTAATTACTTGTAATATATATGTTAAGAATTTAATTTTTATGTACTTCAGAGCTTATATTAGTAATATACACCGTGCTAAATTCGATACTTCAGAGAGCATTATGATTTTATGCCATTATAATTAAATAAATTTAATAGTAGTTCATTTTATATATGTTCTAATGGTGGTAAATTGTGGTTTCATTCACCCGATCTATTTATTTCAGAAGAAAATAAAGTTGAACGGTTTGTAGCTATTTATTTTATTAGGTGTTTGACGTCCCTTGTAACAACAAAGGTTTAAAGGAGCGATAAATGAATATTAGATGAAAGTGTGCGTAACAGCCCAGGGCCCACAACATAAATTTTATCTCGCATTTACCTTTTCAGGGAAAGGAAAAGCTTAAGGAAAATTTTATCAGGCAACTGACATTAAGGATAAAATTTGCAAGTAGACACACCGGCCACAAGACCACTGAGAGTGTCACTTAGTTATGTAAAATATACAACAGGTTTAAACTTTCAAGAAAGTGTAAACCCTTATTCTATAATATTTTTTATCCTAAAGTAATGAAAAAGTTTACTCTGTTTTGAAGCATATTACAAGCTTCTATGTCAATTCCTTATATGTATAAAATTCCAATTACGTTTTCATTGCGTACGTCCAGGTAGAAATGCTTGCTAAATATATTCTATTTGTCCTTTGTGTTAATGAGCTTTTGTTCAAGTAGTATTCAGACCTACCCTTCTCAGTAACGGGCTAATTAATTTTCTTAATGGCTACCAAAACAACAATTGCAAATAAACTATAACTATGATATGCGTTACAAATTCTCTCATTAAAACAAGCTATTTTTGTTCAGATAAAGTAAATTACACTGGTAATAACATTTCTATTTCAACTTTGTACTTCTTATTGTTGTGTGTACTTTTGTAGCGAACTGAATGCTTAAATACTAGTTTAAAAGAGCTGCCCTTTTAAACGCAAGGCCTTTATAGATTTTCAATTAATTTTATCTCCTTATAGAGCTTTTTTGTATAAAGAGATAGAATAGCACCTGTTCTGCCACAATTGACAAATTTAAAGAGTGTTTTACATATAAATGATGCTTTTTATGAAAAAAATCTACAAAATAAAAAATTAATTCTACAGATGGCGATGGAATTTCAATTGACCTGTTTGAAAAATCCTCAGTTTGTATTCATTTGCATCTTGTATTCCTATCGGTGTTGTATTTATTTAGCGTTGTATGTTTGTAGATTGCATTTTAACGAGATCGTTGACTAAATAAACCAAATTTTAGGTTACTTAAGCTCTTGGACACCATTGGCTCCTGTAGTATACAAATCTACCGGGTTTAAGTTATTTATCTTTTCCGCTCACATGATGTTTTAAGTATCGGCTATTAAACGTGTCGCCGCCGATGGTGCCAATACTTCAACTCCGCTTCACAAACATGTTTGTTATCTATCTTACCTAGATTATTTTTGTCTTTCCTAGGCTAAAAATGAAGAAAAATGTCGGGAAAGGGAACATTGTGGTTTAATAAGTTCTCCCATGATAATATCTTTTACTTCATTTCTAATGTTTTGGTAAATATTCCGAAAATCTTGCTTACATTTAATTTCGAAAGTGATTTTGTTAGCAAGCGCTCAGTTGTTTTGATTCCCCCCCCCCCCTCTGTTAAAATTGTTCGTTCCTGTTTTTGTTATGTCCTGAACCAATACATTTATATTTATGTCATGATGAACTTCAGTTTCAGAAGTGGGAATCGATATGAAAAATGGTAAACGAATTCTGCAACCACACGAGGGACTGATTCTTATCTAAAATAATGTTTACATATAACATTCCGTTACTCTAAAGTCAACTCTGTAACAAGTTTCGCAAATGTCGTATACTGCCATTGTATCTTCAGGGAATACATTTAGAAAGGGACATTCAAAGACATATCTGGGGGCATTTGAGCTGAAGTTTGCATCCCATTGGCTAAAGGACCCACTTAATACCCGAGACATAAAACACCAAGTCTTAAACTTTATAAGTGAAACTTATTTTTGTACCAAATACAAATATTCTTTGAGAATTAGCAACATTCTAATGTGAAACATTCTTGTATGTACACTACAATTACACTGATTTAATAACGTTAACCATTTAACCTTCAATCTGCAGTTTCTGTTCAAATTAATGAATATTAAATTTAAATATCTTGAATCTAAATATGCATTTCCTTTCCTCCCACAACTAGCTGTATTTTTTCATTTCACGTGTTTCAAATTAGGTTATTTTAAAAATAACAGTCATATTTTTAATTTCGAGAAAAAATTACAATCACATTTATCTAATTTCACTGATTAGATTGTTTGAGACATAGAAGTATAATTCGGTACATTAGCCCTGCTCACGGCTAGCCGTTTGTTCCTAGGGACACCTCCGGGAGGAAGGGGAACGCTCTTTAACATCTCAGGTCATCAACGTTCCATTCAACTCAGGGCGTGAAACGGCCGACAAATTTTGCTCAGAGGTCTCTTATTTCAGGCTTGAGGTTCTTTATCGTGCCGTAAATGTACGACACGGGACCCACGGCTTTACTTCCCTTCCGAAGGAAACCATACTTAAGATGGAAAAAATCCATCGATTCTGCCCGGGTTTGAACCGCGATCTTGGGTTTAGAAGTCAAGTATGGTAACCACTTCACACCAGGACCGACATGTTTCCAGATAGTAGATTCTGATGCTGGTGGAGGTTCGAGCCTCTCAGAAGGGCCGCTTGCAAACCAAAACTGAAACCATCATTATTTGAAATGGGGAGCAAAAAAATTCGTGGAATGAAAAAATTCGCTTAAGCGACCAAGGTTAAAAGAGAGAGAGGTCAGGATGGGAATTTGAACCCGGGACCTGCTATATGCGAGTTCCAAGCATTATTTACTGAGCCAGCCTGAGACACCGCGCTTGGTTCTTTAACCTAGTTACTTCTTTTGTATATAAAGTCATTTTTCTTAAAGTGTTTGTTTCTTTGTATTATTTTTGTGAAGCGTTTCTGACTTCAGTAATCAATAGATGCAGGAATGAAGTTAATGTTGGTTGCTATTGGGCTAAAGGAAAAAAGGTGGGAGAAGTTCAATAGATCACATGCTACAAACCACCTAGAAAATGGTATCCTCGTATGCATATTATTTCCATACGCAGCGAGAGAGATTGTTTTACCGGTCGGCTCGCTCGGCACATATCACCAGAGATCCCTAAAACTTCACACATGGTTACGATCAATAGCATTCCTTCGGAAAGCATACCGTACCTTCAGCCTCTCGCCACGAAGGAACCCAGTTCATGTCTATTATACACTATCAGTTAATTCTTTTACCTTGCCTTCGCAAACTTTGTTAGCTTATACTAGATATGACGACTACTTTAAACCCACGAGGTTTAAAACATCTCTAGAACGGATTTTTGACGTTGAAACAAGGAAAATTGTCTAAATTCTGTGTATATATCAAACTCATTTACACAAACTACCATTTTTTTACAATCGCGATCGCAATTTGCGGTAACTCCCTTGTGATATTAAGCATGAAATATGAGAGAATAGCTAATATTCAAACTAAAATATTTCACTTGCCTAAGTCATTGAGCTTCTATAGTCGATTCCCCGTCTGGTTCACAAATCAAAGTCTAAGCTAATATAAAAAATATTTAGGAGAAACTATACGTCCATATTAATAAAAATGGCCCTGTATGAAATATGATGATAATCTTTAAATTATCATTTATAGGGCTCAACCCTTTAGCTCAGTGCGCAGAAATAATTTTTATAGATTGTTTAGAATGAAAATAGTTCAAGAACTTTGAGCTCCAAATGAATGCTATCGGCAAACTTGCATTGGAACCAACATCAATGTTTTATAAATCAAAGAGCTTAATAATTGAAGCTTTTCTCTTCTCGTTGATTGTCATAATTATTTATGCATTAGAAATGTAATCACTGTAGAATAACTGCAGCGCCAATTGTTCAACGAACTTTTTAATGCCATTTAACTCCCGGTTTAGATTGTGACGTCACAGGCGATGGATATTGATGGCATAAGAGATCGAATTATAAACTGGGAAAGAAAAATAGGGAAGGAGTGACCTCTCTGCAATGGTGTTGAGTGGGGCACACGTATAATAGAAAGAAGTACTGATATATTCCTCTTTTCATATGCAGCGTTGTAACAATTTGAGTATATTGTTTAGTAATTTTAGTAAAGAAGCACATGATGTAACTCCCAGCATCAAACAGAAAGACTATCATATCTAAATTCTAAGAATTTCACACTAACGATAGTTTTCCGTGTAGATAAAAAATAATAAAAATTATATCAGTTCTCATGTTTCTCTTGCTACAAGTAATCGGTCCTGGTGGTGTTGTAGTTGCCTCCTAAACCCAAGATCAGGGGTTCGATCCCGGCCAGAACCAATGGATGTTTTCGTACGTAAAAATCCTAAGTATGGCTTCCATTAACTCTAACCTGAAAAAAGAGACCTCTGAACAAAATTTGTCAGTCTGTTCACGCCCTGGTTTGAATGGGACGCTGATGACCTGAGATGTCAAAGAGCATCCGTAAATAAACCAAAGCAAATTGCCACAAGTTCAATATAATCACTGTTTGAATCCTTCAAAGACCACCACATCTTAATGGAGTGGTAAACATCAAACATAGAAAGAAAAGTTTAACAACTTTTTGATCAAATAGTAATATTTACTTATTAAATAAAACCATCACTGTAAGGTATTGCAAAGAGAGCTTGGATTTACGATCATCCAGCAGAATTGATTATAAGTATATCTATAATCAGATGATCCGTTCTACAGGTAGTTTAAATGAACCTTAACGTCTTGACTGACATTACTTTACATAAACTTGTCATCTCCAACTGTTGTGGAATTTTGTAATGAAAAGGACACAGGAAAATGGATATTTCCGCTTACTAAAAGCGGATTTAAATAGAGATAGTATCTCGAAATTCAGAAAACTCGAGAGAAAAGGCAGAGAATGATAACAACAAAAAAACATTCCACCAACAGCTTATATATGGATGAAGGATTTAGCGAGTCGAGGAAAGAAGGAACTATAAAAATCCCCTTTCATACACAAATACTGCTATCACGTTTGTTTGAAATTGAGAATAAGATCTTCTTTGCTACCACTTTGTGAAAGGAATGGGGTTTTTGAAAAAGATGATGGAGAGAAAGCAGAAAACAGTCTGCAATAAAAAAAGAGAAGTCGAATGCTTGATTTAAAGTGGTTGAAAAACAAAATGCATGAAGTACAGGAAACATTAATATGATCTCACAGGTACTCTCTGCATATCTCATCAGCTTGAAGTTGTTAACTGAAAAGACACACGTCATATACATAAAGCATTCCTCTTTATGAAAAACAGTGTGAGCGTATCTAAGAAATGAAGACTTGAAATAAATAAAATAGCAATAAAATCCTTTTTTATTCCCAACCTTAAAATAAGTAAATTTAAAGACATAGAAGCTGCTTATAGCTGCAGTTTTTTTATAAAGATGCAATTTCTCAATAAATATTAATAAGTAGTTTTTAACTATTCAGTTACCAAAAATTTTAAACTAATATTGCAGAGAAGATACAGGGATTCTTCTTCGATTAAAATTGTCTATCAGCCTTAATTGCACTTTTTCTTCCTCAATTTATTAATATTAGTCAGAAGGATAATTTTAGAAATTATTAAGCAAAAATCAAACAAATAAATAAATGCCATAACGTATTTACTTCATTTAAGTAATTTTTAAGGAGCACTAGTTTATAACATAGCTAAATATTGATTTCCATAATGTAATCTCATCGTTTATTGATAGGGATAAATTATTCCTCCTTACTCCTCTTAGTTAAATTATGAAAGTATCATGGACTTCACAGGTTTTTATTTCAATACTAATATAGTTCCATAAATTTGGTTGTCATAGCGGTGGCTACAACCCACAGTCAACGAACCACACTGTGGAAACGAGTTCAAGCAAAATGTGAATGAATAAAAGAATGATGTATTTATTCAAATTAACATAATAGCTTTACAATCATCGCACGGGTCCGCCGGAACGTACGTGCCTTTCATAATACACAAAAAGTACATTATTTAAACAATTAAATAAATATATCATTCCTCCATTGATAAACGCAGTTAAAATAATAATAATAATAGCGATAACCTTAATAATAATCTCAATATTACTTTCAACCCTTCCCCTTTGTCAGTGGAATAAGTAAACATCATACATACTGCCTACCTGCTCCTCGTCCTTGCCTGCCAGCAGAGCCCAGCATGCCCGTTGCTCTCTGACAAGAGTCAGAAAGGAAGGCGGCAGAAACTTTTTTCTCAACACTTCAGCGCTGCTACAGTTCGCTAGGCAAAATGTATTGTAAGTCCATAATCATATTAATATCAATTTTAAAACTTAGATTACATAATACTTCAAGTACAAATTGCTTAATACATTTTAACATATACACTTCTTTGTTTGTTATTATTTACACGGCGTCCCAGAATCACCGTACATTTTTAAGTTACACTTTTTTTCATATACCCATTTTGGTTTCATCTTACAAGGGTTTAAAGATTAACAGATTTAGTCATTAGGTAAATATGTTTCTTTCCCTAAATTTTCTCTATAATATTTTAATTGCCGAACAAGCTACGTAATATTCAGTCGACACAAGATATTAATACATGTGTACCCACATGTGTCCCCTACATACTTACATTTAGATTTTTTGACGGTTATTAATCGAGCTACTGCTTTCCCCAACACTCACAGCACAATGTGGGTTGACTATTCCAAAAATTATACGGTGAAACAAAGTATTTCAGATTCTTGCACATGGTGAACGAATAAATTTAATATTCTCCCAAAAAGTGGGAACAAAATGCATAAATATAAATAACACTCTTAACTATGCACTGTACTATTAACGGGATTAGAAAAAGCTATCCTTGTATGACCAAATATCTGTCTACAGTATGTCATGTTTCATTAGCTATATCCTTGACCAATCCCAATAATTAAATGCCTTTGGACCTACTGCGAAGAGAAGTTAGATAATAAACATATATAGCTGTCGAAAAATTATACAAACAAATTTTGAGACAAATTATGTGATTTTATTTAAAGCACTTTTGTTAAGGAACCCATTGATTGCGATGTTTCGTTTTTGTGCAACAAAGTGTTGTATCATTAATGCTTCACCGTAATTTGTTTACTCCTCCAGCTCAGTACATGCTTCCGTCCAATTTGATTACACCTTCAGCTTAGTATCATGTTTGCATTCAACTTGTCACTTGAACTGCTGCTTTATTTACTCCTTAAGCACACTCTCTATACTTGCAGGCGGTGTAGTCGCTTAATGATTCTCTGTATCGTTCTACCATTGGGTAGAAACTGAGCTTGTTCTCTCTAAGGTGTAAACATGGAACATTATCAACACTACCTTTGCCAGCATTGATTGCAGACACAGGAAAGCCGCACACTGGCATACGTCAAGTTCGCGTCAAGTCATATAAATTTGATCCCTTCTTGTCTCTTTAGTGATTCCAAGATATGCAACCGGACACCGGAGCAACACCTATCTGCGTCTTTCCTCTTATACATGGTCTTTGCGAGTAAAGACGATTCAGGTGGCTGAAATTGCGCAACAGGTGAGAGAAGACAGGTTCATAATTTCTATCACCAATATTTGTACATAACGGAGATAATCAAAGGAAAGTCGTCTTCACGAATCTCTCAATGGATGCTAAATCAGATGTTAATCATTTATTTATTATCTCAAGTGTCTGACTTTGAAACATAAATAATTTCCGCCACCCCACTTCCTTATTCATAGAGCACACAAATAACAGCATACGTTATCATGTCATATTATATATTTGCGATTTCAAGTGAGACTTTATTTTAAGTGTTTTATCCTTTTAAAACTTCTATAATTACTGTTAATTAGTTACATTGCTAATAGTGTTACTTTATTTTTCTTTTTCTTTTATATTATATTATATATACATACACTTTATCCTTGCGTACATAGAACAAATATCAGCTGGAATTCTCAAATTTCTGTAAAAGTAATCACTTTAGGCCAAATACTAAAAAAAAAAAAAAAAAAAAAAAACCGGATTTGAACTAGACAATATTTTAAAAATCGAAGATTTCACATTAGCAACTAAATCACTAATTTTCCAACTAGACAGTCTTTCAAAAAAAAAAAAAAAAAAAAAAAAAATTTAATAGGCAAATAACTAAATTGGCAACAAATTCTTCCAGGAATCAGATGTGATCTTCAAATTACCATGTGACATGCAGTATGCTGAATATCGGGAAAAGTGTCGGCGACATGTTCGTGACGTCATCGACATGACGCAAAACTGTGTGTGGCCAAAATAGTATTTGCATTATTTTTCATTGAGCCCCATTTCTTTGCGACATGTTGCACAAGCGATAATGTTTGTTGCATGTCTTGACGCGTTCCGGTGTGCGGTCTGCCTAAGAGAACTGGGCGTGTTAGATAAAGGATTAGAAGGTCAAGGGCGGCGGCTGTCTGAACGAATTCCTCTAGCCGAATGAATGAATAGTGTTTAACGCCCGTTTTTGCTACAGAGGCACCACAGGCGATGGACACTGGTGATACACGAGATGAAATGATATATTGGGAAAGGATTTATTTTTATGGAAGGAATCGTTCCAGGCCTAAGTTCTGGGTACCTCCCCGGCATTTGCCATTTATGAGGACTGAGGAAAACCTGGAAAAAACCTCAGTCAGGAAGGACGGTCCTGGCGGTATTCGAACCCAGACCTCCCGCTCACGAGTCCGAGACTTAACGACCTCGGCCACCCGTGGCGGTCCTGTAACCCAGGAGGGAGTACTGATGTGCCTAAAGGGAAATTCTTTTACAAGTATTTACACTATTTCTCGGCAATTGAACTTAAGTCGCTCCATGGTCTTTAGAATTCTGCAGAAAGAGGTGTTATGTACGTTTCGTTTTCAAAAGACCCATGCTAAGAGGTAGATCCATAAGTTTCCGGCCTAACAATTTTCTAGGTATGATAAAGACAAAAACCATATTTCACTTTGCAATATAGTTGCGGTATATTGCAATTCACTTCTCACATGTTTGAATTAACATTTCCATCCCTCCCCCCAAAAATAGTCAGAAATCTTGTCTGCAAGATAGGCATAAACAGGATGCACCACTTATTTTCACACTTAAATTTCCTTCCTCAAAGATTTTTCTTGAGTTTTGAGAAGAGGACTATTTAGTCCCTGGAACCTAGATCTGGGCTGTAGGGTGGACGGTCGATCTCCTTGAAGTGTGAAAAAGGCGCACACCATACTCAGCTTTCCTCGCTTTTTCTCTTTGTTAGAAGCACGTAGTCAGTGCAGTAGGCCAGCATAGTTCTCCCCATTTACTGTGTATTCCTCTTCTTGAAGTCAATGAAGAGTATTCCTTCATAGTCCCAAAGGATTGTGTCCATGATCTTCTTGGTTGACTGGGTGACCTTGGTCCTTAGAGGCGGTGCTTCGCCAGGTTTTTGTCTCTTTTGGACAAAGGATCATAGTACAGGACCATAGTTTCATCTGCTGTAACAATGGTTTGCAGAACTTCTCTCTCGTTGCCACGGCAGAGCTCCAAAAATGCCTGGCAACAGATGACTCGTTGCTGCTTTTGAACTGAGGAAAGAAGTCTAGGCACCCATTCCACTAACCGTATTCATGTTTAAATGTTCATGAATAATTGAAAAGACTGTTGTTTCAGAAAAGGCAAACATTGCTGGTATTTCTGTAACTTTGAACCGCCGGTCTTCCATAATTTCTTCTTCCAAAAGAGCGATGTTTTCAGGAGTGAGTACCTCCAAGGGCCGACCTGCTCTCTCTTCGTCTTCAATGCTTTCTCGACCCATTCGAAAAAGCTTGGCCCATTCTTTTACGGTAGCATATGAGGGGGATGCTTCCCATATACATCGTCTAATCGCTGTTTAGTTTCATTTGGAGTAAATCCGTCTTTTGTCAAGAACTTAATAACAGCTCGAAACTCCATTTTGAATGTGTCACAATTTGCTACACATAGGCTTCTTTATGTAACTATATCTGAACAACTGAACATAGCGGAGCGGAAGTTACAGCTGCTATTATTTACTTAAAACATAAGGTATGGCACCAGGTAAGGATTTTGTGAAGGCGATAATCCTCATCGGCGAGGCCGGAAACTTATGGATCTACCATCGTACTATGCCAGGTTAACCATCTATTGCGAGGACAATTTCGTGCATAGTATTTGCATCAGACTGAGCAGCGAAAGATATTCACTGGCGAAGCATAGTTCACAAATGAAGGATTGTTGGATTATTCGCAAATTTGACCTTTTAAAAAACTCCATGCCACCTTTGTCCGGTCACCTCAGTTTAGATTTGTAGTCAATATGTTCGCAAGGATTGTACATTTATTTTGCTGTGATGACTCAGGGCTAACAATTACTGGTGATTTTGAGTGAAGCTCTGCCTGAGTTACTGGAAATGATCCCTCTCAATATCAGAAGTACAATGTGGCTTCAACATGACGGGACACCAGCTCACTTCGGAACTCCTACTCTGACAGCTACATACGGCAATCGATGGATAGGTCGGGGGCCTGTTGCTTGGCCGGCGCGCTCGCCTGATCTTAATCCTCTTGATTTCCTCTTGTGGTGATACGTGAAGTCCCTTGCTTACAACTTTTGTTTAATTCATAGAAGATCTTGTAGCTTGTAGCGCAGGTGTGAAATAATGCTTGGCCTTTTGACAGAGTTACACAGTGTAGGACACGTCGATGAGTGCTTTGTCTGGAAGTAAATGATCATGTGTTTCAGCATATACTCTGAGAGGAGAATATTTACCTATTTGTTTCAGAATGTTAATTTAAATCATCAGTAAGAGTTATTCAATTGCATTTTATTTGTTTTGTTTCTGTTGTTGTGTATTCTTGGGTGCAATTAATGCATTAATTATTATACTTTATTTATTAATTTTCACATACCAAATTACCCCAATCCAAATAATGTCTAGCCTTTTACACAGAAACGAAATGTTGTAGACCTTGCGTTCCTCAACCAAAATCGCTTTAAAAAATAATCTATCCCATTCGTCGGTCTTATTTTGGAACACCTGATATAGAGGCAATATATTTTTTATATCCATAGCGTTAGAGTCAGCTACATTCTTTCATTGTGTCAAGGATGCCAAACTTAATATTTTGCAAACTAATTGATGAACAAAACCCTTAAATTGGTGTTTCGATTAATAAACAAAGAGAGTAAAACTAGCAGATTTATGAGTTCTGATGCAAAGACACTTTTGCACACTAAAGATAAGAACTTTTATTTTCTGGCCAAACAGACTGTCGAGTAAATCACGATATTACCTTCTTCTTCCTCTTCTATTTGGCGTTATAGCCCGGGGCGAACTTTGGCCTGCCGCAGTGACCTCTGCATCCTCTACCTTCGTCTTTCGACTTCATTGATAGAGGGCAGTATTGCAAGGGAGCATAGCGAGATACCGCCGGTAGCCCTTCACGCCGCTTTCGTAATCGAAAGCGTATTGTTATAAAAGCACATACGGTATTCTACTATCTGATTTCTAGCCATACCTTACCCAATTTTACCTACGCTTCCCCTTCCCTTTGCCATATCCTTCAACTGTCTGAACCTGTTCCTTATCGGTCTAATAGCAGTATACAATCTATTGCAAAGAGCTAGACAGTTGACTTTAGAGGAGCGCGTACAGTTCAAGGCAAATCGTACAGTTTTACCACAGATTAAAATTGGAAAGAAATTGGTGCAAATCTTGATCGTTTGTCAACAAAATTACTAACGAAGTTAGTACATACGAGGGTTTTTAGAATACAAACTCCCAAACATAGTCATGTCAGTCAGAATGTGTTTCACGATATAATTCGAGTATCTTTTATGAGGTAATACATCTTAGGAAGTATCTTTTTATATGTTTTTGTTTATTTTACTGCATAGAAATAGTCAATAACACTTCGTCATTGGTTTCGTTTCCATACAATTTGTGAATAAAATGGTTTTTGATTGAAAAACATATTTTGCTTTGACTACATGATTAATTTATTTAAAAAGTACTGTTTCACTTTCCTAAATGAACATTTCAGTACGTTGCAAATACATTTTTTAAATATTCTGCAAAAATAGTTAACAACACGTTTCCCCAGCACGCTTGAAATTGACTATTAAACGCATTTAAAGCCTTCTTATATCATGAACTAAGAAAAATGTATAGTTATTACTGAAGTCGCAAATAGGAAACTTGATAACAGTAATTGCATTAGCCTGTCCTGTCCCAGGAATATTCTTTAAGAGACCTTTAAACTGTGGTCTACAGCAAAATATTACTTTAAGGTGTTTGAGCTTAAAATGGCGCTGTATATTGGTATAGAAATGAGATTTTCCATTTAAATGTTTATAAAGCATTTCAACTAGAGTTTATGTTTATTTAAATGTTTGTATTAAAGGAATAACATTTTATCTGATTCACTATTTCAAATTGAGCGGGGTGGATTATGCTGTAACGCCTTGCACTTGCATTCGGCAGTTTCCGTGTTCAATTTCCATGCTTTCCCCTTGTCACTTGGAATAACACTAGGATGAATATTTTTTATTTGCATTCCAAAAGTATGTAAAGTCTAATTATACTTAAATATATAAATAATAAATAAATTTATTAACAAGAAACAAACAATTGTAACTACAAATTTTCCGCTCTGCCATCTCATATTATCTAATTCCATTGGTTCTATTCAGGGTCGAAAGTGCCAAGACGAGGTGGAGTGTCGCAGTGTGATTATGAATGTTTTACCCTCCTTATCTGGAATGAAAATAGAAGTTTCAATGATTCGAACCACTCAGGAAGGTACTCTATCTGAAAACATGATAGGGAACCCATCTGCGTCCGCGCAGTCTCTTCCCGTAGCTGTCCAAAGTCTCGCTCATCACATGCCTTCATCCCACAGGTGACTTCGTTGAGGGTCAATCATGAAAAACTTTCATTTCGACTTTAAATGCTTTGAAATGTCCGGCATGGATTAAAAAATATGAGAATTGAACATTAACTTTCCTTTTCTTTGGTCCGGAATACGAACATGTGAGAAATTTTAGTTTTATGTCTTGACAATTCATATTATGGTAAAATATAACCTCCCTGCACTTTTTGTTCTAGTAAGAGCAATGCTACTTTTTTCCCCTGTCTGTTTTACATTTCTTCAACTACACACACTTGTTCACATATGCATAAATCTGTTACTTTGTAAATGGGCATACCCAAAGCAATTTTATGAGCACAAAGGAAGACAAAACACTAGCTCACAGTGGGCCTTTTTATTTAAACATTTTCTTATATATATATATATATATATATATATATATATATATAAAATGCATCTATATAACACAACTTTGGCATCGTGTTAATAGGACAACAAATGGAGGAAATGAATAAACATGAAAAAGAGTTAAATTAAAAGTTGGACAAACAAACTAACATCAAGGCTCTTTGTGGATGTATTTTCTCTTTATACAGAGTTCGGACCCTGGGGCATTTAGATAATTAAAAGAGAAACTGATAATAATTTAGAGCTAGACCGCGGGTAAGTGGTTGCATTTGCAATTACTAATTCGGAGGTCTTAGGTTCCGAACTCCGGTCCTGTCAAGCGGTAATATGGAGTTTTTCCTGGCCTGAGGACGTGAAAGGCTCCAACAATCCGAGTTCATTTGCTTCATTATTAATTCATTGAAATTTATTAATCCCTACTTACTTAAACCTAAAGTATTCAGTCCATAAAATACCGTCTTGCCCTAAGACCAATGCAGGTAAAGGGACAATAATTAAAACATTAAAAAGTAAATAATTAGAGCTATGAAAATATAAACGCAAACAAGAACCCGTAGGGATTAACGCCTAGTGGTTCATTCACCTTTCAATAAATGGAAAAATTGCACTTTGTATTATACGGTTGTAACTGGTATTGATTGTACCTTGGATATAGTTTGGCTTGCTCTGAGTTTTAATGTTTCCCAAAAACTCATCTTAAATTAATGTACGAGGGTAGGCCCATAAGTTTCCAACCTAACCACTTTCCAAGCATGATAATGACAAAAACTATATTTCACTTTTCAATACAGTTACACTTTAATACAAAACACTTCTTACATCTTTGAATTAACATTTCAACCCTCCCCCCAAAATAGTCAGAAGTCTTATCCGCAAAATGGGCATAAACAGCATCCATCACTTCTTCGTCACAATTTCTTTCCTCGAAGGTCCTTCTTGAGTTTTGAGAAGAGGAAATAGTCACTGGGAGCTATATCTGGGCTATAGGATGGATGGTCGATTTCCTTGAAGCCACTTTCCTTCACAGCTTCCTTTGCAACAAGACCTGTGTGCACAAGCGCGTTGTCGTGAAGAAGGCGCACACCACCACTCAGCTTTCCTCGGCTTTTCTCTTTGATGGAAGCAAGTAGTCTGTGCAGTAGACAAGCATAGTACTCCCTATTTACTGTGGTGTTCCTCTCCTTGAGGTCAATGAAGAGTATTCCTTCACAGTCCCAAAAGATTGTAGCCAGATGTTCTTGGTTGACTGAGTGACCTTGGCCTTTAGAGGCGGTGGGTGCTTCGCCAGGTTTACGCCACTCCATTGATTCTCTTTTGGACAACGGATCATAGTAAAGGACCACTTTTTCATCCCCTGTAACAATGGTTAGCGGAACTTCTCTCTCGTTGCCAAGGCTGAACTCCAAAAATGCCTGACAACAGATGATCGTTGCTGCTTTTGGATCGAGCAAAGAAGTCTAGGCACCCATCTTGCACCAACCTTATTCATGTTTAAATGTTCATGAATAATTCGAAGGACTGTCATTATAGAAAGGACCAACCTTGCTGTTATTTCTGTAACTTTGATCCGCCAGTCTTCCATAATTTCCGCTTCCACAAGAGCGATGTTTTCAGGAGTGAGCACCTCCAAGGCCGACCTGCACGCTCTTTGTATTCAATGCTTTCTCGACCCATTCGAATCAGTTTGACCCATTCTTTTACGGTAGAATATGTGAGGAGTGCTTTTCCGTATACACCGTCCAGTCGTTGTTTAATGTCATTTGGAGTGAGTCGTTCTTTTGTGAAGAACTTAACAACATTTTGAACATCTTCTACGCATAGCCTTCTTTATGCAACTATATCTGAACAATCGAATACAGCGGAGAGGAAGTTAAAGGTGCAATTATTTTCTTAACAGATAAAGTATGACACCAGATAAGGGTTTTGTGTAGGCGACAATCCTTATCGGCCAGGCCGGAAACTTATGGATCTACCCTCGTATAATGGAAATATAGCTCTACTTGTTGGTCTGCTCGATATCCTTTCAAGAATGTTTAATATAATATTCGGAGAAATTCATAATACAGATCACAAAATCTTTACATTATCATTTTTAATATAATAAATATTATGTTGCTAGTTTCTTCTTAGAATATTATTTTTTGTATATAATTTATATGCAATGCTTTTAAAATGCTCATAGAAGATAATCAGATAAAGCGCTTGGTAAGAGTGGGTTTGAGTTGTTGAATATGTTGGAATGAAAGTGGTAATTTTTAATATGTTCATTATTACAGTTTATGTGCACCTTTGTGTATCTAATTTGCGATATACCGCAAAGTATATGCTTGTCGAATATTGGCCGTTCGGTATTTTAGCAACATCAATTTGTAACGTAATATTATTATCCGGAACTATGATAAAAATCTAGTTTGCTAATATTTTACTGCCATATTTCACTTTAAACAGCCAAATATCTTCATATGTACAGATGGAATACTTTAAAAGCGCCTCAGTAACGAGGTCAACATGGCATCTTTTCAGTTTGCGAATAGACTGAAGCAGTTGGTGAATAGTGAAAAGTTTAAGAGTTTCGTGGGGAGGCTGCCGAGAGCGGATGCAGAGTTGGAGAGCGGCAATGATTGATTACATTTATGCGTGTCAGCTTGGTAGAGTTCTGTTCAGCTTTCCAATTTAAGAATGTGTACGGAAGTGAAAAGTAAAGTCCATCTCAGACGACAGTGCCAGAAACGGAAGCAATCTGGATGTCACGACTTTAGAAAACCAATAAGTAAATACAGTAGTGCTGAATTAAATGTTTAAAAACTAGAATAAAATGTACACAACGTTACATTATAACTGAAAATGTTTATAATGTGGCATTAGTTCAAGGATATTATTTCACTATAGGATTAGAATTGTCCTTGACTTTTAAGCAGTACTGAACACACACACTGCCCATAGCAACAACCTCAACATATATTTGTTTGTCTTTTGTATACTTTTTATTACAGATGAGAAATAATATCATATTTATATAATTAGTGACATGAATATTTTTAATTAGTAATATCAATATCCCTGTGAATTTAAACGCCATCAATATAATCATAGTGTAACTATTCTCTCAATGTATTTACTATGTAAGGAAGGTACAGAAATTGTAGCTGGAAAGTCGTATAGTGACCCGTCCTTACGCAGCCTCTCCGCGGAAACGCAGTCATAAATGTCATAACAACAGAAAAAAGGTTCCCCTTCCAAAGCCACGGACAAAAGACTTCTTAAAGGGATAGAACCTTCCCTGGCCATGTGAACCAAATCTGCGAGAGAATTTCAATCACTAGCCTGCTGAGGACATCGACCTGAGCGAGAGTCGCCACTTTAAACCTCAGAAGGCAAGCCTATGGCATCTTATCCACGAAAATCAGCGAAAGAGCCGTGAAACAAAGTCCCAGAGAAAGTGTTGGAGGTGGAAGTCAAGCTCCTACCTTATCAACTCACACCACACAACAATCGACCCCCGACAACCTCAAACATGTAACAAATGTTGAGCAAAGGATCTGTTAGAATTAAGTCGCTTAATAGATTAATTGGAAGAGGGAAGAAAAAATGAACTGTTTTTGTTAATATAGAAATAATCATTATTTCTCCTTAATTCATAGAATATTAACACATAATATGTTTTAGAAGTGTAAATTGGTGTTTGTATCTTGCGAAATTTATTTGGAATCTATATGCTCCTTTTTCCCCTTTCAAGGATTATGCTCGATTTGAACGTATTCCGTTGCCCATTTCTTTCTCGGGTTTCCTCATCCTCGCTTACTTTCGAGAAGTATGCCAAAGCCGATACAGACAATATCTGTAATCAAAAAATCTATTGTATCTCATATCTTAATTATTACTTTATCAAGAAGAGATTTCACAAGAAAAATTGTCTAACATTGTTATTCCATTGTGGTTAGAACTGAGGGAGCCAAAAAATGTATACACACTTCAAGCAAAGAAAAAAACTGTGTTGACATAACAAAAGTGAATTCACACAAACAAAAAATGATGAGCACTAATCATCTTAGAGTTTTACAGTTACAACAGTTGCTCAAAATGTCTATCATCGGCGTGATACACTTTTGAATACGTTGAACTACAGATTGAGCAATGTTTGCGAAAGTGTCCCCAGCGATTGCAGCATATGCCGTTTCAATTTCTTCCCGAAGTGCTGTCAGTGCGGCTGGTTTTCTACGGTATACAACATCCTTAAGATTTCCCTATAGTTAGAAGTACTACGGAGTTAGATCCGGAGAACGGTTCTGTTCTGTACACACGTCTCCATTGCCTTTGAACTTCAACAACATTCTCGGTTTTCCAATACCACTTCAAAATTGCTTTCCGCTGTTCAAACGATAATCTTGGCTTCGTTTTGTTGTAGCAATGCTAGTATAATATAATGTGAGTCACATCTGTTAACAGAACATCATACTAACACTACTGGTGTTTTTGGGTTCAACTTTGAAATATATTAAATAGATATCTACTGTGAAAGTGTGTATACATTTTTTGGCACCCTGGTATATGTTTTGTGAACACTGAGGGTAAACATAATGTTGTTCATTACTTAAAGTGTTTAAAATTTTAGTCAAAGTTTACAAATTGTTTCATGTTTGGGTACTAAATTACAGTTGTATTGAGGATCTCAAGGAATCAGGTCATTGTTTATTTAAAAAATTTATAACATGTCGCTAACTCTAGTAAATTTCAGTATGACAAATTAAAAAATAGTATTCAAAAAGCGAAAATAATCCACTAATATCTAATTTTTTTAGCAAATAGAAAAGAAATCTAATCTAGTCATTACATACATTTACAAGATTTTTTAAACTAAAATTCTTTCATTATATTTACCTTATTATTTTTACAAATTTATAATAATTAAATAACTAGCAGGAAAAAATAATTATAATTAGACTTTATAACAAATGATTCCCGGTTTTGTAAATTAATCTTAACTAAACACATTCTTATATGTTTAAATATATACATTACCTGAAACAACGCAGCTGTAATTTGCACTACAAGCTCAAAAAGCATTATAAATTGGGTACACTTCTGTTTCTTTCGCTTCGTCAGTCAAAAGATTTCGTTTTATTCTGCTTTATTAGATTTTCACAAAAAGCAATGTCAGCACTTCTATAGAGCTTAAGTTATATAACTTTTGTCCGCTGCTAGACATATTTTAGGAGGCGACATGGCGCCAGTACTTTAACCCCGGTTCTCCCCGTTTGTTATTTCTTGACCACCTTTATGTGTCTGTACTCTACCTATCTCACAGTGTTATATATCCATTCGCGAAGGTGGTTATACAGGGAAATATTTTTTGTATCCAAACATTAATTTAGATAGACGCTTATCGGTTCTTCGTAATTATGCACCAATTATTCACAACTTTCCTGATGAATGACTTCCTTCCCCAAATGCAGCGCATGGAAAAACAAAGAAAGAACAAATTGGCGCAAATCTTGAACGTTCACAAACAAAATAACTTTCGAAAACAGCTGAAGCTGGGGTTTCGGAATGAAAAGGAAATATTAGCAATAGAACCACAAGCATTGCAATGGTTAACTTAATTTCAATAAAGAATATGTTTACCCAATGCAATACATGTATTCTAGTAGTAGTAGTAGTAGTACTAGTAGTAGTAGTAGTAGTAATGGTGGTGGTGGTGGTAGTAGGGGTAGTAATATAGCAATAGCAGTAGTAGTGATAGTAGTAGTAATAGTAATAATAGTAGAAATAGCAGTAATAGTAGTAATAGTAGTAGTAGTAGTAGTAGTAGTAATGGTGGTGGTGGTGGTGGTGGTGGTAGTAGGAGTAGTAATATAGTAATAGCAGTAGTAGTGATAGTAGTAGTAATAGTAATAATAGTATAAATAGTAGTAATAGTAGTAATAGTAGTAGTAGTAGTAGTAGTAGTAGTAGTAGTAGTGATAGTAGTAGTAATAGTAATATAGTAGAAATAGTAGCAATAGTAGTAATAGAAATGGTAATAGTAGTAGAAGTAGTAGTAGTAGTAGTAATAATAATAGTTGCAGTAGTTATAGTGGTGCTAATAGTAGTAATAGTATTTGAAGTAGTATTGGTAATAGTAGTAGTAGTAGTAGTAGTAGTAGTAGTAATGGTGGTGGTGGTGGTGGTGGTAGTAGGAGTAGTAATATAGTAATAGCAGTAGTAGTGATAGTAGTAGTAATCGTAATAATAGTATAAATAGTAGTAATAGTAGTAGTAGTAGTAGTAGTAGTGATAGTAGTAGTAATAGTAATATAGTAGAAATAGTAGCAATAGTAGTAATAGAAATGGTAATAGTAGTAGAAGTAGTAGTAGTAGTAGTAGTAGTAATAATAGTTGCAGTAGTTAGAGTGGTGCTAATAGTAGTAATAGTATTTGAAGTAGTATTGGTAATAGTAGTAGTAATAGTAATAACAGTAGTAATAGTAAAAGTAGTAGTAGTGGTGTATTTATAAAATATATTTTGGCAAATTTAACTCATCCATTTTCCACAGGTCCTGGTATCCTAAGTGCTTCCCCAATACACTAAAACATTCATGAAATGTACAAACCAATATTTAGCTCTTAAGAGGCAAACACTATATATAATTTAAATAACTGGAAAAAGAAATTAATAAGTTTATTTACTGTTATAAAATTCTATATACGCATTGTAAATAGATTTCATGCATGTGTCGTAGACCGTTCATGATTAAGTAAGATACACAATTATAAAGAGAAAGCACTAATAATATAAATAAAACAATATAATAATATTAATTATTATTATTATTATTAAAATGCCAAGGACGATATTTAAGGTACATGAACGGAAACATATTACTTTATATATTATAACGCTAATTATTGCTTTCTAACCAGAAAATAAATTGCTTCTAGCTTCGCACACTTTGACTAAGAAAATGCCCAAATTCTACCAATTAGCGTGGCTCGCAAACAGGCCCCAGCATATCATTCGTCCTCAAAATGCCATAAAAAATCCCTTTTCTCCGCTGTTCTTAATAGGTACATTCTGACAAAATTCCTCATCCCCCACAAAGTGGTCAGGTTCGTTATTTTTTAGCCTTCCAACTGCCTTGTTTCAATTAGGCCATCCCTTATCTTCCTTTTCTCCCTATAACAAGCATATACACCTCTTTTTCCCCAGGTTAATTTAATTTTATTCGTCAGGCTCAAGCAGACTTTCGTGTTACATTCTGCCTCGATTTACTGCCTGCCGATATCCTCTAGCCTTGTTCTTAACATTTTTCCTTACGGTTTTATTATTTGCATTGGATCGTTGATTGAACCCAGGCCAATTCCTGTGAGTCCTCTTTCAAACTCTGCAGCCCAAAGCGTTGCTATTATAATTTCCTTCTGGTGTCTATAGCATTTATCGCGAAGTGTGGACTGGTCACCCTGCTTAGTCGAGGTCAGTACTTCACCGTTCTTGTTTTACTGTTAACCGTATCTTCAAAATAATACACCTCCCTCATGACCCCACGGTTTGAAGTTCTTTGGAGAGCGAGAACCCTTTTCTAAAATCGATTTGAATTTTATTTACATGTTTAGCTCTCCCCATCTCCATTTTTCACTTCCATATAATAGAACTGACTTAATCATAGCATTGTACATCTCTCTAGTGTATCTACTGGTATATCTGGAACACGAATCAAAACACGTAGTAACTCATTTAGTTGATAAATATTTAACCTTTTGTATTTCTTGTCCACTGTAGTGCATTCTTCATCTCTCCCATACACCTAGCCATTTTTAAAAGTGCAGTTTTGGTTTTGTTATCAATTACTGCCATACTCCATTTCACCGCCACGGGTGGCCGAGGTCGTTAAGGCACGGACTCGTGAGCGGGAGGTCTGCGGTTCGAATCCCGCCAGGACCGTCCTCCCTGACTGGGGTTTTTTCCAGGTTTTCCTCGGTCTTCATAACTGGCAAATGCCGGGGAGGTACCTAAACTTAGGCCTGGAACGCTTCCTTCCTTTAAAAAAAAAAAATCCTTTCCCAATTTATCATTTCATTTCATGTATCATCAGTGTCCACCGCCTGTGGTGCCTCAGTAGTAAAAACGGGCGTTAAACACTACTCAAAAAAAAAAAATACTCCATTTCATGCAGTGATCTTCTAAGATATGAATGCCTTTCTACAGACCATCTCTTGTTAGAGATGAAAGAATTAGATTTTCAGCAAACAAAAGTGTAGAAATGCATTTACCGTCCACTTCAGGAAAATTCATTTCCTCCCCTAACAGTGCATCCGAGATATCATATATAAACAAATTAAACAATAAGGGAGATAGGGTACATCCCTAACAAACTCCTCTACTACCTGATATACTGTTTTGGTCTATCTTAACATCGAATTTCACTTCACTGTATTTTTGCACCAATTCATTTTGTTTGACATACCTTTCTGACAGTTTTGCCCACAGAGCATCTCTCTGAACACTGTCGAATGTATTTTAAAATCAACAAATAGGCTGTGTAATTTACACTTCCTGAAACCTGCTTGATACATAGACATTTTGTTGTATTCGTTAGCCCATCCCCCTTAATCGTTCATACAGAATCTGGCAGTATACTTTACCTAACACACATAATACTCGTAGTGATATACCCCTGTAGTTCTTTGGCGCGGGTGAGTTACTCTTGCCTTTGAATATCGACTATATCATTGCCATTGACCATGCTTTGGATAAATTTCTCAATTAAATAATTTGTTAAGATTCACAGAACGTCAATAGTAAAGAGCATTTTATGACCAGCTGAAATTCCTTCAATCCCAGGTGCTTTCCCATTTTTAAGTTTTTAATGGTTACTATAATTTCGTTCTCCATTATTACTCCGTCTAATATTTATACTATTGTGATTTAATTGTACACATTCTGCTGAACACTACTTTGCAGAACAACTTTGAACTTGAACGTTCTGATACAGCTGTGAACAGTTTGCAGGCCTCCTAAGCCCAAGTTCGCGGGTTCGATCCCGGCCAGAACGGATGGATTTTTTTGGGCTTCCTTTGAAAGCGAAGTAAAGTGGTACATTTACGACAAGATGAAGAACCCCAAGCCTGAAAAAATAGGCATCTGAGCAAAATTTATCGGCCGTTTCACGCTCTGATTAGAATGGAACGCTGATGACCTGATATGTTAAAGAGCGTCCGTAAATAAATCAAATCAAAAAGTCAAATAAACAATTTGCAAAGGTTCTAACATTTAACAAGTTTTGGCAATATGTAAAATTGAATAAAAGCCTCATGTTGCCGCTATGACATATTAGCGCTTGATTTTCCTGTATAGAAACTTTTTAATGGTGACAAACGCACGATTTATGCTACTAAGACACGACAGGCGGTGTATAGAGCTTTGAGACGGTATTCCTCTCTCTAGAATCCGAATCATAATAATTGTATTAATTAATTTCAGGAATTCCTTCTCAACGTCAGTGATTTATGTTATCAATATTATTATTATTATTATTATTATTATTATTATTAATGTTATTGTTTGATAGTGCATATATATTTCTTTGTGTAGTAAGCAATGCTCAATAAATGCGGCATATAGGCAGAAATTATAACAAATGAAGTGCTGGTCGTCCGTCGTGCCGTTTAGAAAATCTTAATAAAAGGCTTACTTTGGAAGAGGGTCGTTCCTTGTATTAGCCAGGCCCCCTTCCTCTGTTGTAAATAAATTTAGAACGTTTTACTGCGTTTAAAAGGCTAGTGCATTTTATTGCATTTAAAGGGCTAAGAGTGGCTAATTGTATCTACAGGTTACAAGCATTTGTTGGTTTCAAAAAGAATATCGCATGAGAAAGTCAGATATAGGCGTTAAAGAGCTCTAGGGTAGAAGTTAAAGGTTGGAACTAAAAGCTTGGTGCGGGTGAATTATTTGAACCGACTCAAGACTTTAAAAAGCTGACGAATAAGAGAAGACGTACATTCTGTACAAAATAATCTCGACATCTATTTGTTGTGGCCAATGAGGAAGATAGATGTGAATCATTTCTAGGTTCTAGAATCCCTCGAAGAAAAAAAGTACGGGAACAAAGAGCGTCCCAAGAGTAAAAATTCGAATCTTGTGTAAAGAAGGACGTTTCGAGTCTTCTTCGTGTTATTCCGGTATTATCTCCAGCCGCTATGACAATAGGTCATAGTTTTATCTACAGCCGCGTTCAATCATTTTATTAAGCTGCATTAAGTTAAGAGCGTCAATTATCGTGTAAATTCTATTCTGCTAAGTAGTGTGTGGTTATAAGCTTTGGAATTCGACGCCAGAAGACAAAGTTATGAATGCCATTGAGTTATAAAGTGTTAATATAAAAATTAATGAACAGCGCCATTTATAAATCAAAACTTCAAAGACAATGCAAAGTGTATGTACTCAATAATCGTGAGGTGTAAGTCAATAGATGGTGTTGCAGGCTTAAAGGGCATACCAAGTTTTTCAGTACCGCCACGGGTGGCCGAGGTCGTTAAGGCGCGGACTTGTGAGCGGGTGGTCTGGGTTCGAATCCCGCCAGGACCGTCCTCCCTGGCTGAGGTTTTTTTCCAGGTTTTCCTGTCTTCATAAATGGCAAATGCAGGGGAGGTACCCTAAACTTAGGCATGGAACGTTTCCTTCTTTAATTTTTTTTTTCTTTCCCAATATATTCATCAGTGTTCATCGCCTGTGGTGCCTCAGTAGTAAAAATGGGCGTTAAACACTGTTAAAACAACTGTTTCTCAGTTCGTCACAAGTATTTTAAATAATAAACTTATTATTGCGTCTCACGCAGATTCTTTCCCACACGACGAAGAACTCAGCGTCCTACAACTTCCAAGTGTTTTAAATCAATTGAGCACTTAGCCTAATTCCTGAAGTGCATTCTTTCACATATCCAATCACCTTCCTTCCCTAATTGACCTAAGGTCATTTAAACAGTCAAACATAACCTAAGAAACCTATTTCTTCTCTATGGAACCAGAGCTATAGATGAATATCGAAATACAATCTTCGAGATCCGTGGCAGATCATCAGCAAGAGTCATCAAAATATTATGTGTCATGCTCTGCAATTAACGTAATCAGAGTGGAGTCATATTTAGTTAAATCACGCCACTAAATTAATCAGTTAATCATATCAACTCTCCCAACACTCACACACCCATCGTAACGGTTCCAATTTCATATTGATGATCGTTATGTTAGCAATTTACATTGGTAAAGATACGATTGGTCTAACAAGTAACTTTTTTTTTTTTTGATTGATTTATTTATGGACGCTCTTTAACAGCTCAGGTCATCAATGTCCCATTCAACTCAGGGCGTGAAACGGCCGACAAAGTTTGCTCCGAGGCCTCTCTTTCAGGCTTGAGGCTCTTTTTCGTGCCGTAAATGTACGACACGGGACCCACGGCTTTACTTCTAACAAGTAACGATGCTATAGGGCAGTGTTTACAGAATTTCCTATAAAGCAGCAGGGCTGTATAACTTCACAATGCGCATATGAAATGATCACATGGTATAAGAAGCCAGTTCGGTTTAAGTTCATTTTAATTTTTATCCCATAAAGTCACTGACATAGTTTTGACCGAAAGAGTATCCATCAATGTCTTTCATTTAAAAATTAGGTCAGTTTATCTTCATTTTATGCGATCCTTTGTTTTAATTTGTTTATAAAATTAAAGGGGCATTTAAAATGTATACATTTCTAATCACTTTCTTCATTTATAATCAAAGCAATATGATTGTATGTTTGGGACGCTTCAAACTGTTTTTGGTAAAGCTTTCATATTTGTAAACCATAAGTAAAACTTGGAAAGTTTCTAGAATAGCAGGAGAAAGTGAATATAAATATTATATGGGACGATGTTATTGCTTTGAAGGCTAATAACCCACCCACCACCTCTAAAAAGTGCGCCGAATTGTATAACTGAATTCCGAGCAAGAAGAAGAAAATGGCGGCGTAATGTGTTGACAAGAGCAAGGGAAAAAAAACTACAATCACAGTTAATTAGAATCAAATGTTGCCTGTAAACACAGTCCATGAGATATGTGAAACAGGGATTTCCCTTACCCCTTAAAACTAAGGCAATTATGAGCGATGATATCAAATTCAGTATACATATATAAAGGAACCAATTTGTAATTCTCATAAGCACTGTATATTTCACAACCATTTGTAGCATACGCATAGTTTCCTTGTTGGATAAAGCGAAAAGTTACTTTGCACAGAATTATTGAGAAGGATGTTTTTTTTTTTTTTTTGATTGATTGATTTATTTATTTATGGACGCTCTTTAACATTTCAGGTCATGTGTCCCATTCAACTCAGGGCGTGAAAGGGCCGACTAATTTTGCTCAGAGGCCTCTCTTTCAGGCTTGAGGTTCTTTTTCGTGCCGCAAATGTACGACACGGGACCCACGGCTATACTTCCCTTGCGAAGGAAGCCATACTTAGGATTTTTACGCCCGAAAAAATCCATCGGTCATGGCCGGGTTCGAACCCGCGTTTTGGGTTTAGGAGACAAGTATGGTAACTACTACACCACCAGAACCGACTGAGAAGGATGTGAAACTGTATAGAGATGTAATGGTTTATGGCCTTCTACCCGACCCAGGACCGTAAAACTCTGGAGGATTTTTCTAAAGACTGCGCAGAGGGAAAAAAAGATTTCTCTTCTGAACCGTTAGCCTTTGTCGCACTCGACTCCAGTTTCTTCCTCAAGGACGTGTAAACAACTCCTATTGAATCCATTGCGTTGAGTTAGGTCAGAGAACTCAAGCTATAAGTGACAATATGGAGAAAAGCGCGAAATGAAGTCACCAATGGGAAGAGAGGAATTTAAACCAGAACGCATAAACTGTAGTGACGCAAGGTGTTCGTGGCGTCATGAGACGGTCTGACTGAAGTGAAATAAAATTATCGAAACGCCGGGAGTTAGCGACAGTTCTCAATTCTCCACCAGTTTTTACACTGATGGTGCTCCGCTTAATTTTTCACTCACTTTGTCTCTTGTTAAGTGAGATATCATTTGAAACAGCCTGGTATTGCAGTGAGTGCCCTAGTCTTTCTTCCCATTAAAGAGGTTAAATAAAGATCTTATGTATTCTTAAATATATCTAGAGTTTTTTTTTTCTAAAAATTAATCCGCAACTTTAAAAGAGCACGGTGTTTTATTTATTATTTTAAAGTGAAAATGTTTACACATATATCACAGACGGGGGTCACTAAAAATACAGTAAAGTTCTAAAACACTATGGCATTCGAAAAGATCTCAGTTATAAAAATAAACGAAAGTACAGAAGAAAGAGTTACATATACTTCGTTGTCGAACCTCGACGGTATTCTGGTATTGCAGGTTTTCTACTTGTCAACAAACACATATGATCTATCTTTTTGTAACAGTTGGAAGCCATTTAAAGAATGTATTGTTTCTTATACATGTTGTTGTAGAGAAATAATATATCAGAATTATTCTTGGATTCGTCTGGGCCGAGTCAATATCACGCCAGTTTTAACAAAAAATCCGGGCGATTCTAAAGTCCTTCCCTGGTTTTGGGGGTGGGTAGAACAGAAACCATTGGACATAGTGGAAATATTATATCATTGGCTATAGTATCTTTTCAAGATTGTAAACATAAATCCCCTTTGGTGACACAGCAGACATCAATCCTGTAGTGAAGGTCTTTGCCACACGTGTCCCAATATCTGACTGTCGATATCAATGACTACGTGCTTGATCCTCTCTCGCAGCTGTGCCTAAATCATGTGGCAAAGGCGGTACAAACATAGGATCTTAGGCATAGCCCCATAAGAAAAAATAAAATGGGGTTAGGTCAGTTGACCGTGGAGACCGCTGAATAACAGGACTTGAACAGCACGTCTAATCCAACAACAAGGAATTCCAGCATCGAGGTACTCACGGACATCATGATGAAAATGAGGTGGAGCCCCATCTTACTGTAAATGAAGCATGTAACTGTGAAACAAGTCACTGTTGAAGCATATCGATAATCGTTTTCTCCGTCGTTACCTTTTGACAAAGAAACAGCACAAAACACATTGACTTTAATGGAATAACGAAAGTATTCTACCGTACAATCAGGTTTTTCTATGTCCAAATGCGTACATTGTGATGGTTCGCTTCACCGGACAAATGAAACGTGGTTTCGTCACTAAAATTCAGTTTATCAGCATGTGAACAATCGCCAAATTTTCATATATGGAGACCACTTTTAAACTTAGTTAAAATAACAGTAGAGCTTTAAATCTTTTACGGTGCGTTAATAATATCCCTCAATTCACACCGGCATGCTCACGTAAATTTTTTCTTTTTCTCTTTCGGCGTTCCTCGTTTATCTTTTAAAGTTGCCAACCGTTAAATAATTTTACTTATAACCATTATTACCGAAGCGAGCGGAGGCCGGCTCCCTCTTTATTTCCTCCAATACCATTCGTTAACTTAATCCTAACCTAGAGGCTTCATTTTAAAAGTTTTATGGATCGCACTCATACTCCAGCACGCCTGTGATCACAATTTTAAAATTTAACCCTTAAGTTAGGTGTAAGTTTCACGAGAATTCTAATAATAACGAATATTTATTTACTTTATGTTAGGCTAGGTTTGGTTAGGTGTTCGCATAAGTTTGGTTTAAGCAATTTATTTCCTCCTTGCTTCTGTGCGTTGGTGACTAGTGCATTTTATCTTACAATTGGTAAGCATTTGTTTTTAAACACATTATTTGAGGTTGTGTTATTATGAAAAATATCACAATAATTTTCATTCTTAATGTTAATACTTATGTTGCAATCGTCAGTTTTAGTCTTTGAATATAAATATTGCGACATCACAAAATAATAAACACCTGAGATTTAAAAATCAAATATATTGCATATGTGCATTTTAAACTCTAACCTTCAATTTTGAGCTTTGTAGGTTTTAATATCCAATTTCAACTGTTTGTTTATCTTTGAATGTAAAACAAAAGACGTCAGTTTGTAAGGTGACAAAGTTTAGCAATGCAGAGTATTTTGTAATCTAATTGATATATTTGAAATACTTTTTAACAGGGCTGCAGTGGCATGAATATATCGTAAACGATTTTCCTTTATTAATATTTATGATTACGTAATTAGCTGTGAACAGATTTCAAGCTCTTAGTTTTACATTATGTTATATATACTTTTCATTGTGAGTTTTTTCTTACTTTGTCGTGCGTCAGACAAAACTGTTATCAATCTTTTGTTTTTCTCTTTATGATAGCTGTACACGCTTAACAAAAATTGAATTACAAAATTAAAAAGGCATACATGACTAACTAGTACTATGGAAAAATGAAATAAAAATCTTTGAATTAACTCGATCCAGCTCAAATTAAGAGGGAAGGCATTTTATTGTGTATAGAAGGCGATGAAAGAGGGGACTATAAAATAAAAGATAAAAATATTTAATCTATTATTATGAAACTACGACTATTTATATATTTTTATTTTATTTCATTTCTTTCCTCCTTCTTAAAACGTCTTATATATAGTGTGTATGTTAGGAAGGTTGTTCGGTATTAATAATAATAATAATAATAATAATAATAATAACGAGCAATTTTTTTAAGAAATTAATTTTCAAACGGCATTTATTTCTTGAATATATAGTACCAATTGTTCAGAAGAGTAATTGCAGTATTAAACATAACACCCTATGTAAGGGATATCGGTGATTTACGATAGAAATGGATATGTGTAACTTTGAGAGAGGGAAATGAAATGATATACCCTGCAAAAAAAATCACATCGGGACGTATTTTGTCATATAAATGCAAATCATATCATCGTAACATTTCGCAGCTGTGTGTACTTGTCCACAAGTACACACAGATTGTATTCACAAGATTTTATTGTCACAAAGTTAATTACTTTTACTAGTATTGACATCTGTAAGACAGAGATAATAGCGTATATAGAGGATGCCATTCTGTATATTGAAAACAACAGATCTTGTGTACCATGTTTTTAATAAGAGTACAAAAGCTAATGAGGGTTTATTTTATAACTTAATAGAAGGAAAATATTTCCGTTAGTTTTTGTCCTAGTACATACCAGTAACGAGTGAGAAAAAATTTGAGTTAATTTTATTAATTTGTCATCATTTATTGTATATTTCTCTTAAATAAAACACGACCTGAATTGTGCAATACCTGACACTTGTTCACAAATTAATCAGTGACGTTGCTAAATGCTCTTAACATCTGGAAGTGTTCAGGAGTTTGAACCTCGGGAAGGAAACAGTAGAGACGGAATTAGATTATTAAGTGGTGTTCCTAACAAAGGGCCAACCTCGGAAACACGCAATGATCCATTAAGTTTCGGTAAATTTTGAACACTTGGAGCTCGACTGGCTAATGTTCATAGCTTGGCGAGTTTAGTAACAGTTTAACAGGTCCTTAAGGCCTCAGCCTTCAAGAAGAAGGTAACATCAATTTGTGCAAGGAAACCCAGAACAAGGCAGTAGCCCCCCTTAACTTTGTTGAGTGCAGGTTGAAACTGCGCAACACTTCTGGCGGGGGAAGGGGCAGACGTCTATTAGCATTATTCCCTTTCACACTTCAAAGTAGGCAACTATTGCGTTATATGAATATCGCAGTCATTTTTAGATATTGCTACTTTGTTTTACCCCGGAGTGTTTTGTCTACGGGCGAGCTCGCGTCTCGAAGCCAGTGATTAGCATGGAGGTAAAATAATAAAACAAGCCAATCGTATAACAATACATAAACCAGTTTATGAAGCTCATTACTTACCAAATTATCAAATGAGGCGTTGAAACTTTCCGCCTTCATTCTCTATACATTTTTGGCATCTCTTTAGGAAATTATTCATGACTCGCTGTAGTTCATTTTGAGAAATTCGGTCAATTACCTCACAAATGTTATCTTTGAGTTCTTGTACGGTTTGAGGGTTTGTTTTGTACAAGGCAATTTTTAATTTACCCCAGAGATAACAGGCTGTTAAATCGGGGGACGGATAGTTTACTAATCCCTACTGATAATTTTGCTCTCATAGAAATATTCTCAGTGTGAGCCATGGGTCGGTCCTGGTGGTGTAGTGGTTACCATACTTGCCTCCTACAAATCGCGGGTTCGAACCCGGCCAGGACCGATCGATTTTTTCGAGCGTAAAAAGCCTAAGTATGGCTTCCCTCGGAAGGGAAGTAAAGCCGTGGGTCCCGTGTCGTACATTTGTGAAAAAGAACCTCAAGCCTGAAAGAGAGGCCTATGAGCAAAATTTGTCGGCCGTTTCACGCCCTGAGTTGAATGGGACGCTGATGACCTGAGATATTAAAGAGCGTCCATAAATAAATCAATAAATCAAAGTGAGCCATGGCAGAGTTCTGTTGAAAAACATGCACGATCACACTCCCTGTCAGCTAATCCTCTGAAAAAAGGGGGTTAGTTTGGTATCCCCTTAAGTGACAGAATCAACTGTATGTTCAATAAAATTTGGTTCTATGATTCTTTCACCACTAATGACTCACCAAGCTCTGATTTTTTCATCATGGAGGTGCGCTTATAATGTTGAAAGTAAGGCTTCTCAGTACTCCAGTAACGATTGTTTTGAGGTGCAAGTGGAACCAGGTCTCGTCGGAAAAGAATATTAAATGTGGCTTGTCCATTAAACAAATTTTCTAGAATCCACTCACAAATAAGCGCCTACGTATAGCTGAAGAGCATGTACCACAGTTATTTTACGCAGTTGAAGTGCAATAATTTAGTAGTCACAGACCCGTATGGAATTCTCAATTGTTGTGCAAGACGACGAGGAGGTTTTCTAGGGAAATTTCTAAACGATTACCAATGCTATTATTATTTCTTCGGTGAGAACCCAACGTTGATTTTTTGATTTCTTAGACTGTACGCCAGTTTTCTGAAATTAATTAACAGATAATGAACTGTTTTACCATCTGGAACGTCTGTACCCTGAAATCTTGCTTCAAACTTCTTGCTTTGGCTGGGTTAACACATATGAATCGTACATAAATACACACTGTGCCGTTGTAAATACGTCGTAATATACTTTATGTATGCTGTCGAATTAAAAAACGAACACCACATAGCTGCTCTTGCGACAGTTAGAAAGGTCAATAAGTAAGCAAGCAGGCTTACTACCCCCTTCACGGCGTGGAAAACAAATGAGAGTTCGGTCATAGGTAACATTCTTCTGCCACTCCGCTCTTGAATGACAACAGTATCTCAGGGTGAATTTATGTATTTTGTTGGCTGATAATCAACACGACTGGTAGAGGATTTCAATAGTGTAAATAGCACACGACGCGACATAGTGTATATATTGGTATTTTACTATGTCTAAAATCTTTCGCGTCCTCTGGTATTTTGCGTACGATAGACTTAGCTATGCAGGTACAAACTTAGTGGCCGCTTATGAAACTTAGGAAATCAGTGCCGTGGCTCGTAAAACTGCTTAATTGATGCGTCGGAACTGCGTGCCCGCGTCCTAAGTAGGGCTAGTTATCTGCGTCTGAGAACTGAGAGCTGATTTGCGTCTCACCGTATCTAGAAATTAGACTGCCTGCGTCTCGCCGCGTGTAAAACTTCAAACTGTGTAATGCATACTGAGAACTGAGAAATTGCTTATCTCTAGCCGCGTATAGAACTTATAACTGCCTGCCTGAGTCGAACTGAATTAGAACTGCTTACCCCGGCAGAGCAAACGCTCCCTTATTTATTAAAATAAAATCAAGTGATCGTAGGCTTAAAGCCCCAAACGGATTTAAAAATCCTTGAGTTATTAACCCTAAAGTGGCAGTCCTTTTAAAATGTAGCATAACACTTGTACCTTAGGGTTTCTCCTTATTGTATAGTTTATGACCATTTTAGCATTACTAGCTTCCATAAGCCAAGCAGCTTACTCTTTTGATATTACTAATTCCACTGCCAAATGATTATAGCCGTGATCTTCTTGGTTAAATCAATGACTTTGGTCTTTAGAGGCGCTTCGCCAGGTTTACGCCATTCCATTGATTCTCTTTTGGACAAGGGATAGTAGAGGACCATAGTTTCAGTTCCTGTAACAATCGTTAGCAGAACTTCTCCCTCGAAACCGCGGCAGAGCTCCAAAAATGTCTGACAACAGATGACTCGTTTCTGCTTTTGGACTGAAAAAATAAGTCTAGGCACCCATCTTGCACTAACCTTATTCATGTTTAAATGTTCATGAATAATTCGAAGGACTATAGTTTTAGAAAGGTCTAACCTTGCTGCTACTTCTGTAACTTTGAGTCGCCGGTCCTCCATAATTTCTTCTTCCACCACAGCGACATTTTCAGGAGTGAGAACCTCCAAGGGCCAACCTGCACGCTCCTCGTCTTCAATGCTTTTTCGTCCCATTCTTTTACGGTAGAATATGAGGGAGATGCTTCCCCTTATACACCGTCTAATCGCTGTTTAGTTTCATTTAGAGTATGGGATTCTTTTATGAAGAACTTAATAACAGCTCGACGCTCCATTTTGAACATGTCACAATCTTCTACACATATCCTTCTTTATGCATCTATGTCTGAACAACTGAACACAGCGTAGCGGAAATTACAACAGCAATTAATTAACAGATAAGATGTGACACCAGATAAGGCTTTTGTGTAGGGGATAATCCTTATCGGGGAGGCCGGAAACTTATGGACCTATTCTCGTAATTGTTAAAAGAAAACGTTAAGTATGCGTAAACACATATATGTGACATACTTCTGAATACAGTAAATCTGTTCTCGTCTTCTGCGCATCAGAAAACGAGATGTTGGATTTACCAAGAATGTATGTTATACTTTTATGACAATGCGAGATTTTACATTGAACACCTTATTCGTAACCAGCAGGTTTGCATGCAACGCACCGCTTTTTGCATAGCTCCAAGAATCAATATAAAGGTAAGGTAAAGAACGTGAAGCCGAGCTACTGCTGGGAAAGCATTCCGATTATCTGACCTAGCACACGGAGGTGGTCATTGTACTTCGGCTTTCCAGTAAGCTCTGTTTTCTTTAAGGAAAGGAAGCTTAATCCCTGATTGTGAACACTGGACTTAATATATACAGGGTGCCAAAAAATGTACACACTTCAAGCAAAGAAAAAAAAATGAGTTAACATAACAAAACTGAATTCACACAAACAGAAAATGGTGAAAACTAATCATCTTAGACTTTTACAGTTACAACAGTTGCTCTAAAGGCCCACCATCGGCGTCGATACACTTCTGAGTATGTTGAACTATTGATTGAGCAACGTTTGCGAAAGTGATGTCTTTTCAATTTCTTCCCGAAGTGCTGCCAGTGTAGCTGTTTTCTACGGTATACAACATCCTTAAGAGTTCTACCCATAGGTAGAAGTACAACGGAGTTAGAAATGGAGAACGCGGTGGAAATTTTTTCGTCCTATGGCCTTTGAGCTTCAACAACATTCTCGATTTTCTACTACTACTTCAAAGTTGCTTTCCGCTGTTCAAATAATAATCTTGGTTCCATTTTGTTGTTGCAAGGCTAGCATAATGTAATTTTAGTCACATCTGTTTATAGAACATCATACGCTTCAGTTGTTATTGTTGATTTACCTGTCACGTAGCAACGCTATTATAATGTATGAGTCACATCTGTTTACAGAACATCATACTATACATTACTGTTGTTTTTCGTTCCAACTTTGAAATATATTAAATAGATATCTACTGTGAGAGTGAGGTGCAATTTTTGGCATCTTGGTATTTGTCAATCATCCTTGCGATTCTTGGAAGGAGAATCGCAATAATGCTAATGTCAGAATGGAACATAAATACTCAAGAATTGTAAATTACTTGCAAACAAATACGGACAGCATTTCCCAGGAGTAGTTGGAGTACTAAATGAATTGGCGATTTTGATCAATTTGTGTTACTTCTGTTTCTTTATTGATATTGTGTCTAGAATGAGATCTTTGTAAATATCAGTAAAAATTAAATTCGATATATGTTAAAATTAAATTGATTTATTTATCTAGGTTGGCATGTATTTAATTGAATTAGCTGGTTTGCTGTAAATAATAATTTATTCTTCATCGCCACCGGATTATAGCTGTATAATTGTGTATTCATTCTTCCTCCGACTCAAATTTAGCTTATTTTATACTCTTTACAGTGAAGAGATTCCAGTTTTATTAATAGACTCTACTGACACCATTGATCTTGCTATTTTTCAGTGGTTTGACAACCTTGAAGGCATAGTCAAACTATGACACTCGTACTGTCGTGTGCCGCAGATTTACAGCATGTAAAGGACCCTCAAGCCTGAAAGAAGAGCCCTCTGAGAAAAATTTTATCAACCGTTTCATTGGAGCGCTAATAACCAAAGATGTTAAAGACCGTACTTACATAAAATAAACCTAAAAATAATATTCATACTCTGTTTAGGGTTTTTGCTCAGTACAAATAAAAATTGCCAAATAAATAAAGATAATTGCAATAGAACACATGACGTAAATATAATTGGTTTGCTCACAGCCACTAATATTAATGATATTGACACATAGGCATAAATTGATAATTATTTAATAAATATACATTTTTCAATGCTAAGCACTTTTCCTTAGGCAAAAAATGGGTATTCTATCTACAGTATATTAATTGTGACACATGTTTCTCGGTCGAGGTTTACTCCTGAGGTATTTGCTTCCTTTCCCAGTTAATTCCTGTCTTTTATTGATTTTAGGCTCTATGAGCACTCCTTAATTAATTTCAGTCATGATTGTAATTACTAGAAGTAGTAGTATAGGTCCTCAAAGATAGCATTTTTTCTGTAAGATTTCCATATCAATATAAGCGTTTTTATACAATTAATTATGAAATTAAAGTTTATACTCACAAAATTAATGTTATTATTATAGAGAAATTGATTACTTGTTATTTATAAGTAAAATTTCTCCGGTGTATTACAGTGTGTTGTAATAAGAGTAGGCTTTCGTCTAGGGGGTCAGTACTGGGACCACTATTTATATAAATGATGTCAGTATTTACTTAAGCATTGCATATACCATCTATATACTGACGACCTACGTTGTTCCTGCACTCAACATCTACCTGAAATTAAGAAACATCGGTTTAAACACGGGCTAAACGAAATAACCGTACCATACATCCGGACCAACTCAGGTAACATATAGGGCATAATCAGTACTCATACCCGTGAAATTTAATGAAACAAAAAGTACCAATGAAATATTTTGTAAAATATCCCTGTGTTTATTTTCGAAGTAATCTAATTTGGTAAATTCCAACCATAAAAAAATGTAAAAAATAATATTTTTTATATTGCATTTCTTGTGCTTATATTTAATATGAAAAAAAATTGTATCAAAATTAATTATTCCACATTTCAATTTCTACAACGTTCTGTTAGCTGACATCATGACCAATCTTGGACGAAGACCACAACGTGTTCACAATGCCTGCTTTCCCTAGTATGCAACGTACGTAAATAAGAGTATATCACTCCAGCTTTTGAATTGTTCTGAATGCTAGAGAAGTTACATTCCCTCATTTTACTGCGTCGAATTCTATGTAGCTGAACGCCTTATCATATTGTAGGTACTATCTCTGGAACTCTCTGATTCTTACATCTGCCGGTCACAACGACAATTTAAAAATTGCTCGAATGTTATGTATTTGATGAATGCAGCATTTAACAAGTGCTGTTATCAAATTGTTAATGTCATTATCTGTATTGTATATGTAGTACTGTTAATTATTCCTATTGAGTTGGAATAGAGGTCCTTGTCTTAACTTCGCCAGGTACAAAAAAAAGAAATACATTATTATTATTATTATTATTATTATTATTATTATTATTATTATTATTATTATATTTTCTACTACTACTACTACTATTACCACTACTACTACTATTACTACTACTCTACTCTATTACTACTACTACTACTACTACTACTTCTACTATTACTACTACTACTACTTCTACTATTACTACTACTCTACTCTATTACTACTACTACTCTACTCTATTACTACTACTACTACTTCTACTATTACTACTACTACTATTACTACTACCACTACTTCTACTATTACTACTACTATTACTACTACTACTACTATTACTACTACTACTACTACTACTTCTACTATTACTACTAATACTACTTCTACTATTACTACTACTACTACTACTACCACTACTACTACTACTACCACTACTACTACTACTACTACTACTACTTCTACTATTACTACTACTACTACTTCTACTATTACTACTACTACTACTTCTACTATTACTACTACTACTACTACTTCTACTATTACTACTACTACTACTTCTACTATTACTACTGCTACTACTACTACTACTATTACTACTACTACCACTACTACTACTACTACTACTACTACTACTACTTCTACTATTACTACTACTACTACTTCTACTATTACTACTACTACTACTACTACTACTACTACTACTACTACCACTACTACTACTACCACTACCACTACTACTACTACTACTACTACTACTACTACTACTACTTCTACTATTACTACTACTACTACTTCTACTATTACTACTACTACTACTACTATTACTACTACTACTACTACTACTACTACTACTACTACTACTACTACTACTACTACTACTACTACTACTACTACTACTTACTTTTACTAAATAACGGCATTTCCTTCAAGAAGAAGCGTTTTCAGAATCTGTCTTCCTTAAAAATGTTACATACATGATTTGTTACTTGGGCGCTAATTGTAACATATTATGATGCCGTGCCTAGAAACAATGAAGTAAATATCGTTTAAATATGCTAAAAATCTTCATACACAAACAGACATCAATGCTGCTAAAATTTACTTAATTTCCTGCTCTTAATATTTTACAGTTTATCGCGGGTTCAAACCCAGCCAGAATCGATGGATTTTTTCGGGCTTAAAAAGTCTATGTATGGATTCCTTCGGAAGGGAAGTACAGCCGTGGGTCCCATGTTGTACATTTGCGGCGCGAAAAAGAACCTCAAGCCTGAAAGATAGCCATCTGAGCAAAATTTGTTGACCGTTTCACGCCCTGAATTGAATTGGACGCTAATGACCTGAGATGTTAATGAGCGTCCGTAAATAAACCAAAAAAAAAAAAAAAAATTAAGTTTAACAACACCTTCTTTGCTTAGAACATTTCAAGATGAAGAGTTCAATATTTCTGCTCGCATGCCCAAGAAGAGTTTGCAATTGTTATATATAATTGGAAGCAGCTTTATATTATAAAGAAATCCGCTTGATATCATGGATATAAAACAATTGCTTATGTATTTTTAAATATATCTAGAGTTTTTTTTCTTCTAAAAATTAATCCGCTACTGTAAAAGAGCACGGTGTTTTATTTATTATTTTAAAGTGAAAAAGTTTACACATTTATCACAGACGGTGGTCACTGCAAATATAGTAAAGTTCTAAAACACCACGGCATTCGAGAAGACCTCAGTTATAAAAATAAACGAAAGTACAGAAGAAAGAGTTACATATACTTGACGTCATGCGCTGAGCCAGTGTACAAAACTGATAACCAACTGTGTCAATACTTTACTTAGAGTAAGGACAGACATTCTCTGTAGAAACACGTTTATATAACCGTCACGACATAGGAAACGACAGATAGACACTGTAAAAGAGCAGGATGTTGACATTACAAGGGTCAGATGTTTGTTTCGTTGTCGAAGCTCGAGGGTATTCTGGTATTGCAGGTTTTCTACTTGTAAACAAACACATGTGGACTATCTTTTTGTAACAGTTGGAAGCCATTTAAAGAATGTATTGTTTCTTATACATGTTGTTGGAGAGAAATAATATATCAGAATTATTTTTGGATTCGTCTGGGCAGAGTCAATATCACGCCAGTTTTAACAAAAAATCTGAGCGATTCTAAAGTCCTTCCCTGGTTTTGGGGGTGAGTAGAACAGAAACCATTGGACATAGGGGAAACACTTATATCATTGGCTATAGTATCTTTTCAAGATTGTAAATACCTTACAGGTATTTCATAAATCCCCTTTGGTGACGCAGTAGACATCAATCCTGTAGTCAAGGTCTTGCCACATGTGTCCCAATATCTGACTGTCGATATCAATGACTACATGCTTGATCCTCTCTCGCAGCTGTGCCTAAATCATGTGGCAAAGGCGGTGCAAACATAGGATCTTAGGCATAGCCCCATAAGAAAAAATAAAATGGGGTTAGGTCAGTTGACCGTGGAGACCACAGAATAACAGGACTTGAACACCACGTCTAATCCAACAACGAGGAATTGCAGCATCGAGGTACTCACGGACATCATGATGAAAATAAGTTGGAGCCCCATCTTGCTGTAAATGAATCATGTAATTGTGAAATAAGTCACTGTTGAAGCATATCGATAATCGTTTTCTCCGTCGTTCCCTTTTGACAAAGAAACAGCACAAAACAGATTGACTTCAAGGGAATAACGAACGTAATCAACCATATAACCAGGGTTTTCTATGTACCAAATGCGTGCATTGTGATAGTTCGCTTTGCCGGACAAATGAAACGCGGTCTCATCACTAAAATTTAGTTTATCTGCAAAGCCGCACAGAATTGAAGACGACGATTGAAATCCGCAGGACTCGGCGCCTGCAACATCTGTGTCCGTATGGCCTCACTTTAAATCCTTGGCTTAAAATACGCCAGACATTTGACTCCGGAATCTGAAAATTTTGACCCGCGGACTTGTGGACTTTTAAGGGCTCCTGACAAATATTTCTCGCGCCCAAAGGCTTCAGCCGACACTATTGGCCCGCCTGTTCGTTGTCCATCAAACAAGCAGTCAGTCGCTTCAAACTTTTTGTACCATGCACGAATTGTTTTGGCTGAAGGTGATTCTTAGGGATCATCGTCCGTCACACATAGCGATTTGTAACACGCAGAAAGCTTTATGTTCCTTCATGAATGCTATGCTTTCCTCATGACTACCCTCCAGGGCCTAAATCTGGAACTATCATGGAGACTATTACGAATGTAAACTAGGAGAGATACTCTTTCCACTGATTTAAGTATTTCCCTATGTATTTCATGGTTTATGTTCTATCTACCCCAGAAACCAGGGAAGGACTTTGTATTCACTCTGTACAGTTTACTGTTATGAAAGCAAGCATTATTTCTGTCTTTGTATTATAACTCAGTGAGATCAATGTAACTTAAAATTTTGTGTTATTACAGTATGTAATAACATACAGTACAGTACAGTATCACTAGAACAGAGAAACACAAACTCTTTAAGAATAATAGTCATTCTGTAAAGCAACGTAAAGAAAATATTAGATGAGAAATTGAGTATATGACGAAAGCAGAGCTTTTTCGAGGAAATGCAAAGTTCTTAACAGATGTCAGAAAAGTGTGACCGAGGACGGAGTTCGAACTATTTCTGTAACAAAGTTTTATGAAATAACGTAATAATGTGTGCAAGCTATTTATTACGGATAAACATGAGGAATTCATCTCTTGATTGGTGGTATTTTAGACCAGCGCGGCTTGCGTTCAACTGCAGACGCATGCCAAAAATAACTCTCTGCACTAAAAATACATAGACTGCAGTCCTATAAACAGACATGATGTACTAATGAAAATAAAACTCCGTAAGATTTCTGATAGCAAAAAATGTCCTTGTTGCTTCACAACAAATTAATTTTAATAATTTTAATTCAATTGTTTCATTCTTAATTCTAAGTTAAATATATTCTTTATAAATGCTACATATTACACCAATGGCCTAAATTCTAAAATGAAAATAGGTAAGGCCCTTTATAATCGCTAAGCACTCTTAAAAACACCATGAGTCCCGTTAGAGAGACCGGGGTAAAGAAAATGCTAGCAATTTTGGTTAGGAGTAGCGCACAACTGGAAAGTGTTGAAGACATATCCTCCAATTTAGTAAAAATTCTGTAATTGTGTGCCACTTATTTCTTTGAATCACAAACTGATATGAATACTACCATGTTTTGTGCACAGTATTCACATCCGACACATTTATTTAGCTGTGATTACTCAACAAACATAAAGGATAAGATAAAGACAGCCTGTTGTGTCCCTGAAGGGCAAATGCCTCCTAACAAGTACGGAAAGCTCGCTTTTTCCTAACGTGGTGAGCTATTCCACGCTAGTTGTTCGTCTGCTGTTTAAGATACTGACTGATTTGTTCTTTGGTTACTTCATTTCTCACTGCACTAGTTGCTTCTCGAGAGATTTCCATTTTTCTCTTCCTCTTGCTACTCTTGAGCAATCTGTACCTGCATGGTCCTTGAAGAAGTCTGTCCATCTTCTTCTGGGTCTGCCTTGTGTCCGTTTTCCTATCCAGGTGTCCCACATGGAGGTCTTGTAGGTCCATCTACTGTCCTGCATTCTTGCGACGTGATCGCCCTATTGCCATTTGCTTCTGGTATCTATTTGTGCAATGTCGTAGTCTGAGATAACTGATTTATTAATACTATAGATATTTTGTTCTTCCAAGTTATTTCCAGGACCTTGCGTTGCATTTTTCTTTGGTGTATTTGAATTTTATTCTTTTGTTTTTCTGTTAGTGATCATGTCTGGCACCCTTATAGCCATACAGGTTATACACAGGTTTCGAGCGTCTGGAATCTGATATTCTTAGTTAGTTTTTGGTCTAATAATGTAAACTTAAGGGCCCAAAATGCACTCCAGGTTAATGAGATCCCTCTTTGTACTTCTTTTTCCATTTTATCGTGGAAGAAAATGTGTTGTTCTAGGAATGTATATTTGTTCACATATGTGAGAACTGTTGCATCTATTTTTATTGGGGTTTGAGGTACGTTTGAAATTAACTGCGTCTTCAATTTTTTTAGTGACAGCCTTGCATTTTTAGTATGCTCACATAATTCTTCAGCAAGTTAGTAATGCTTTCGGTGTTTTGGCGAATAAGACCACATGGTCGGCAAATCTTATATTTGTAAGTCGATTTCCGCTTATGCTGATTGCGAATGTATTATTCTGTATCTTTTTCTTTATCTTCAATAGACATACTCTATGGAAAATATGTTTTACCTTTCCAAGTTTTTATACTATTATTATAATTTTATTTCAATACTATCAATGTCCTAACAAATATACTATTGATAGTAAGATTATAATATATATATATATATATATATATATATATATATAAAATCTGTATACGCTACCCTGGTACCTGGTTTCCTAAACCAGGGCGTGTATATCAAATTTTCCATTTATTGTTAGTATAACTATACAATTCAATAATATTGTAATGCATTATTTTACAGATTTTCCTAATAACTAGATTAAAATAATATAATAAAACAATAAACAAAAAAATAAAATAATTAATTGAACCAAAATATAAATTTATTTCACTACTTCCCAAATTAATCTTCCAAAATCTATAAAACTACCAAATTAACAATTTAACAATATTACTGGGAGCCAGTAGGAATTATAGCTGGTAGCCAGCTATTCTATCCTTTAAATTTATTCCATAACTATACAACTATACTACTACTAACCACTGGTTACCAGCGGTATGTACTGGTATCCGGTACTCGGCAGAGATTCTCTTAAATTGCACATTATCCTTAATTGTTTCAATTCTCCTTAATTTATTACAATTATAATAATATCATTCTCTTTGACAGCTTACTTCACTTAAAGTTCATTTATCACTAATAATCTTTCCTACTCATTTCATTTATTTGTCCCAACTCATTAAACACTATCACCTCGCTTCCACCATATTACTCTCCATCTCTTCTTCCCAACCATTCCTTCTTCCATCTCGCTTGATCCTCCTGGTCCCCTGGTTGCACCATTTCTTGCGCTCAGCTCCTCCTCTCCGGACACCACTACTCCATCCTCCATCTCCTGCCGTGGCTCATTCCCGTGTATCTCCAACATCCTTCTTCTGTAATCTTCCTTCTTCCATCTTCTTCCCGGTGGCAAAACTCTTATAGGTATATTCTCTACTTCAGGTTGTTAATCAAAATTATCCCCGTTTATTATATTTTTAGATATTTTCATCTCCATATTCCCTTCTTCCTTACCTTCATATTTTCCTTCTAATATTCTCTTCCTGTTGATTTAATTAAAGTTATTTTCTATATTTTCTATTCTTGTTAGTTATTTGTGTTTGGGGGGTTGTCTTTGCATACGTATGCGTTCTGATCTTCTTACCTCGTCCTGAGCTTTTTCATTAGATCTTATTATAGTAAGATTGTAACAATCACATTTGTCTATAGACGCGACGACTTTCATGCATTCTAAATGATAAAGTTTATGTCATTCTCGTTCACTTTTGGTATTTTCTGCTGCATAAGTTCTTTCACCAGGTGAATCTTCCTATGTGTTTATCTCTCGCGCAGTGAAGGATCGTAGGTGACATGCTGAAGAAAAATTATGAGGAGGGTTTTAAACAAACTGCCATTTCAGAGAAAAACAATGCTGGCGATTGAAGTTTTTGCTCTGATGTGTACCAAAGTGTTTCAAGCTATGCTGTCTCAGCGCTTCTTTGCATTTAGCATTCCCAGCAACAACCCGAACATCACAGAATTCCCTCTCTTTAGACTTTTGTTGCTTGCTCAGTTCAGAGAGTGGCATTACTTTCTACGCTTCGCCCAAAGCTGCCAGTTAACTACGTAATGGTCTTCCTTTAGAAACTTTTTCGTTTGCTGGCAACTGCTCTTGAGGAATGTTTTGCTTTCCTTTTAAGAAATCAAGTTTTGGTCTGCGCTTGATCTTGTTAACTTTCCCATACATTTTAAATCAGCCTTTACCGCAACTCGTCTTTAGAATAAAAGCAGTGTCAGTGTTTATTTGAACACTACAAACAAATTTTACTGTAAATATTTAAATGGTTAAATAAAGAATATGTCTGTGTGCGTTCAAATGAACTCGCTTCCCTATGCAGTCTACATTACGCTGATTGATGATGAAGGTGCAGATGGGAGTGAGATAGTAATGAAACTACAACAGAATGAGAAGCAGGGGAAACCAAAATACTTGGAAAAAAGTTTTCCAAGTGCATATTCTTCCTTAAAACATCCCACTTATGGCCGTTGGAATCAAACCCGGGCCTCATACGTAGGAAATGAGTAGTCTAACCATTTGGTCATAGTGCCACTACAATATGCCAGTGTTTCAAAACATGTGTTTGTCTTATTTCAACCATAACACAAATTTAACATGCAGAAAATGTTTCATATTGCATAGTACAGCGGTATTTATTGGATACGGGCTTTGATTAAATATATACAAGAATGGGGAGGGGGAAATGCAAATTAATTTGATTCGTTATATGGAATCTCAGGTGTAAATGATTTCTTCTCCCTCTCCGATGATTGATTTCCACTCATATTTTGCCACAGGTGTTGAGACTCTGCTGCTGGATACTTTTATGATCCTGTGACCATAGGGGAAGGAGTATATGGAGATTTATAAGATTTATCCTTATGGGAGATGAAACACAATTTATTATTCATAAACTATTCCACATAAAATATACTGCCGTTATTTTCTGGAGAATATGTACCACTTTCGCACTAACTATGACGATCACTATGATGTTAACACGCTTTAATACTTCTAAAACTTTGCTCTTGAACTTCACTAAATTCAACTAATTCTTCCCTACTCTTCACTGACAATTTTCCTCGAACTGACAGCGTTTATGCCTCTGCTTAACGAGAGGTTTTTGAAAGTGTCTCAACGATTCAGAGAAGTTACTTATGTAACTTCAGTGATGGCGTGCTATGAGGGTATTCCTAAGATTCAATTCTGCTAAAAGAATCGATGACAACCTCCAGAGTGTATGAAATCATACTGCTGCAATATTTGGTAAAGAAACTAAACTTGATACTGTACAAGAGTAGACATTGGAGTTTCCAGCAAAATTCAGCTCCACCTCATAAGGCAAGTTTCAGCCAAACTTGGCTCGAGATTATGTTACAGATTTTATTAGTTCTCAGAACTGGTCTTCTAGCAGTCATACCCTGAATACCCTAGATTATAAACAATGATCAGTGCTGGAGGATATGGTTTATAAAAAGAGACATCTAATATTGAGAGTCAAGCAATTCTTGAAGTCAGTAGCGAGAGATTAATGCCTAGAGAGACTTCGTGTCTATGGCAAGAGGAAGTCATTTAAAGAGCTTACTGTTCTAAACGTTTGAAATATATAAGAGAACAGCTTATCAAAGGCAGATGAAAAAATACTAAAATATTGTAATAGTGTATGCTAAGCTTAGGTGTACAACGGACTGTAAAATATTTTAAACAAAGTTCAAAATGACACATTATTAGTCAAATAAAAGTAGAAATTCTACAGGTGCTCAATGCTTCTCTCAAAGAAAGAATAACTGCTAGTACTGTGCCCACTTCTTTATCTATCAAAGTACATTCACACTTCCAGTTTCAATGTCTCTTAAGTGTCTCTATTCAATGGAAACACGATATGAACAATTTGTAAAAGAAAGAGTTGCACAAATTAATTGAAATTTTATAACATATAACAGAATAAATTATTTGAATGAGATGTAATTATAAGATAGAACACAGAGTCTTGTGGTTAACTGAGGACAGAGCATTAAGCATATCTTTAAACAGTAATATATTACAAACGCTAGTTAAATAAGCTTAGTTTAATTATTTTATTTACAACCTATTATGTGCAATTCTGGACCTACATGTTCCTTGAAAAGGTCAGTCCGTCTTCTTCTGAGTCTGCCTTATGTCCTTCTTTCCTATCCGAAGGTCCCACATGGAGATCTTGTAGGTCCACCTATTGTTCTGCATTCTTGCGATGTGACCGCTCCATTGCCATTTTCTTCTGGTAACTATTTGTGCAATGTCTGTTGTTTGAGATAACTAATTTATTAATACTATAGGTGTTTTGTTCTTCAAAGTATACCCAGCATCTTGTGTTACATTTTTCTATAGCATGTTTATTGTTTGGTCTAACAATATAAACTTAAGAGCCCAAACGCTCTATAGGTTAATGATATTCTTCTTTGCACTTCTTTTTCCATTTTATCTTGGAAGGAAATCTGTTGCCCTAGGTAAGTATATTCGCTCACATATGCGAGGACTGTTCCATTTGTTTTTATTGGGATTTCAGGTCCTTTTGTGTAGCAAGAGGAAAAGAAAATTGAAATCTCTCGAGAAGCAACTAGTGCAGTGAAAAATGGAGTGGCCAAGAACAAATCAGAGTGTCTTAAACAGGATACGAACAACTAGCGAGGAATAGCTCACCATGTTAAGAAGAAGCGAGCTTTCCCATCTTGTTAGGAGGCCTTGGCTTTTATGGTACACAATAGGCTATCTGTACCTTCATCTTTATTATGCACAATTCACTCACGATACAAATAACATAGCAATAAATGTCAATTAGAAAAATATTTGCAATAAGACTTAATATAGGTATGTTGTGTAAATGCCACATTATTTTGCAGTATATAATATATTTTAAATTAATCGTTTTTGGTCACTGGTACATACACAGAATCAGCTCAACAGAAGAAATTAGATCTAAGAGCTGGTCTTACCGGCATGAATATCAGTACCACACCAGGTATGAATGCAATGGCGAGACTCCATGGCAATAAGGTGTACTCATTTGATCACAGTAGCCAACTGTCCTGTAATAAAATCCTATGTTTTAGGTATAAATTGCAATATTCCGTTGAAAGTTGGTGGTACACTTCCAACCAAAAGCCTAATCACTTGTTACTGGAGACATCCAAAGCATACTTTAAAATATCTTGGGAAAGTTTGCTTGACCAGTATAGAATTTATTCTTAACTTAGTTGACAATTTGGCAATGATAACGGTATTATGATCTTTAGTATATAGAAGGTGCCAAAAATCTATACACACTTTTACAGTAGATATCTATTTAATATATTTCAAAGTTGGACCGAAAAACAACAGTAATGTGTAGTATGATGTTCTGTAATGTATGTAACTCACATACATTATGATAGCGTTACAGGTAAATCAACAATGAACAAATAAAACTAAGATTATCGTATGATGTTCTGGAAACAGATGTGACTCGCGTTACGTTATGCTAGCGTTGCTACAACAAAATGAAGCCAAGATTATCGTTTGAACAGCGGAAAGCAATTTTGAAGTGATATTGCAAAACCGAGAATGTTGTTGAAGTTCAAAGGCAATGGAGACATGTGTATAGAACAGAACCGCCGTTAGACTTCTACCTATGGGGAACTCTTAAGATTGTTGTATACCGTAGAAAACCAGCTACACTGACAGCACTTCGGGAAGAAATTGAAACGGCATGTGCTGCAAACGTTGCTTAATCAATAGTTCGACGTACTCAGAAGTTGACCGTCGATGGTGGGCATTTTGAGCAACTGTTGTAACTGTAAAAGTCTAAGATGATTAGTGCTCATTATTTTCTTTTTGTGTGAATTCAGCCCCGTTTTTTCCTTCCTTGAAGTGTGCACCCTCTGTATTTATGAACATTGTAAATGGAAAACTAAATGTGTTAGTCATAGTATTAAAGGAAGTCTTCAAGTCTCACTTTTATTGCAACAGGTTGATAGCTAATTAACACCCAAAATATAAAACCAGAACATTTTCCTTTTAGTTTTTATCTGGTTATGTAAAATGTCCAAGCAATTTAATGTTATTATAGCAACAAAATATAATTTTACAGTCCTATATCTCTGGTTTTTCTCAAAGACGAAGAAACGTCCAGCTGCCAAAGAACTATGTGGTAAAAACTATTTATATATTGTTCTTATAAAATAAAAATAATCACAATTTTAGGTTACAGTCATCTGTTGTATCAATTCAAGAGTCCCTAACTGGGTAGCTTCTATGTTTACTCGATAACTTCAAAACCTGTGTGCTCGCGCATCTTTTTGAAGAGTACAGTGTATTTTTTATCGCTTCACGAATGATGAGAATAGTGAAAACGATGATAATGCAGGTTGCTTGTTTTTTTTTCCTGTCCCGTCTCCATAGTTTTTTTTAACCGGTTTTATTGAATACATGATTCTGAATAGCACATGCCTCTGAGCATCGGTACACATATGGAATATGAAAGAATATGTCTTTTGATGCCAAATCCGCAACATTTGCATGAAACACATATACAAGGCCATAAATCTGGACAGAAACAGAATACATTCACAACTACTGCGGACTGAAATGTACAACCGGCAGTTGTGTTTCCCTCAGTCCCTTACCGATCTTTTCTATAAGTTATTTAGCATTATGACGCACAGCAGTGTACCAAATTTTCGCTTCAAAATATTCATTAAGGAAACCTTTTTAAATTTAGTGTAAGAACGTAAAATAAATTATTATTATTTTTTCTATCAGGAAACTTGATTTGTAGAGTCATTTAAAAGAGTTCAATACACTTTTTAAATGAACTAGGATTTCTAATTTTAGGGATCCATCTAAATTAATTCTTGACTAACGCTGGTATTAATGATAGATAAAGTCGGGATATTTTCCCTCAATTTCTCTCATTACACCGACTTTATTGTAGCAACATTTCGTTCCCCCTTTAGTCCTTAATTTTATTTCACATCACTTCACTCTAATAAGCTGTCATTCCGACAATTATCAACATCTGTTGGCTTGTAGGTAGGGGGTTATGATCTCTGAACCCGGTGAGGAAGAAAGCAAGAACCATTTGCTCTCAAAGAATCAGATTCCTTTTATCCGCGGGAGCCTGGTAGATGGGTATTGTGGCGCCTTATGGTTTATTTATTCGTACTCGGCGAAGGAGAGTGAGCGTACTTCAGAGATGGCTCTCAACTCTGCTGGTTCCAACACGTATTCTTTGTTCGTATTTTGTAGAATCGCTTTAAACGAATTACTGTGTTTCTGTAGAAAACCTGTCAATTGCTAGTGATAGAAAATTAGCCGGAATAAACTACAGTAATACAGGCAGGAGAATAATGTTGAGACAATTACCTGGATATCCTAACCTCTCTAGCTGGTTTGCACTCTATACAAATTCGCATTAGCTTGCAAGTCCGTTTAAAATCGACAGGATATTGTTTTCTATTTAGTAAATAGAAAAAGAGTAAACAGAATCAGCTGAAAGCTGCGATTCGCTCTTCTTTGACAATACAGAACTACCGATCACGATAAAACCTAATAGGCTTAGATATGGCGACTAATTTCTGACCACATGAATTTGTTTTATTTTTTTATCACCTCTGTATATATGGACAGTGATGCTGCAAAAGGTTGTCCCAAAAAGGTGTGGACACCATTGTCAGAAACCGCACTTTCGCTTCAGCGGACGTTCAAATCCTGTTGCCAACGTCAGCCGTGTAGCATGAGGCAGGTTACACGTTAAGTTGGCAGGAATGCGCTTCTAGCCCTGCTTCACTCATCACTCAAGAGTTAACTGCGGGGAAGGTATGAACATGTAGTGGGGAAGCAGAAATGCGAGCTATTTCGGTACGAGCTGAAAATGGTAACACAGAGTGACAGCTCGATATTATTCCTGTGTCGACACGTTACGCTGAAATCTCGAGGTGTGTGTGTGTGTGTGTGTGTGTGTGTATTTGCTCTTTCCCTTTGGTTCGTATTGCGTGACTGTACGTAGTACAGAAAAAATCGTTTATGAATGTGCATTCTTAAACTTTGCCCTTTCCGTGTATTTAATATTTGTTCACCTCAAAGAACGCTGTCCTATGTAAGATATAATCTGCATTAAACATTTATAAACATCTGTAATAAACATTTTCAATTTATAAATTCTGTATTTTTTGTTTTATTTGTATTTTGTTTATATATTATAATATTCAAAGTCGCTTAGTTAAATAATTAGAAAATCGGAGCTTAAAAAGGGATCTAAGCCTATTCGCTTTCATATTATTGAAAAAAATATACAAATATTATATATACTGAGACAGTGTTTATGAACTGCCACCCCCATATTTAATTATTTTAATTGTAGCAAATAATTTTGTGTAGCTTCGTTATGACCATGAGTGTATGTCATTTTCCTCTACAAGTGTTGAATTATTGTATGTAAAATGTTATTTTCTCGCGAGTGTGCAGAAAACTACCCCAGCCATAAAATCTGACCCGGGAATTTCAGTAGCCTGTTGTAACAATATTTGTAAAGAACCCTTGAGCAAGATGTTTATTAGTATACTGTGAGAAAATTTCTTAAGCAAGGTAGGCACCATAAAACCTTTGGCGACTGCAGGAATGAAGACAAGCCGATAACCTCTTCAAGGGAAGAAGCCAACCGCTTAAGTTGATTCTACATGGAAAAAGTCACGTAGGCCATGATTATTTAGTTTGCAATTTTGTGGCCATCAGTCAGTTTTGAAGAGTATTCAGCGGTGCAATATCAGTGAAAGGGCTTTCTCAGTTCCGTTCAATTAGTAGAAAGCGGTAGTTAGTTTTTGAAAGAGAATTAAGTGGACGACCTTTATTAACTAAGTACAATAGTGCAATAGTTTTACAACAGTGTATGAACAATAAATGTGGCATCTTCCTTAACGAAAAACGTTATTATTAATCTCCAAGACTCCTTTCCCTATGGTCACAGGACCATAAAAGTATCCAGCATTAGAGTCTCAATAGCTGTGGCCAAATATGTCAGGGGCATATCATCGGATAAGAAGAATTGTCGTTACCGCCGAGAATTCAAAACATTCAATCAAATCCTTCCAAAAGCTTTCCCTCCACATATTTTACATATTTTAGTTAACCATCCGCTTTCTTATTAAATACCACTGCAATAGTCATCTAATGTCATGCGATATTCTCATCATTCATTTCAATTTTCAAATCACTAATTGATGTCCTTCTTGAGAGTTAGTTTTGCACAGCTACAAATGACGTTCACACATAATTTGTTTTATATTAGGACATTACATATATTAAATAGATCGCTGATAATGTTGATCTGTGGACTAGTGTGGATAAGCTACCACTTTAGGGCCTAACTAGTAACTTCTTCTAAGCTACAGGCACTCGATTAGCTGGAACATCCCTTGCTAGCAAGATGTGGTCCGTTTTCAGCAATATTCCTCCTTATTGTGGGCTTTTAGACGTGGGACGAGTTTTTAAAACATGATGTATTCTTCACTTGATGAACTTTCGCCTTAACAGGACATTTTCATTGTCAATTGCGATATTTTTATTGATCGTAACCCATTGGTACCTTATTTAACTCCTTTTATTGCTACGTGAAGTGTTTTAGTTTAAAATGAATATAAAATCAACCATTATAATTTGCTTTTTTAAATATTCTATGCACGGTACTGGAAGCCTTGACTCGCCAATTTTGATCGCCTAATATCATTATTGAATGTAGTAAATCTCAAAATTTTTCCAAATGAAGGGTGACATAACATTTTTTGCATTGCATTGCACATAACTGTATTATTATCTCTTTTATTTAATTCGCACTACTTTCTTATGCGTCACAATACGAGCGTATTTTGAAGAACCTGGGGCGGAAATATAATAATTAGCATCACTTTTCTAACCGCTACGGGTGGCCGAGGTCGTTAAGGCGTGGACTTGTGAGTGGGAGGCATGGGGTTCGAATCCTCCCTGACTGAGGTTTTATCCAACTTTTCCTCATAAATGGCAAATGCCGGGCAGGTACCTTAAATTTAGGCCTGGAACGTTTCAGAGCTAGATTCATTGACAATAGCACTAATTATATCTTCATTTTCTCTTTCAAAATCAGAAAATTCGCTAATTATACTGTCAGTATTTACAACACTTTCTCAAATCTTCGTCATCACATTTCACCGCTTGTCTTTTGCCATGTTGGCTACTGAGGTTAGCTATACTTTGTACTGAAAGAAGCGAACATGTCACTGATGACGAGGCAAACTCTTTAGACCTCAAAGAATGTGTGCATTTAGTTCCATTTTCCTTTGGATGCCACTTGTGACTTAGAAATGCAAGTACGTGCAGTTTTATTATCCAGGGCACACTTGCAAGCTGTGCTCGTCATGTTTTTATACGTCATTACGCCTTATGCGAGTACAGCTCGTCACAGGACTCGAATGGGTTAATCGTGAAACCAAGGCTCTAGTTCGGCTGCAGTTTTTAATCCACTGCTAGCATGAGGTATTTGGGTCTTCTTTAATTACACAGATACTTTACTGCCACTTTTAAACAGCCCAACTGATTGGTATTGTCTTTCACAGACCTATATTAAAGGTGCATCATATCTGCGATTTTTGCAATTGTTAATCGCTGATCATCTTGCAGAATTGTATAATTAAATGCAGTTTTTGATGTAGTTTATCTTCGTGGGCGAAGAATCCCAGAAGCAATTCTTTCTTTTCATTCCTTAAAATTGTACATTTCACTAAAAAACGCAAGAATATTATTCTTATTTCTCCTTGAAAATTAAATACTACATTTTTGCTAAGTAAGTATAGTCTAAGAACATTGTATCTATGTTTTTTAATATTTAGAATGTAATATGGAATACATCAGAAAGGCAGCTTGAAATAAGCCAAGCTTCTTTATTCCTCCTCTTACAGAGTTGCGAATACACAGCAAATGAATTGTTAAGAACTCAAATTGTTGGATATTAAACTGAATAAATGAATGAACGAATGAATATTACTACCAAAAACTATTTGTTTTCAATAAAAATAACATTTAAAAAGCCCGTATACTTTATCCTTTCTGCTAATATTACTGAATATTGTCTGTGACGCTTAAAACTTCGATAAACACAGAAAGATAATAAATAACTTGCTTCAACAGTTTCTAAAAATCATAACAAATATTATTAATTGCGCTATGCGTGCTAAAACACAGTATAGTATAAACCGTCTCAAATAAATGTGTTCTTACACATAATGTGTGGCATTTTCTATATGGCGCTTCCATCATATTATTAAATTATTTCCTTATTTCACGCAATAACTAAATATAAAGAAGAAATCATTGACTCAATAGTTGCTAATGTTTTTCAAATTTTGATTATTAATTCAAAATAAAATATAAAATAAAAATACCCTTCAGGGTGAATGTAATTTTGTAATTTATAAATAAAGTGTATGACTTTGCAATACACGTTCCGATGTAGGAAACAAGGTACCGGGATGGAACATTTCAGATTTTTTTTATTTTTACTATTTATTATTTTTATTATTATCTCTCATTTCATATCACTTCATTCCGTCGGTTCTGTAAAAGGATTGAAAGTGCCAGGGCGAGGTAGGTTGGTGCGGTAAAGGCACCGCAGGCGGTATTAGTGATCGTAACTTATAATTAAGTCAAGGAAATTGTTTTAAACTTATTTTGCACTAGATAGAATTGCAGTCGTACCATTCCCAGCAGGTGCAAGCATTGCAGCCGAAGCGTTCTACGTCGCATGGCGTTACAAAATTGTTTTTTGTAAATATGTGTACAGCATCTGTATTTTTCTGCTGCAATATTGATTACGGAAGAAGGAATTTGCAATAATCGCAAAAGCGATATGTGAGAAAAGGAAATTCTGCAAGCACTGATGCGTCGATGTTTCCAGCAGATATTGTCTGTAATTGAATGGGTCGGAATAGATGATTAAGTGATTCCACCTTGGATATTTCCCAACAGACTGAAAGGACTTCTTATTGCACAGGTGTTCTCCGGTTTCTGAAGATCGTATTCCTAGGAAATCGAAGGAATGTGAGTTTTCATATGATGGAGCCCGTCACACTTTTCAGTCGCTGTTAGAAAATACCTTGATACTCATTTGGTCAAAGATGGGTTGATTCTGTCCCATCGCTATTTTGTTGACTAGATGTAACGCTAATAGACTTAATCTGGGAACCTTAGACGCCAGTCGACGTTTTAATCGTCTCAACGGTATGAGTACCATTGGGATGTAATTTGATTATATCATTTCACTCTTTTTAATTCCAGTTCCTTAATATCTGTTTTAATGAGAATAACCTTTAATTAAGGCATTGTGTTAATGGACTCCTCCTTTTGGATAGCGTTTCAGGAGAGTAGAGAGAAATGCCTAAAGGAAGGTTAAGTATAATTTGGAGAATATTTATATGCGGCGGAAAAATGAATAACACAGGGAGAATATTTTGCTGGAAGACACTCTAGATGGGGAAGGAGCAGTACATCAAAGCCGAGGCCAAACCCCCTACCCCCTTAACAGAGACTATGGACTTGGATTTTTTTGGTTAGCAACGAAATTTGATTGAAAAGATATCCCATCTGTAAATATGTGGAATCACGGACACATTAAACTATCCGAAGTTAAGGTACAAAAGGATGCAGAAAAATACCTACCAAGATCATTTGCCATGTCGAACACAGGGAGACGATTATGTTTGGCTTTCCTGGCAGGCAAGAAAAAGAGGAGAAATTTGGTAGTAGCAGCTCCGGTCTGTGAACGCTCATAACAAGGGAGGTAACAAATTCAGTGAATCCAGCTGTGTGCATGTGATATTTCCACTATTATTTACTTATTTACTAGTGTAGGTCCATCAGTTTCCGGCTAAATCATATTCCAGGTATGATAAAGGCAAAACTATATTTCACTTTTCGATATAGTGCCCCTTTATTGCAATGTACTTCTCACATCTTTGAATTTACATTTCAATCCTCCCCTAACAAAAATTGTCAGAAGTCTTGTCTTCAAAATATGCTTAAACAGTATCCAGCACTTCTTCGTCACACTTAAATTTTGTTCCTCGATGATCCTTTCGAGTTTTGAGAAGATTAATCACTGGGAGCTAGATATGGGCTTCCTTGAAGCGACATTTCTTCACAGCTTCCTTTGCAACAAGAGCTGTGTACACAGGCGCGTTGTCCTGAAGAAGGCGCACACCACCACTCAGCTTTTCTCGCCTTTTCTCTTTAATGGAAGCACGTAATCTGTGCTGCAGGCCAGCATTTATGTTGATGTTGCTCTCCTTTAAGTCAATGAAGAATATTCCTTCATAGTTCCAAAAAATTGTTCATGATCTTCTTCGTTCACTGAGTGACCTTGGCTTTTAGAGGCGGTGCTTCGCTAGGTTTACGCCACTCCATTGATTCTCTTTTGGACAAGGAACATAGTAAAACACCATAGTTTCATCTCCTGTAACAATGGTTTGCAGAACTTCTGCCTCGTTACCACGGCAGAGCTCCAAAAATGCCTGAAACAGATGACTCGTTGCTGCTTTTGGACAAGAAAAGAAATCTAGGCACCCATCTTGCACTAACCTTATTCATGTTTAAATGTTCATGAATACTTCGAAGGACTGTTGTTTTAGAAAGGCCCAATTTTGCTGCTATGTCTGTAACTTTGAGCCGCCGGTCTTACAAATTTCTTCTTCCACAAGAGCGATGTTTTCAGGAGTCCAAGGGCGACCTGCACGCTCTTAGTCTGCAATGCTTTCACAACCCATTCGAAAAAGTTTGGCCCATTCATTTGCGGTAGAATGTGAGGGGAATCTTCCCCATATACACCGACCAATCGCTGTTTGATTTCATTTGGAGTAAGTCCTTCTTTCGTGAAGAACTTAATAACAGCTGGAAACTCCATTTTGAACATGTCACAATCTTCTACACATAGCCTTCTTTATGCAACTATATCTGAACAACTGAACACAGCGGGAGAAGTTAAAGCTGCAATTATTTACTTAACAGATAAATTGTGACACCAGATAAGGATTTTGTGAAGGCGATAAACCTTATCGACGAGCCCGGAAACTTGTGGATCTAAGCTTGTATCTTTATGTTTATTTTACAACATATATATTTGTTTTGTATTTTATAAATGGATATGTAATATTTATTCTATAAACTTATATTAAATCAAACAGAACTAACGTATTATAAAAGAATGTTTGCTGGAAATGGTGCCACTGGAATAAATACACTACTACCACACATCAAAATATGACGACTGGAGATAAATTTTTGTTGATTACATTGTAACGTATCTTATGCCATATTTCACAGTCTTATGAAAACAATAAAATGGGCACAGTAATATCAAATAACTCAGTAATGAAGCACCAGAGATAACGAGTTTCCCATAAAGTATCAGGCACTCAGCACTCCCCGTATTACCTCTATTTACTAGCTATGATATTGGAATAGGTGGATGTTAATTGTTTCTTATTAGTACTGGAACAAACCCAAACTCTCAGCAACACAGGATGTGGCCATGCTGATTGAAGAATAGTTATAGGTTTTGATATAGAATGTGATAGGAATGATATTTAAGTTTAGAACCAAGTAGGCCTGAGATACATATATGCGAATTTTGCAAAAGGTGTATAGCAATGAAAAATGTTCCCTACTGGCAAGAAATTATTTCGATTTGTATTGGCTGTTATTGTCTATCGTCCCATTTACTAGCACCTTTAGAAATACTCATCAAATTTCTGCACCTGCCCTGATCCATCTTTGGCAATCCATCAAAACAAACATCCTTTTAGGTACTCACAGTGTCATTGTTGAAGTGGGAATGTTGCCCATCGTGTTGATATGGCGGAATTCTCTAAGCAGCGAAAGGAACACATTCCCAAAACACTATAGCACGTTCCTGAGGCTCTAGGAAAATCGTACAGTTCTGCTAATTTGGTACCGGAGATACCAGCTGAGTCTTCTTTCGCATATAACATTTGGATTTTGTTCCCCCACAACAGACAATTGTGGGCTATGAAAACTGTGTAACGCTTCGTCATTACACATTACGCTTTCTAGCAACTATAGTTCCCTCTGTAGCTTCGTATATAATTGCCTACAGAGGTCTCAGGATGCAGGGCTATCTTGGAAGAGATAAAGATAAGGACAGAATGCTCAATACCAGACTGAAATGCCTGGACTTAAAGTTGGGTACTTTCCATCGTTTCCTAGAGCTGCATTAGAAGGGCACTCAGTCGACAGAATGAACTGGAATTGTATGATCTGTTTTTCTGATTTAATTATCAACCAAAACTTCTAGACCATCATCTTTCTAGATATTGCTAAATACAGAGAGGGAGCCAAAAACATGTATACACACTTCAAGTCAAGAAAAACTGGGTTAACATAACAAAACTGAATTCACAAAAACAGAAAATGATGAACAATAATAATCTTAGACTTTTACGGATATAACAGTTACAACAAAATGCCCACCATCGGCATCGATACACTTCTGAGTATGTTGAATTACAAAGTGCCTCAGCGATTGCAGCACAAGCCGTTTCAATTTCTTCCCGAAGTGCTGCCAGTGTAGCTGGTTTTCTACGATATACAACATCCTTAAGAGTTCCCCATAGGTAGAAGTCCAAGGGAGTTAGATCCGGAGAACGCAGTGGAAACTCAATCGGACCTCTTCGTCCTATCCAGTGCCTAGGGTAGTACCTTGGATCTAGTACGTGGAGCTTATTGCTGTGCGAGGTCTCCCAGATCTGCCCTTGTGAACATCGCATACGGTATCATGAGTCTCAAATTTGACTCGAATGCGTGCAATTGTTACTCGCGTTGACGATTCTGTTCTGTACACATGTCTCTATTGCCTTTGAACTTCAACAACATTCTGGTTTTCCAGTACCACTTCAAAATTGCTTTCCGCTTTTCAAACGATAATCTTGGCTCCCTTTGTTGTAGCAACGTTAGCATAACGTAATGAGAGTCACATCTGTTTACAGAACGTCATACGATAATCTTCGCTTCATTTGTCGATTGTTGATTTACTCGTCACGTAGCAATGCTATCATAATGTATATGAGTGACATCTGCTTACAGAACATTACTACACATTACTGTTGTTTTTCGGTCGAACTTTTAAATATATTAAATAGATATCTACTGTGAAAGTGTGTATACATTTTTGATACTCTCGGTGTGTCTCAAAACAGCAGCTTTGAAGTTATAGTTACAGAAGTACTAGCCCAACAACTTCTTCGCGCCTATTTTTAAAAGTGCAAACATACATTTACCATTGGCTTAAATTCATCTACCTCGTGGATTATTCTCTATTTTTGAAAATTTGAAACATTTTGTTGGTATTGGCGAGCTTAAAGATAATAATACAATGCCTGTCGGGGTCAAAGCCCCAAACGGTTTAAAAAGCCCTTCAGTTAATAACCTTGCCAGCGGTCCTTCATTCATACTCGATCCTCGGGTTCCTTTTGTATAGTTTTATGATTCTGTAGACTACCGTAACGGACAAACATCAGAAGCTCTCTCTTTTGTACAATATTTACACTGAAGTTAAATTTGTGACACAAATGTACCAATAATATTTATATTACTATTTACAATGTCAAAAATGATGATTGGACTACATAAATGAACCTTATAATTATATTCTGTCGGGGTAGTTGCCAATAGTTTAGTAAGTTTGAATTTATTTGTTTGTTTGTTTATTTTTTGAACATTACAGATTTTCCAATTACAATGTTCACTTAGTGAGATACATTCCTTACAATTATAAGACAATGAAAAAATAAAACAAAATAAAAACATAATACCAAAAATCAAAACAGACAAAAAAGTTACTAAAACATAAAACAAAACAAAAAAATTAGTAATGTCGACACATGATAAGTTAATCAATGTATATTTTGTAATAAATGGCCCTAGGATAAAGCGAAAGTGTTCAGATTCATATTAAATATACCAACAGTCAAATAATGTAATTTATTATATAATGTTTGCATTCTAAGCTCATGAGAATATTTATACGCATCAATATTAACCCTTGGAATAAAAAAGATATTACGAAATCGGTTTGGTAAGGTATTTGGAACATAAAAGTGTATTGATAGTCTTTGGTTTGAACTACCAACCTTATTGTGTAATAGTTTGTAAAGGAAAAGTAACAAGTGACGATTCCCTCTGCCAGATAAACCTTGGTACTGAGTAGTTTAAGTATAGTGTCATAGGAAATGAAATTAACAAGAAAAGAAGATATTTTTTTAAAAAATGCATACTTTAGAAAAGTATGTTGAATTATTCCTCATCGTAATTCAGTTATTACTTTTGTAGTATGATATCTTTGATATGTTCTTTCTTTGAACTTATTATTAAATTTTGATTTAATTTAATATATTACAAAATCTTATTTCATATGGGAACAGGCAGAAAAAAAAAATTTTAAACCATACAGAACATTAAACCTAGAGAGTCTTCCCTTAAGAGAGGCAAGAGGGCGGAAAATATCCATTTTTGCATATTTAATTCTGTTAATTGCTATTACACTTTAGACTCAGTGAATCAGCGATGCTAAACAAACCAAAGCTGCTTTTTTCTTTATTTCGCGGTTACTTCATGACAAATTGTAGAGAAGGAATATTTTCAAATAACTGAAGAGCGGATACCTTCTTGGTCTAGTGGTTAGCGTTGCTGACTGTTGGCTGAGAGGCCCGGGTTCGATTTCCGGTACTTGCTTAGGCATTTTTCTAAGATAGGGAGGTCTGGAACGTGAGGGCAATTGGAAAGCTGCCTGATGGAGAGTTGGTGATCTCCGATCTAGTAAGCCGCGATATAGCGACCGACGGGATGTGCTGAGCTCATCATATACCCCCCTGCTATTGCTACACTGGAGGTAGAAGACGCAGCGGTCGTCGCGGTAAGCCGAAGGCCCACAGGGGACTATGAGAAACCAGGCTTGAAGAAGAATAAGTGTGATATAAGATACACAATGCAAAGTGCTATGCGTGAGAAATAAAATGCTTCTTATTTCGGTATATTATTTTCCAAGATGCTATTGCGAACGATGAATGCCAGCTGGTAGTTCTTTTTTCCTCGCTGAAGTCATAAACCTGTACAGCTGGGATTGCGCAGAAACGGAGCCTGTGTTTCTCATACTCTTTACGTCTTATCCCCCCTGCCTTCCTTAATAATTCACAGCCTCATGCCACAGACGCTGAGTGCACCGTTGATGTATGAGCTTTTTATTGTTTCGGCGACGTTCATGACCCCATTGTGAAGGGAGAAGCACCGCAATAACCGTGCTGTTTGTCCCAGTGGCAGACATTCCGGATTACAACAGTCTCGGGGACTCCTAACAATAAAGCCGATTCGCTTCTGTCTGACCACTCAAAGCTTATTATGTACGTATGTTCATGAGATTGCCTTGCTACGAGCACTCTCTCTAGTTCATGCTCTTAGTTTATCTATTAAGTTCTTTTGAAGTTCTCTAGTGTAATCTAAAATAAAGTACGTAAGCATTACATGTTTGATATAAACAGTAGCTTTTAATGTGTGCAGATGAAAATAAAATACTTTAGAGGATGCAAATTTAATTGCTTGGTCGTTATTTTTTAAAAGTTTATGTCTATGTGCTTTAGTTATTTATTATTCATGTCTATGAACCCCCATTATCATTATGAAATTAATTAACCTCAGAAACTTGGAAATTATTTCACAGAATTCCGAGCGCCATTACAGTTTCTGCAGTTGTTACGTTTTTATTATTGAGTATGCTTATATTTATACACTTCTCCTTTTTCTTACATCTTTTACTTTTTAGAAGTCTTTTAACTAAAGCTCCTCATTTCTAATGTTCTATCATTTAATGTAAATGTTTTGCTACCAGCTATATGCTATGTGCTACTTTATTCTTGAAAGTCAATTTAAAAACAATGCCTTGAGAGCTAAAGACATTTTTTTTTTCCCCCAAGTTTCGTAGTTTTAGGTACTTATTGTAATCGCTGTCGTATGCACATGGGTGTTTCTAGATGCAAGTCCAAGTATGTGAAACATTTAGACATTCAAAAATTTCATATAGTGGCATTGGGGCAAAATAATATTTGCTGCCATTATATAGGAAGCAGTATTATATTAATGTTCGCTATTTAAATGATAGCCTGAAAGACAAAGACACGCCTTTAAAAGTAGTTCACAAGACAGCCGGTTAGTGGCGCGACCCTTACAATATCGCCGGTATCTCCTTTCCTGAATTCTCAAAGCTCCAACATTTCGCCGTTTTAAAACGTATACTCCCCAGAGTAAATATTGAAAATGATGCACAGTTACGAACAACAGAACAGCATGCATACCCGACATCTAGATGATAGAATCAGATGCTGTGCAAATCACATTGTTAATATTAATTATACTAACCATAATCATTGTGTACCTAATAATAATAATATAATAATATGGAAATCCGCCGAAACCAACCCCCCGAACACTCCCTGAAGGAAGGGTGGGCTCGAACGTCCAGCCCAATATACTATAGTACAGCATGCGGTACTATAGTACATTGGGCTGGACGTTCGAGCCCACCCTTCCTTCAGGGAGTGTTCGGGGGGTTGGTTTCGGCGGATTTCCATATTATTATATTATTATTATTAGGTACACAATGATTATGGTTAGTATAATTAATATTAACAATGTGATAAAATATGGAATAAGTCTATGACAAACTCATGTGACATTTAATGATATCAGTGCTGTAAAGTGCAATTAAGCCGACCAGAGAGCACCAGGAACAAAGAAAGTATTACGAATTCTTTAGAGGAAACGACAGAAAAGTATATGTGAATTCATAAACAGCATTTGAGCAAATTATATTGCTGATTCTAAATCTCATGCTTTATAAACTTAAAAATGTTTAGTTTAACAACAGTATTACTGATTTCATAAGTTTATTTTTGTGCAGTGTACCTCATTTAGAAGGGGAATTATGAATTCATATAAAAGTTTGCTTACGTTTTAATGTGTATTGAGCTTAATTTATTATTATAAAAAATGCTCCGTCACTTCTATGCTGTCAATAAACATTATAACTTTATGTGACATTCCTGCATTCAAAGGAAAAGACTTCAAATTTCAATAAGTTCTTGTGATTGCATGTAGTAAAATGAAGGAGAGCAAATAAACGAGGAAGTGATAAGCTATTACTTGAAGGCGCTTTTTAACAGGAGAGTTTCGATTTTAACTGCCAGTTCCACGTTAGGAAGCCAAATTTGCAGTGGATTATTTAGAGGGCGTTATATTTAGTGGGGAGAATGATTATCTATCCCCACGTTGAGGTGCCAAGTTTGTGACTGATTGATGAAGGATGGTGATGTTTACTGCTGACGTAGTTTATGCTTCCGAGAAAGAAGTCCGCGTTGAACCCTCCTGCTGCCGCGGTCGTCTCAGAAATGCTGAAATTACTGTAAGGCTTTCCTGGAATTTTATCAGGGGAGAAAGGGATAGAAATATCACTGTGGAAGTTGCTGATTAAAGTTTCACCATTGATTAAACTGTTCGCACTTCACTATTCACTTTATTTCTCCTTTTTCTTAGACAACACTTTCTTACCATTAGCAAGAGTATGGAGCGTTTTAAATAATTACTGGCCCTGTACTTACAAAGTCTATAGTCGTTCTCATAGTACATAGGTATTTATTATTAAATATTCTTTCTAATTATTTCTATATTAGGTTTCGAACATCATATATGTATATACTTTATATCTTTATTCTTATACACAACATGGGTTAATATATTCAGGTATTTAGCATTTTCAAAATTACGTTATAAATAGTTTCCAAACAAATATATCATTTCACGAGTTTTATTTCTCTTTGTCTAAACTGAACAGCCCTATCTCACTTCTCGAAGCGAACTGTATATTCTCGTCTCTTGAAGCTAATTTCCTACTCTTGTCTCTCACTGCACGAAAAAGTCTCAAAATGCTTTTACTAGACTTTCTATGCGTCTTCTACGGAAATTCAAATTTCTAAACATAGTAGATCGTCATCAAATTTCCTTCCTATTGGCTTAATCTCTTGCCGCTAGAAGTTTCTCGAAAAGACATTTTGAAATCCGAGAACTCATCGACTAGTCTTGATTCATTGTACGTTAGCTAGAAACGTTTTTAAGGGAGCGAGGATTTCTCTTTTTAAGGGACGGTTGCTCAAGGTGAAAGCTATTCACTACAGTGTATTTCAAGGACATTTTTACTTTGATGAAAAGAAAGGTTCCCTGCTATTGAGTATATGACATTGCTTATGGCACCAGAAAGTTTGTTTGTTTATTACATGAAAGTTTTCATCTTTCCAGGCAAGATTTCTAATTCCCGAACAATCCACATCCTTTTACATAATTGTATCATGAGATATTAATCTATATAAATTAACTAATTAAAGAGGATTAAATTTTAATCTTAGTTAATTAATGGTGTGGGATCAAATCTGGATGTCCCAATGCACACTGTAGATGTGTTGGTTTATGAAGTCAGTCATTAAAAGCAGTCAGCCAGAAATTCTTCTTCCCCTTCAACCCTCCATGTCTTAATCCGCCTGCGGAAGATTACTGGATCAGTGCCAATCTCTTGTTCTGTGTTCTTTTGTTTGTAGCCCCTTGATGTTCTGCAGTGCCTACATGACACTGTTTTTTTTTTATTTTTTTTTTGGGGGGGGGCTACCATTTTCCGACCTTTTTGTACATCTTTGTTCGTTTTAAACAAGCTCAGTTCTTGTATATGGTTGTCCGTGTCTTAAGCCAGTATAAATCCCCTTGCCATATAAAAAGATTTTCTATTCTCTACAAATCTTGTAACTCAATTTAGAATCGTGCATTTTCTTTTCTTTGCTTTCTTAATATATGCTGGGAGAAAATGTGTTTCCAATGCGGCATCCTTTCTGATGTCGGTGTTAATTTCAATAGTGGAGAAGGCACAATTTTTTTTTATTCTGTCTGCAGAAAAATTATAAAAATACTCAAATTAATGTTAGAATCCATAAGCGGAAAGTTAGGCGACTCCCTTGTATTCTGTATTGACAATGAAGTTGTGAGGAAGAAAAATGAAAGCTATGAATCTTAATTTTAAATATATATACATACAAAATTATGTTTGGATAATACGATAATCTAACATTTTTAATGTGAAAAGTGATAATTATAAAGTGATCTAAATATTTATTCGGTGGTCCAAGAAATAAATTTAAAGACCTAAAAATTTTCTTTGTAAAATAGTTTCCACTCTAATCCTTGCCGCTTTTGAAAGTGTGGTTAGGTTAGGTCTGGGCTGTATATTCGATTAAGTACTTTTTTATTTTATGCATATTATGAGCATCATTATTTGTAACATAGTGCTTATCGATAAAGTACTGAAGCAAAATATGATAACTCGTTGGTGAAAAGTCTTAAGAGTACGGAAGATGTACTAGAACTTCTTATCCTAATATTTCTATTGTCTCCCACGTATGCCGTTTCACGTTGTTTTGTCAGAGGAGGACACGGTAAGAGTGGTCAATCCAGAGGGCTTCTGAAGAGGAATTTCATTGTCTCGGTTCAGTTCTTAAAGCAACCAAGCATTGATCGTTTCTTTTCGCGGCATAAAACTAAAATGGAAACTGCTAGTCGCTGCGTTTGTGATGAATGCATTTTCAAACTTTTACACTTTTCCCAAATTTCGCAGTGTGTGAGAATTATTTCATGGAACTTTTCAGCAATTTCTTGAGATGTTTGCTTACGATCTATCTTGATTGCGGGTTGATGCTATGGTGTCTCTGTCCTGGAGCATCACACCCTTCATTTGTGCTATTCTTCTACATATTGGTTCTGAAATAAAAGCAAAGACATAGAGAGGAGTTTGAACTCCCGAAGTACAAAATTCAGCCTCTCTCTCTCGTTCAATTATTCCCATTAAATATACACCTCGAAATAACTTTTGGTATGCTAGAATTGAACCACACTCTTGGTCATCAAATATTAATATATACATTCCCTTCCACAACTAACAACTATCCAATGCCCCTTAATTGTTTGTACGTTGAAATATTGATCTGCCGTGGTTATAAGTTTATTTATTGTAATAAATATATAAGAGAAATGAATAATAACATTATTAAAGTTGAAATACAATCCAAACTTTCTAAAGTTAATTAAAAAAGTGAATACAAAATATATTAACTAACAAATTAAAAGAACACTATGAAATAATGTTAAAATAAGTTATATTTCATTATTGAAATAAGTTGAAATTTCGAGGGTGCCAAAATATATATATACACTATCACAGTAGATATCTATTTAACATATTTCAAAGTTGGACCGAAAAACAACAGTAATGTGTAGTATGATGTTTTGTAAACAGATGTGACTCACATTACGTTATGCTAGCGTTACTACAACAAAATGGGGCCAAGATTATCGTTAGAAAGCAAATTTGAAGTGGTATTGGAAAACCGAGAATGTTGTTCAAGTTCAAACACAATGGAGATGTGTGTACAGAACAGAACCGGCAACGTGAGTAACAATGGCACATATTCGAAACAAATTTAAGATTCATGGTACCGTATGCGATGTTCACAAGGGCAGACCCGGGAGACCTAGCACAGCAACAAGCCCCGCGCACTGTATCCAAGGCACTATCCAAGGTACTGAAAGGACGAAGAGGTCCGAATGAGTTTCACCGCATTCTCGGATCTAGCTCCTTGGAACTCCTAAGGATGTTGTATACCGTAGAAAACCAGCTACACTGGCAGCACTTCGGGAAGAAATTGAAACGGCATGTACTGCAATCGCTGAGTACACTTTCGCAAACGTTATTCAATCAGTTCAACGTACTCAGAAGTGTATCGACGCCGATGATGGGCATTTTGAGCAACTATTCTAACTGTAAAATTCTAAGAGGATTAGTGCTCATCGTTTTCTGTTTGTGTGAATTCAGCTTTGTTACGTTAACACAGTTTTGTATTTGCTTGAAGTGTATATACATTTTTAGCACTCTCTGTAAATGGCAATTTGTGTAAAGTTATTTGGTACTCCTGGATATATATATATATATATATATATATATATATATATAAACTGAACTTAATTAAACTATATGTAATATACACTGGTACGAAAATTCTGTCGTTATTTATTTTAATTTCATTTCATTTATGGATAAAGTATACGTTTCATTTTTTGTTTAATCGGAATGAAGCCAGGGGTATTGAATATGTATAAGAATATTCTTTAAAAAATCTACTAATACTCAGATATCAAGCAAGAAATTAATCGAAGGTAAATATGCATAATCGATTATTTGGTAGTACATAACATACAGAATTACGAACATATACTCTTGTGTTACAAAAATACGTTATATCAAAACAAAATCGTAGTTCCAGTCAAACATACTCTTCTGTAGCAAGCAGCTTCTCTAGAGTTTCCATTATCAAAGGGCAGCTCCCTTGCTTCAAGAAAACTTAATTTATTTTTGCACCTACTGCACATGTATTCATAACGAATTTAAAGATATTTATCCTTTTCCTCTATACTGATAGATTTTGGCACATTTCAAAGCCATTTTCACATCTTAGGTGTTAATAAGGAACGATGCCCTCTTCTCATACTGCTTTTGCACCTTTTATCGCATTTTCATCTGCATATTCTTCTGTTGGATACATATTTCTGGGTCGCACTGTACAGTAGATGATCATACTTATCAACGTTACTTGTTCGATGTTATCCTCTACTGTATATTTTACATTGGTTCCAGTCTTTTTGAAGCTTTTTCTTGATGGTAATATTTGGTGTATTTACGGACTCTATTTAGCATCTCAAGTCATCAGCGTCCCATTGAATTGAGGGCGTTAAACGGCCGATATATTTTGCTCAGAGACCTCTTCTTTCAGTTTGAAGATAATTTTACCTGCCTTAAATTTACCACACAAGAGCTGCGACTTTATTTCTCTTCCAAAAGAAGCCAAAACTTTAGATTTTTACGCCAGAATAATGCATTAATTCTGGCCGGGATTGAACCCCAATCTTGGATGTTTATGAGGCAAATATGATTACCACTAGACCACACAGACATCTCCCTGTCTTTGACGACAATTTTCCTAAAAACAAGATCATTAATTTTGAAAGCAGTGCACCCAAAATGCAGGATTCGATCCCGGCCAGGACTGCTGGATTTTTTCGGGGGTTAAAATTCTAAGTATGGATTCCTTCGGAAGGGAAGTAAAGCCGTGGGTCGTGTATCATACATTTAAGGCACGATAAAGAACTTCAAGCCTCCTCTTAGCAAAATTTGTCGGCCGTTTCACTCCCTGAATTGGATGGGACGCTGATGACCTGAGATATTAAAGAGCGCCCGTAAATAAAATAATAAATAAATAGAAACAATGCGCATACCCCTAAGACAAAATTTTTTCGCTTTTTTGCCACTGCTGAAATTACTCGTTGCAGCGTTTATAATTACGTAATTTCTGGGTTGTAGCTTAATTTTCCAACTGATTGATTGCAGTATATTGTAATGGTCTGACTAAGTTGACATATACAGTAACAAATGCACGTATCTTTCATACTCTTAATTTGAGTCCCGCAAGAGGTTTCTGAAGATATTTAGTTACAGTAGGCCTGTTTTCAGCCACAGGAACTCTTATGACGGCAGACTTTTACTTAAAATCGATATTCATCTTCTACTTGGGCTGTGGAAAACCTATCGCTTAGTTGTTTAAAACAAACATACAGTTTCACTTCCGTGTTCAAACAGCTATAATCGCTCGCAGTAAAGCTTCATAGGGAAAGTTTCAAGCAGAGTTTGATAGGTTTCACAGACTTGGCTTACAGTTAGGAGCTCTTCGAAATGTTTCAGCTTGATTATTAGTGAAATTGCCTCTTGCACGTCTCTGATCACTTCCGCCTTTTGTTTACAGCCTAATTGCTGATATCTGTACATCTTTTATCGTTTTTATCTTTGAAAAAGTATAAAACACATTTATTATTGTGTGATTTGTTTTACAAATTTCTCTAAGAAATATTATATAAATTAGGTGGATTTTGTCAAGAAGAGAGTTTCTCTCTCTCTCTCTCTCTCTCTCTCTCTCTCTCTCTCTTGGTATTTTCCCAAAGCTAATGCCTGACTTACCCCATCAGATTAAATTTAAGGCTTTAATGAACATTGTAGATTTTACATAATTCTTTTTCGCTTACATGTCAAATAAATTTCAATTTTCTCAAGAAAGTTATTAACTTAGTTAATTAAGTAGTTGAAATGTGATATTTATAGAAGCAAAGGATTATTTTTGCATATTTAACCGATTGCGCCCGTAGATTAACTGTGCTTCCCAAAACATGTACACAATCTTATCTTATAGAAGCTGCAGAAGTTGTGCCCCTTCATTGACTAAACAGGCATTGTATTGAAAAACACATTCTGAGTGATATGATTAAGTAATATTTGATTCCATTGCGAATTTTTTTTTTGCTTTAATTTTCCAAATACTCACTTATGCTAATTTTGGGAGTGCTTTTAGTTGCAAACGTTCAAGATTTACGAAAATTTCATTTGTTTTTTCTGCTGTTAAAACTGTACGTTTAATTTCGTGTTTTTGTTTGTTTGTTTGTTTGTTTGTTTTTTTTTTTTTTGTTATGAACAACGTGTGTACCACATTTTCGGAAGTAGACATTGGGCAGGTATTTTCTGAATTAGTCCTGCATGCATGTGACATACTTATTTAACATAAATTTTACCCAAAGAATACGTTGCTTAAGCAACGTTCAAGGTCATGACAAAGAGGGAGAAAAGGAGTTAAAAGCACAGGTTCCAAGATGTACTACTAGAGTTCAGTATTCATTAAACATGTAAACTGGGTACCATGTATGGTCTTGCTACTTTCCATTTCCAAATGATTGTAACGCATCACTGCTCCAGTGTGCACTAACAAAAATTAAAATATCTGACGAGTAGACTGGATGTACTGCAGGTCTAAGGACGTCAGAGTTTTTCAGGTATATTGTCTTGAGAACACTAAAATTGCTTTTATAACGCTCTCCGCCATCTTCTGTAAACTTCTTGATCTTGGAATCGAATAAATCGCTTTCTCCGATAGAGCATTTAGCCATATTTTATCATAGGCTTTTGTCGGCATTGAGAACAGCAGAAAATCGCATGTTGTAACGTCAGAGAAGCAGATCAGATGGGTCAATGATTACATAGCATTTAATTGAGAAACTGACTTACTCGACTATATGAACTAAAACATTATGTCAGTTTGTTCTTGAGCGTCTTGTCCTGGGTGCTTAAATAACACCTTAGGTGCACCATTTTCTTGTACGTTACATGCGCATGTGTACCTCTCGTCCTTTTCTGACATTACTCCTTTAGGACGTGATTCAGACAGAAAGAAGGCTGGCGCTTAAAATTTAAATCCATCCTCTCACTTATTACAACATATTAAACATGTAAACGTGTTTGTCTCTCACACCGTTTTGATAATGTCACTAGTTTACATATCTTACAGGGAAGACTTTAAACTTTTGAATTTGCGTTTTTATTCATTTAGAATCATAAAATTTCTTGGTAATATATTGTTCTCTCGAGATCCATTTTACATTATTGTTGTGGCAATTAAACCTATAGCACCTATAGCACAAACGGGGGAAAAAAAATAGTCAGAAGTATGGACTGCAAAATGAGCATAAACAGCATCCATCACTTCATCGTAACACATAAATTTCCTTCCTCGAAGGTCCTTCTTGAGTTTTGGGTCACTGGCAGCTATATCTGGGCCGTAGGGTGGATCATCAATCTCCTCGAAGCCACATTTCTTCACATCTTCCTTAGTCACAAGAGATGTTGTCGTGAAGAAGGCGCGCATCACCATTCAACTTTCCTCGCCTTTTCTCTTTGATGGAAGCACGTAGTCTGTGCAGTAGGCCAGCATAGTACTCCCCATTTGCTGTGGTGTTCCTCTCATTGACGTTAATGAAAGAGTATTCCTTCATAGTTTCAAAAGAATGAGGCCATGATCTTCTAAGTTGGCTGAGTGACCTTGGTCTTTAGAGGCGGAGCTTCGTCAGGTGTTTATGTCCCTTCATTGACTCTCTTTCGGACAAGGAATTATAGTGGAGGATCACAGTTTCATCGCCTGTAACAATAATTTGCAGAACTTCTCTCTCGTTGCCACGGCACGCTGCGAAAATGCCTGACAGATGACTTGTTGCTGCTTTTAGACTGAGGAAACAAGTCTAGGCACCCATTTTGCACTAACATTATTCATGTTTAAATTTTGATGAATAATTCGAAGGAGTGTTGTTTTAGAAAGACCCAAACTTGATGTTATTTGTGTAATTTTAAGTCGCCGGTCTTCCATAATTTCTCCTTCCACAAGAGCGATGTTTTTAGGAGTGAGCGACTCTAAGGGCTGACTTGTACGCTCTTCTCTTCAATGCTCTCTCGACCCATTCGAAAAAGTTTGGCCCATTCTTTTACGGTAAATATGAGGGGGATGCTTCACCATATATACCGTTCAATCGCTGTTTAATTTCATTTGCAGTAAGTCCTTCTTATGTGAAGAACTTAATAACAGCTCGAAACTCCATTTGAACATGTCACAATCTTCTACATATAGCCTTCTTTATGCAACTATATCTGAATGACTGAACACAGCGGAGGGGAAGTAACAGCTACAGTTATTTACTTAACAGATAAAGTAAGCCCCTTAATATATCGAATAGTAGTGAGCGTCAGATGAATGCCGACGAACTGATCGCGTTGAACTTTGCTCTAAACGAGCTCTTACTATTGCCATGTTTATGGAGCGTGACCTATCAGGGGGCTTCGTGTTTGTTGCCAAAACAAAAACTTCATTATTACGACACAATCACCACATTTCAAAAACGTTTCAATTGCAAACGCACGATGTACATTCAACGTGCCCCCATACTGACTACCAAGTATGTGCAGCGAAGCGAGCGGCCATAGTCATGTAATATGTCGTACAGAAAATACTTTGAACTGCACTGCACAATGGTACAAACATCAGCTATCAACTGTATAATTAGATCATAGACTTTTTATACTATCATTAAACTTCCCTTAAAAATGTAGAAAAACTATGCGGCATAATAGAAGTGTGTTGTTAATACGTAACATCCTTTTGTTATCTAAAGTGAATCTAAACTGATGGCATAATATTGTACAAATATCTTTAAAATTATCTCATTAAAACATTTATAATCTAATATCTTCCATTGTTTTTCTTCTGAAAAGGTTTCACGTCTGATAAATTCTTGTGGTAGATCTTGTAGATAGTTTGTCAACAAGTAGGTTAACACCGACAACATTAAAACCTCTTTACATTCAAAAACAAATAATGGGAAAAGGTGCCATTAATAGCTTGTTTAGATTACAGGATGATTAAACTGCGACAAAATAGAACAGAAATTGGCAGAAAGCAGCATTTCAACTTTGTTAGTGAAGCATGAAATTCGCCTGGTGGAAGCTGTCGAAGCGACATCCGTTGCTAAAGGAAAAGTTTTCCACTAACAAATATAGCAATGACAAACTTCAGCTACTTATTGGAACGCCCTCTCCTTTTATTGTCCTCTTGTTATTTTTCTAGGGGCATGTTGCAGGGATAAGGAACAAGATATTCATCAGAATTTATCCCAACTAAGCTCTCCGCAGCATAGAACAGAAAGAAGCGTTTTCAAACATTTCTTTAAGAAGCTGTAAGGATTTGATTTATATCGCAATACAGCATGTGCATTGTTAAACCTGTATTTACTACTTTTATAAACTAACACATTACAAATATGCTTATTTCTGTTCGTGTTTGTTTACTCTGCTTTATGCTTATCAGGTAACCTGTCAAGAATGATAGTTCCATCAGGCTGCTAGACACGAATCAGCCCATCAAGTTCAAATATTACATAACCTTGGGAAATGTAGTACAAGTGAATGCAGCAACTTTCAAATTTATGACGTAGGTTTTCGCAGCGGCAGTTTGTCAAGTTTTTCGGCTTATGCTGCGTGAAACTTAATGATAATACGCCATTATTCAACATAGCTTGCTGAGGAGAACTATAAGGATCTCGAAATGTTAGATGGTGTACTAAGTTATACGCAGTAAAACATATTTTGCCTATCTATATCTCGCAAACTATTTTTCAACTATTTCGTGTAATGTCCTTTCCCCTTAACCAAATATACTCCAATCCAATTTTGTCTAAGCCTTTCCTTATTTTTGATGCCCATCCGGTATCCCACCCTTTCCTTATTTGCTCCCTTAGACAGACTGCTCGAAGAAGAGCTTGATTCCCCCGCATTATCCTCAACCAGTAATTAATTGTCCTTATTGTTAAATTCACACTGATTGCTATAAGGACGGCCGTGTACGGCCGCAAGGCCCATGGGACCGTTGTATTTATTTGAAGTATCCTAAAATCGTACAATAAAACGTCCATTACTGCTACCACTATTACTACTATTACTACTATTACTACTATTACTGCTACTATTACTACTACTACTACTACTATTACTACTATTACTGCTACTATTACTACTACTATTATTACTACTATTACTACTACTATTACTACTACTATTACTACTACTATTACTACTACTACTATTATTACTACTATTACTACTACTACTACTATTACTACTACTACTATTACTACTATTACTGCTACTATTACTACTACTACTACTATTACTACTATTACTGCTACTATTACTACTACTATTATTACTACTACTACTATTACTACAACTATTACTACTACTATTACTACTACTATTACTACTACTACTATTATTACTACTATTACTACTATTACTACTAGTATTACTACTGCTACTATTACTATTACTACTACTATTATTACTATTACTACTACTATTACAACTACTATTTCTATTATTACTACTATTACTACTACTACTGCTACTACTACTTCTATAACTACTGCTATTTCTATTACTGCTACTACTACTATTACTGCTACTACTACTGCTACTGTTACTACTACTGCTACAGCTGCTGCTGCTACACGCAATATAAGTCGAAAAATGTTTACCATGACGAAATTTCAACTTGTCCAAAAAAGATGTTTTTAAAATAATATAATACACACAAAGTTTACCTATTAGAATTACATAAATATTTTGAACCATACAGAAAAATCTCTACTTTTTTTATTTTGTTTTCCAGTTTGATAAGTATATTGTTTTATTTTTATGAATAAACCGCTACCATCAGCAATAGATTAGCAAGCACTGTCTGAAATGCCAACATCTTGCTAAGTTTCTTACACTGAATATGTATATACAATCAATCTGCTTATCGATAGTTACACCCGCACTTTTTATGAAGTGTTGGTATTTACCCTCATTCAGTATGTTCTGATACTTTTTGTGCACTTTTTGTAAAGTCCGAAGGGTTGTGGACTTGTATAAATGCGTGGGGTGTTATAATTTTTAAAAAGCGCAGAATATACCAAATTTACTCTAACAATGGTTAATTATTAGATAATAATAATAAATTTACAAAATAATTATTTTACATATCAATTCTATTACTTTGTTCATTTTTAAATAACTAGAATTTTATTCAAAATTATCCAAATTAAATGAACTAACAAGGCATAAATGTTATTATAGAGGCCTTTGAGCATGTTTTATTTAAGTTAAATTTAAAAAAATACATAAAATACTAAACTATTCTTATTATTCATAAATATTTTGGGGGGCTTCAAAACAGGGAAACAACAGTAAGTTGAGGTAGGTACAAATACTGCAGTTAGGTTAGTTGAAAATACCATTTGACTTTACAGTTCTGATATTCAACCCTTAAGCACGAAAAGTCTTCGAAAGCCATGATCTGTTGAAGGCTGTTCATTTCTTCTTAAGGTGCATTGGCATGAGCTGATTATAAGTGTTTGAAATATTTCTGCGTTCAGCAACAGAAGAAGGCTTGAGTTTACACTCTTCTGGTTCGAAAGCTACGAGTGTTCATAAGTTTCGGGACTAACTATTTTATAGATATGATAAAGACAAAAACTTATTTCACTTTTCAGTATAGTTTCCCTTTATTGCAACACATCTTTGATTAACATTTCAACCCCCCCCCCTCAAAAATAGTCAGAAGTCGTGTCTACAAAATGGGCATAAAAACATTCATCACTTCTTCGTCACACTTCTTCCTTCCTCGAAGATCCTTCTTGAGTTTTGAGAAGCGGAAATATTCTTTGAAAACTATATCTGGTCTGTAGGGGGATGGTCCAACAAGAGCTGTATGCACAGGAGGGTTTTTGTGAAGAAGGACCACACAAGCACTCAGCTTTCCTCGCTTTTTCTCTTTGATGGAAGCACGTAGTTTGTGCAGTAGTCCAGCATAGTGCTCCCCATTTACTGTGGTTTAATTCTCCTTGAAGTCAATGAAGAGAATTCCTTCACAGTCCCAAAAAATTGTGGCCATGATCTTGTTGGTTGACTGAGTGACTTTGGCATTTAGAGGTGATGCTTCTCCAGTTTTAAGCCACTCCATTGATTTTTTTTTTTTTTTTTGACAAGGGATCATAGTAGAGGACCATAGTTTCATCTCCTGTAATAACGGTTTGCAGAACTTCTCTCTCGTTGCCACGGCAGAGCTCCAAAATGCCTGACAACAGATGACTCGTTGCTGCTTTTGGACTGAGGAAAGAAGTCTAGGCACCCATCTTGCACTAACCTTATTCATGTTTAAATGTTCATGAATAATTCGAAGAATTGTTGCTTTAGAAAGGCCCAACCGTGCTTATTTCTGTATCTTTGAGCCCCGGTCTTCCATTATTTCTGCTTCCACGCGAGCGATATTTTCATGAATGAGCATCTCCGAGGGCCGACCTGCATGCTCTTAGTCTTCAATAAAACAGCTCCATACTCCATTTTGAACATGTTAGAATCTCCTACATGTAGCCTTCTTTATGCGACTATATCTGAACAACTGAACACACCGGTGCGGAAGTTACAGCCGCATTTATTTACTTAAAAGATAAGGTATGACACCTCAAAAAGGACCTTCCAGGAAGGAAAATTATATGTCACCAAGAAGTGATGAATGCTGTTTATGTCCATTTTGCAGACAGACTCCTGACTGTTTTGGAGCGGGGGAATTGAAAAGAAGTATATTGCAATAAAACGTAACTATATTGAAAAGTAAAATATAGTTTTTGTCTTTTTATACCTAGAAAATGTTGGGCAGGAAACTTATGGACCTACCCTCGTACCTCTGCCATTTTGTTCTCATTCTATGATGCGCTTCTTATCACTATTACGACCAAATTGGTTCCTTAAAAACATCTGAGTGCTAACTCTGTTCTGCGCAGGCGCCGCATTTTTTGCTAAATGCTGCCAGATTAGGGTAACAATTAATTTCCTTTTTAAAAATAAACACCAATAAAATAATAACCTGTAACCTCCATTTATGTTAGTAAATTAAGAATTTTTTCTTTATTTAGGAGCTCTTAAATGTTCAATGATGCACCATAGGTCATAAAGAGATGTCAATGCTATCATTCTACTTTTGCCCAGTAGCATGGCGTCGTTGAATATATACACTCGAAGCTTTTATGTTAGAAGACATAAAGATACCAACAATATACTTAATGTATCGCTTCCCTACCTCATAGTTCCTGCGATTGAGGAGGCCATAGCAAGGGTTATCGAGTTTCAGTTCGGTTGTCGATATGGACGGAAGCGTCGTCGATTTTCTTTTGCACTGGCAGGCAGTCTTTAAATCGCATATACCACACACAAATTGGCATATCTCCGGGTGAAATGCTAGAAAGGGACGTTTTACATATGTTTCCGACTTGCTCGAATGGAATTCGAGCGCACAAAATGCTTTCTGTCCCAGCTTTCTGCATTTTCAATAAACGCTATCTGGTTCCGAAATTGCTAACCGCGGAAAGTATAAAGCAAAAATTATAGAGTTTCCTTCTATCACTATGCATGTTTGCAAAGACAAGGTCGTTTGTACTTTAACTATGAAGATTATTTAACTAATTTAAATTGACATTTATTGTATCTTTACAATTTAGTGTATTATGGACAATTGATCTGGACTATTATTTTTAGCTTTTCCCAAGAATTAATCATATTATGGCATTTTAAAACAATTATGTAAAAAGATGCATTGTACATTATACGCTGCCGTATTGATTGTAAGAAGGTTAAGTGGAGACTGAACGCCCTATGTTTACCAATGTTAAGTCAGCAAATTTTATGTTTCTTTTGTGGCAAACCATTAGTTCTAGAACAATGAAATTTAAACGGCTTATTTTAACCACTTTAACTGTGCACTTAAGAAGAACTGATAGAATTTATGAATTACAAAAACTTCCATAAACTAGATTATAAACTTTTTAATAGCTGTAATTCTGTAAAAAATCTTTAAAAACCTTAAAACTGTAATAAACCTTTATTGTTATTTTTACAAACATCGCTGAAGATTTCTAGAGGCGCCTACATTGGAGGAATGTAATTTTGAGAAAACTGATCAAAGAAAATTTGTTAAAAAGTTACTCATAGCTCCTCATATTTCAAATTGTTTACGTTAGTAGCCATCAGCAAAAGAAAAACTTCCTTTGGTGAATGGTAAAAGCCAAAATCTTCTAGCACAATTGGTTTGGGAGCTCTATAAGTTTTTAAATGGATGATGTGAAAACCAGGAGTATTTTAAATATTTGCGAATGTTGTTCATATATTAAAAATGGTTTCTTGGTTACTTATCACGATAAAAAAATTCGAAAATGTATTGTAGTTAATTTTTTAACAAATATCAAACAATTCGAATTTTCTCTTTAGACCCTCGTTAAATTACCTTTTTCCTTGCCTGAACTTTGTGTTAGTTTGTGTTTTCAAAATTAGATTTAAAGCATGTAAACATATATAATTTTTTTCTTTCCAGGTAATATGTTTTTATTTGAATTCACATATAATGGTCTATAATATTACCATATATATGCATGATGCTGGTTTTGTTTTAATCATTAAGTAAATGAATAATATTAGCATCATTATGTCTAAGAACATTTTGTAAAATTTTAGGGTTAATGGGACATTTAATTTTTTAATATTTTATTCTTTTAGAGTTCCGAAACTTGATAAATTCAATTGTAATTATATGAGTTAATGTAAAGAACAAACATTATTAATCAACATTCATATACGACTTAACTGACGCATAAGATTTTTGTATTAAAATAATTTAAATTATTAAATTTTGATATCATTTGATAATCCATATCGTTTTGAGCTCTTTATTATTCATACATTAATGCTGTTTACTTTCCCAGTTTGTTATCCAAGAGAGAGAGAGATTGCGGATTCGACATCTGCTCTAATTTATGCCAGAGAGGGAAGGTAGCAGTGTATTGTCAAATATATCATTATTCACGTCATGTGAACGATACATTAGGAATAAAGACGCTAGAAGTGTACAAGTCTGCCCTGGTAATAAATTAATTATCCTGTCGTATTCCACACAGGGGTATGTAAATAAGCAGGAAATTATAGATTCCTTTTTGCATTTGTAGTTCATGCATGTGCATCGAGTCCATTTTATGTAGAAAACAAAAACTTACTTTACGTAAGTGTAATTATAATATATAGTTTTCGAGTTAAGCTATTCGTAATAACAACTATGTTAAATAAAACAAACACATTTTCTTTTATGCAAAGGTAATATTTATGACTATACCCTGATTCAAAGGACTTAATCTAGTTGTTTGAATGAACATAGGTTCATTGAGTTTTATTCCCAATGAGCTATATATCGAGGATGTCAAAAAATGTATACACACATTCACAGCAGATATCTATTTAATATATTTCAAAGTTGGACCGAAAAACAACAGTAGTGTGTAGTATGATGTTCTGTAAACAGATGTGACTCACATACATTATGATAGCGTTGCTACGTGACAGGTAAATCAACAATAAACAAATAAAACTAAGATTATCGTAAGATGTTCTGTAAACAGATGTGACTCACATTACGTTATGCTAGATTTCTGCAACAAAATGGAGCCAAGATTATCTTTTGAACAACTGAAAGCAATTTTGAAGTGGTATTGGAAAACCGAGAATGTTGTTGAAGTTCAAAGGCAATGAAGACGTGTGTACAGAACAGAACAGCCAGCATGAGTAACAATTGCAAGCACTCGAGACAAATTTGAGACTCGTGGTACCGTATGCGATGTTCACGAGGGCAGATCTGGGAGACCTCGCACAGCAACAAGCCCCGAGTCCTCGGCTATGGTTTTGGAACGTTTTGATCACTCATCGCAGAAATCTACAAAGCAATGTGCATGTGAGACTGGGATTAGCAGAACCAGCGTACGTCGTATTATTAAAACAGCAAAGTTGAACGTTTTCATCTCAAGACTTTTGCATGCACTAAATAAAGATGACCCTGATCGGATAATGCAGCACTGTGAGTGGTTTCGGAGCATGGGGTGCAAGAGGATGAGGCCTTCGTAGGGAAAGTTGTTTGGTCCGATAGGGCCAATTTAAGTTGAACGGAACTGTTAACCGGCATGACTGTGTTTACTGGTATTCAAACAATCTGCATGCTATTTCAGAAAACGCTGTTAATTTACCTGGAATTAATGTGTGGGTTGTCATCTAGGGGTCTAATCGGAGCATTCTATTTTGAAGGAGCAGTAACTGGCCCAGTGTACCTGAACATGATACGCACATCCATCTTACCCGCCATTCATACACTCTATGGAAATCAGGAATTTTATTTCCAACAGGATGTGCACCACCACATTACCTCTGAAATGTATGTGCGTACCTGGATGACAATCTTCCAAGGCAATGAATAGGCCGAAGAGGTCCGATTGAGTTTCCACCGCGTTCTACGGATCTAATTCCATTGGACTCTATCTATAGGGAACTCTTAAGGATGTTGTATACCGTAGAAAATCAGCCACACTGGCAGCACTTCGGGAAGAAATTGAAACGGCATATGCTGCAATCGCTGAGGACACTTTCGCAAACGTGGGTCAATCAGCAGTTCAATGTATTCAGAAGTATATCAACGCCGATGGTAGGCATTTGGAGCAACTGTTGTAGCTGTAAAAGTCTAAGATGATTTGTGCTCATTATTTTCTGTTTGTGTGAATTCCGTTTTGTTATGTTAATATAGTTTTTCTTTGCTTGAACTATGCTTATACTTTTTGACATCCTGTGTATAGTTTTGCAGTATTTTTGTTTTTATTTGTACTTCCATGGTATAGGTTCCGACTTCGTCTGATCTAATTCTTGATTTATCTATATCATGTTTTTCTTGGGCACTACAGAGTTTGCTTTTGAACCTTTTGTAAATTCATTAATGTTCTATCAAGAGTTTTACCCTAAAAAGGTAGCAGTTATGCAAAGAATTCGTACACTTTGTATAATTTTAACTCTGTGTTCTCTCTAATAACTTCTTATGTAACATGAACTTCATCTCATTTCTGAATTTATTTCTCAGGAATCTGAGTTTGTAACCATATAATAAGTATTGAACTATTAATTTATTTCAGTTTTTTCTTTTTATTTTCTCTTGCTTTCTTCATATTATTCCATAAATATATTAATCATTAGCCAAAGCGGTTTTACAATTGATGTAGCTATTTTTCTGCTGCTCTAAAATATTGTATTATATTGCAGCACATGTTGTGTAAACTGTTGTAGTTTGTTGATTTAATATTATTGGAAGAAATGGTTCTGATTGGAAATCCCCTATCTATTTAGTAATTTAAGGAAGTTTGGGGAACAAGAAAGGATAGTTCAGCTCGAGACAGATTTCCAAGCAGTTGTATCTATTGGTGTTACATGTTCTCTTCTCCCGCTCTGAAGAACGTGTTTAAAAAAGAAAGAATGAAAAGAAAAGAAAAATAAAGAACTGTACATCAGGGGTGTAGAAAATTTTATTTGTGATAGGATAATATACTCATAATTGGATTTAGTGAAATATAGCACCCAATTTTACAAATCTCCTCTCATTTTTCTACTACAAGAGTGTGATATAAACGGACAAAAAGAATAAAACTCATACACCCTTTTGATAATAATAAAAACAATAATATTAATTAATTACCCAGATCCAACATACATTAAAGGAAAAATTAGATACTTAAACTCCTTAAATAACCATCTAATTAAACTTTTAGTAAATTAAACCCCGTAGGGTTACTATCTTATCGTTGCTGTTGAAGGTCCTAAGAGCATGATGGTCTTTATAATATAGGAAGTCCTTATTCCGCTATATGCTATAGCTTTTGGCTTTGCTGTGATATATACCCATCGTATTCTTTACATAATTTGCATAATTCTAATTTATTCTTTTGCAGCTCATAGTTTCTGGTACTATTTATTTCTTTATTTACTGCAGTTTATGTTTAGAGTTACAAGTTAACGTTTTACCACAGGATAACCTCGAAATAAATATTATGTAGAGAAATGAGAATATAATAACAAGTTCATTGTAAAACCGATAGAGAATGTGAAGCGGGGGCGAGGTTGTGACTCCAAAAACGAATTGTTGCAATGCTGTCTTGCATCATATTTTGAGTGGCCAGCAGACTTTACTTATGTGCACAGCATTCAAATAAAAAACGAAAGAAATTATGATTTTGCTTATCGTTTCATATTGGTCTTCTTGTGAATCTAATAAATACTTTATCATGCACATCTTAAATACTTTGAAAGTGTTTTTCATCTTTAATTCGCCACTCTTATTTGCCTGAGGTATAGAAAATGTCACGATATAATCAAAATCTGCCTTCATCTTTCTAGTACAAAGGCATAACGGGCAGACAATTTGCGTTGGAGTACTGGGTAGTTGTGATGAGTACGCCCTGGCAGGCCTAATAGAGAAGTAAACTCATTTATTGCTGTCTCCAACTTGTCTGTGTTGTTGTTAAGGACATATTAGCATCCCATCTGGTTCACTTGAGAAAGGATTGAGGACATTTTAAATAGTAGTTAAATTAGTAAGCCCGTCACTGACAACACTTGTTCCTATTCGCTTTTGTTTGTGCGCTTAGAAAACTGCAACATCTTTGAGTATTATTTCATTAAAAATATTCTTCCACATCTTAGGCTACTTGAATAAAATTTTAATATCTTTCTGTTGTTCAGATATTTCGTTCTTCTTTGGTTTCCAATATGTTAGGATAGTATTTAAGACTTTTAGGCTTCTGTTGTACTTAAACTGGGAATTGGGCGTCACTGTGAAACATTAACCACGGTGACTTCTTACTCAGTAATTTGTACGCTGTTAGCAAAATCCACAATGTCTACAGCTGCTTTATGAATTTGTAGTTGAAATAGTTCCAGTTTACAGGGCAGATTCCTGTCTTTCTAAACTGATTTAAGGAAGTTTCCACTGTCACTAATTTCATGTCAGCTTTGTTTAGAAGTTCGGACATCTGGTGGTGTGTAATCATAAGTAATTGAATTTGTGTGATTTGCCTGCGAGGTCTTCAGTGAGTGCATGAATCAAACATCCAACAATTGCATTTTATGAGTACTATGTGGAAGGAAACTCAATTTGTAACACAATGCTCTTTGCATAGTTGATCGCATGCAAAGTTAGCAAATGCGAATATGTCCATCGAGTATTAAGATGACTGAATCTTTTTCAGAAGGTTTGGTTATTGCTACAAAATGCCAGAAATATTTGCATCCACCATGACATATTAATCAAGGTAATGCTCCATCCATATTCTCATTCTTCTTATTCTTCCTAGGAAATACCAGTAGCGAAGTTACGAGGGTAGCCATGCCGATAAGGATTATCGCTTTACAAAATCATTATCTGGTGTCATACCTTATCTGTTAAATTCCAGCTGTAATATCCGAACCGCTGTGTTCAGTTATAGTTGCGCAAAGAAGGCTATTGGAGAAGTTTGTGACACGTTAAAAATGGAGTGTCGACCTGTTATTATGTTCTTCACCAAAGAATGTCTTACTCCAAAAGAAATTAAACAGTGATTGGACGGTGTATATGGGGAAGCATTCCCCTCATATTCTATCGTAAAAGAATGAGCCAATTTTTTCCCAATGGGTCGAGAAAGCATTGAAGACAAGAGCGTGCAGGTCGTCCCTTGGAGGTGTTCAATCCTGAAAACATCACTCATGTGGAAGGAGAAATTACGGAAGACCGGCTCAAAATTTAAAAATTAGAAGCAAGGTTTGGTCTTTCTAAAACAACAGTCCTTGGAATTATTCCTGAACATTTAAACATGAATAAGGTTAGTACAGAGTGGGTGTCTAGACTGTTTTCCTCAGTTCAAAAGCAGCAACGAGGCATCTGTTGTCAGGTATATTTGGAGCTGTACCGTGGAAACGAGAGAGAAGTTGTGCAAACCATTGTTACAGGAGATGTAACTATGGTCCTACGATATTTTATCCAAAAGCCAATCAATGGAGTGGCGTAAACCTGACGAAGCACCGCCTCTAAAGGCCAAGATCACTCAGTGAACCAATAAGATCATGGCCACAATCTTTTGGAACTGTAAAGGTATTCTCTTCATTGACTTCAAGAAGAGGAACACCACAGTAAATGCAGAATACTGTGCTGGCCTACTGCACAAACTACGTACTTCCATCAAAGAGAAAAGGCGAAGAAAGCTGAGTGGTGGTGTGCGCCTTCTTCACGACAACGCGCGTTTGTACACACAGCTCTTGTTGCAAAGAAAACTATGAAGAAATGTGGGAGGCTTCAAGGAGATCGACCATTCATCCTACAGCCCAGCTCCCAGTGACTATTTCCAGGAAAGAAATTAAATATGAGGAAGAAGACAAGACGTGTGACTATTTTTGAGAGGATTAAAGTGTTAATTTAAAGATGTGAGAAGTGTATTACAATGAAGGGTAACTATATTGAATTTTTGTCTTTATCATAACTAGAAAATGGTTAGCCCGGAAACATATGGATCTATCCTCATATATGTAGTTCCCCCTTCATAGCTTCTCAGACTCAGAAACCATCTATGCTCTCACAAATTTGGGTGTGAGTCCTTCAAATTCTAAAGTATATGTAGTGGCGTTAATGGAAAGTATTAAGCATACAAGACAAATAACAGGACTATTTCTTTTAGCCTACAAAAAATCCACCAGGTGAAAACCATGTTTAATTCCGTAATAGAGTTGTTCGTTTACTGTTCCATTCCCCATAGACCGCTACGTAAGCTGAGTGATATGGGTATAAACAGGCTCAATACAATTAAAAGACTCTCCAAGTTCGTTTTCTTTGTGCTGAAGGGCATAGTTCAACCAAAATTCATCGTTAGATGCATATTGTTTGTGGTAACAAAATTTTTAGCAATGGCTGCGTACTAGAACAATCCCGAAATTTTAAGTTGGGATGCATCCATGTTCTTAATGATTTGTTCAAGGGAAGAAATTTGTTGCAAGGGAAAAAAAATATTGAAAAAATAAATTAAGTGCTTTGATATTTCCGAACTGTCTAACCATTTTATTTTAATTTAAATTTAAAAATCAGCCGTTATGTCATTTAAATATTTAACATTGCTTACATAAAAAGGGCATTGATAAGCCCGTTTTCAGGTATTGGGCACACCTTTGTAATTTTCGTAACTTTCAATAATAAGGATCGAATTTCCTGAAAAAGATTGTGAGGGTAGATGCAGCTTATTAGTGGAGGGGTGTTAATTTTGTATGTAATGTGGAGAGAAAGATTTTGAAAGGATTAGATTAATTGTTTAGATTATTTGGATTCTCAGGGGTAATGTTATTTCTTCTTCTGCGATGATTCGTTTCCGCTGACTTATATTTTGCCAAAGCTGTTGAAACTCTGCTGCTGGATACTTTTATGGTCCTGTGATCATAGGGGAAGGAGTATATGGAGATTGATAAAACTTATCATTATGGAAGATGAAACAAATTTATTGTTCATAAACTATTCCACATAAAATGTACTGCCGTTATTTCCAGGAGAACATGTGCCACTTTCACACTAACTCTGGCGGTCGCTCTGACTTTAACGCACTTTAATATCTCTAAAACGCTGCTCTTGAACTCCACTAAATTCAACTAATTCTGAGACACAACTGTCTACTCCTCACTTATAGTTTTCCACAGACGATACTCTTCTACTGAACTGAACTAAAACAGATAATTTAACTGCTAGTGCCTACTCTTGCACACTGACTTAAGAATCCAACGGAGAATGTTTTTTTCTTCCAACCACCTGAACTGAACGGAGAAACGGAGAGTGTCTCTCGGCCGCAAAATTGCAAGACTAAACAAACATGGCAGTCTCCGGTCTCACAAAGCTATCTTTATTCTTTCAAATATGTTTTTAGAAAAATCTAGAATATTTCTCCCGTCTTCAGTTTTAGTTATGTTAACACCGTTTTTTTTTCTTCTTTTTTTGAAGAGTGTACACATTTTTGGCACTCTCTGTGTGTATAGGAAGCCCTTATCTTTGCTATTTTGTGTTAATAAATATTGAAACATTACACAAATAGCATAATTTTAGATTTAAACCCAACAAAATCAACAATCTCGGTACAATAGTTAACACTGTGGTAACACTTCGGCTAGAATTCCACAGAATCAGGCATTCCTGGTCCTCTGAGTTATGCACAGTGTGCTGGTTTTCGGTTACATCAACGGAGAGATTGCCTATTCAATAATTAACTAAAGAATTTAAAACCACCAACAAAACATATAAATGTCTGCATTCTGTGGAATTATTATTAATGGAATTTTAGAAGTCCATGGTGCAATAAGCTAATATAAAATGCAATATATTACGTCACTCAATATCTAATGACCGAAATGCTACATGCAAATAAATAAACAAATAATGAAGCATATTGCAACACAAGAAGAACTAATGCGAAAAAAATAAACGAAAGAGATTACACAACAAACGACAAGTGTACTGAACTCACATAACAGCATATTGATATATTGGGTGCACTGCCATACAAAAAATATAAAAATAATTCGTAATACATTGTTAGTAGCTAAATATTATCGTATTATTTCAATGTACTATAACTGGGATATTTGCTTGTGAAATAAATAGACAAGTGCAAACATTAGCAACTAGTATGTAAATATTCAATTGTTGTGCCTTTTTTCCCTTGTGAATGACATATATCCTTGTAATTTGGCTATAGCTATTTTCAATTGATTTCATTTTTTTCCTTTCTTGTATTTGTTAACTAATTATTTTAGAATTATTAAAAACTGTGGAGTTTTTAAACTCAACTACCTAGAGCATACTAAAAATATTGCTAGTTTTACCTCCTCAACACAAAAATGAACTATTCAATGCTTCTTTTCTGATCACCTCATACATTTTACACCGTTAATGAACTTTTAAGATTTTAGCAAAGATACAATTATTTATACTGAAAACGACTAATTCCTACTAGGCTTAAGAGTTAGTTACACCACCAGCTTCAAGAAGGTGTTAACTTCGTTATATCTATAGATTAGGAATACTAATTGAGAGATGTTCGTGCATATGTTTAAGATATTTAATAAAATTACATATGGTATTAATGCATGAAAATTATATTCGTCAAAGAAGAATTACATTTATATTTAATTAAAAAACATAAATGTCTAATGCTTCATTTAGCAAAAGCTTCAATAAAATAACTAAATAAGAAGCAAAAAAGTAACAGGAAATAAATGGATTAACACATATTCCAACATTTGACAGTTATTGTTTAGGTAGATACATCATCTTTAAACTATTGAATTACTTTCAAAATTGCATGTTTTAAAAATAGGTTGCTTGTAGTTGGAATAAAGACCACATTATTAATACGGTTATAATTGATGTTAACAATTCATATAAAGATGATCTGTTGCATGTATGTAATTTGTATTAAGGGTATTATATCCATTTAGATGGCACTGTGCTAAATGTTTAGTAGGAGGTCATTGTGTATTTGTATGAAAATGGAATACCGGACTGGTCGTTAACTATGGAACGTGTCGTATTGAAGTTTGCCCTAATGGAAGTTTAATCGGTTCGACCAGGGAAGAAGGTAGCCTTTTGTCACAAATTCGTTTCTTTTGAAAGAATATAGGGGAAAAAATTTGCCGACTCGAGACACAGAATGTGCCTTTTTAACTAGGGCGGTGAGAAGTATTATTTCAATAGGTAGCGGTGCATAATGGCAATAAGGAAAGAAATCTCTCGAGAGAGGAACACATGTCAACCTTAGCTGACAGCATATGTTTTATAGCCCTTTTAACAGTAATATTTAGACACATTAACAGGTTTAAGACATGACTTCAGAAATAAACAGATGCTTCATATTTATGGCTGAGAGGTGATCTATTGAGTATTTCATTGTGGGTAAATCTGAAAGGCTAGAAAAGTGAAGGAATGTCAGATCATAAAAGTTTCTGAATATTTATGGCAGAAATATCCTTCTTGGAATTGCTATAGCGTGAGAAGATTAATTTTAGAAAATTAGTCCAACTCAACCAATAGGAATCTTCCAAAATTGAAGGAATCCGAACGAGCATGTATATTTAGATATTAAAAAAGCACCAATACAGCAGTTAGAATCAAACCGAGCTCAATAATTTTGAGGATATATTTTTTTCGCGGGGGAGGGTCCTAGTAATATAGTAAACTGTATGTTTAGTATACGTAAAAGGTAAGATGAGGAGTTGAGTGAGCAGTCGAGGTTAGGAGCTGTGAGGAGTCAATGGTTGGAGTCGGAGAGTAAGAGAAAGGAATAGTAAAAGCTAATTGGAATAAGTGTGCATGAAAATAGAGCCTAAGAATCGAAGTGCGCGAAATCTGTAGAAAAGGAATAATCACCGGTAAGTTAAAGTGGTCCGCAATTATTAGCCGATAAGCATTATCTAGAAGTCAACTGAGATCTTAGAAATGTTTCCAAGCCAATGCGAACACTCCGATATTCTTATAATAACAGTGAATAAATAGTATCAACTGAGAGCTGCAGTGTTTCCGTGTAGCCTGGTAGATATCCTGTCCTTCTCTCTGACTCAACGAGTCAAAAAATCCCATAATTTCCCTGAAATACAATATTCCTAATCCAGAAACTAAAGGGCATCCAACCAAGTAATTAGATAATCGCTTAATTTCTTCATCCTCATCTCACGAGGAACGACCGCATCCCCAATACTACTCCTAGATTTAAAGAGTAGGTAAATTATTGGCATTTCCTAAAATGTAAAGATTTTTATGGGAAATGCTTGTGAACTCCTTCCTTGACAAAAGATCAGCATTTTTTCCCTCGGAACAGTCAATTGCAAGTCCATACCTCGCCTCTTAGTGGTTTAGCTGTTTTTACTTTGGTAAGCGGGTGCTTATGCAAATGATGTATTTGTCCTTCCCTAAGGAAGTATTCTAAATCTTCTCCTCTGAAGCTTCATGTCTTATCCTATAAGGATAAAAAGGTCAGTCTGTAGTCATTGCTTGATCTTCTCTTCCAATCCTTCTTATGCAGTTTATGCCGAAATGCTACTACCGCATTTTCAGAATATACTGAACAATCTCTGAGTTTGCCTGTCCACTTCACTCAGTGCTCAGAGAAAATCAATGGGTCCCTTGACCCTGCTCACAGCCGGTAGAAGCTATGAGTACGCTTTATACGCTACAGTGAACATGAATCGTTGCGGAAAAATTCACATATATATTCTCTATCTATCCGCGTCTCTATCGTACTTTTCCGTTTCCATTTTTTTTTTTTTTTTTTTGTTCCTTTTCCCGAAGTTAAATCATAATAACTTGCAAAATACTGGAATCGCTTATATGAGCCATTTTTTTATCCTCTCCCGTGCTGAAAACATTTCGATGAATAGTTCGTAGGAGACCTAATCATTAGTACCATAATTTTTCTTAACTTTTTTTTAAACAAACTAACTGGTTGAGATCTATACCAAAATGTGGGGTATTACACTTTAGTAGCAAACAATGACGAGTTTATTCAGCATACTTGATAGAACTATATCCTTTCTATGTTACGTTAGAACGGTAATACACCGCCATGTGTGGCCGAGGTCGTTAAGGCGCGGATCGTGAGCTGGATGTCTGGGATTCGAATCGCACCAGGATCGTCCTCCCTGATTAAGGGTTTTTCCAGGTTTTCCTCAGTGCTCATAAATGGCAAATGCCGGGAAGGTACCCTAAACTTAGCCCTGGAATGTTTCCATTATTATAAAATCCTTTTCCAATATATAAATAATTTCATCTGATGTATCATCAATGGCCATTGCCATTTACTCAGTTGTAAAAACGAGCGTTAACCATTCAAAAAAAAAAAAACGGTAATAGACTTTGCAAACACTGTTCGTAACTTCAATTTCAAACACCTGATTTAAAAATAGAATAGTAAGATTATTTTGGCGGCCATTTTAGTTTTGTGAACCATCTATTTATTGTTCTTTAGTCGCGTGAGCAATAAAAACATAATATGCGATCAAACGTAATAATTTTATATTCATTTATGCATTGCCTTTGTAACTTATAGATTCAGCAACGCGTATCATTTGGCGCTATTATTTTATGCCGTTTCACCCTCAAATAAATTAGTTAATACATGTAGCTGTCATGCATTAAATCTAAGTGACGCCCATCTCATTCCAGCTAATTTGTCACCTTATCTCATTGGCTATTCTCTATAACAGGCAAGTTTTTAACACTTGCGAGATTTTGTTCAAGCGAATGTATCGGTTAATTTATTGGCTCCTTACATAAGCTCGCTTTTTCATTTCTCTGATCAGACTTTCATACCCGTCTGAAAACTATACTTTGTAGACGGCTAAATTATCCTTGTTGCCTGTACACCTTTTCTAGAGAATTCAACAACCAGACGAGGTTTGGGTAGTTCAGTAGTTGATAATTATGTTGCATACTGTACAAAATGAAGCTTGTTTGCTAAAACGTATACTGCATTTTTGAATGGTCATGCATTTAAATGTTATTCCTGATTGATACCAAATTCTCTGTCAGCTGTACTGCGGTGTGCAGTGCTCGGGGTGATGCTGGTGGTTGAGACTTGTGGAAATACACAAGATGTATGACAACTTTATACTTTGCACACAACCCTCATTAGCCCTTATTTCGCTTCACCCAAGGATACCCAGTAAGTTTTCCTCCTAGGTGGTGCTTTATTCTAAATTTACGGTATATAAATTAGCATATACATAACAAAAAGCAAATACACATATCGTATATAATAATGTCGTGTCAAAGTCATAGAAAGACTTACTAAAGTAGAATTACCAGGCAAGTTCTGCCGCTTCTCTACGGACTTTATTTACTTGAGACACTATCTCTGCCTTTAAGTATATAGGATACAAAACATCGAAAAAGTAACTTTCAAGCTTGCGGCATTAGAACAATTAAGATTCTAGATATTCTGTATCAATTCATGTCACTATCAAACTCATTTCTAAGTTCTAAAAATAGTTGGAAATATTTTAGTTCGTTTCATAAGTATTATATTACACCAATTTCACAACCCATAGGAATTGGTGTGGAATAGTAAACAACGAGGCTTAAGAGAATATACATAAAATATTGTTTACAACTGTATTGTAATGATGGTTATCAATACACGAATACAAGTCATTTACGGCTGTACAAGTAGTGAGTAAATATTCTACAATTTGTTTTGAAACTTTTGAATCTTACAGATATTGATAATATAATGTTATAAGCTACAATATATATCTAACTGTAATAAACGCCGAAACGCATTTCCGTTTTTTACGAGTTTGTGGTCCATTAAAACATTTCTGATATGAGAGATATCGACGATATGGAGGTACTGAATTACAAGAGGAAGCTGTGATTATGAATTATTTATGTATTAATCTGTACACATGAAAAATGTGAAAATGTGTTGAAGTGAGGTAAAATAGGTAAAAAAACATTTTAAGCAAAGGAAACTCTCCAGTAGAAAATAAAATAGGTGTGCATGAATTTTAATGTTTGTAGATGACAAAATAATAATAATAATAATAATAATAATAATAATAATAATAATGATAATAATAATAATAATACCATGAAAAGAAGTGCAGTAAATATATTTATTATTCTTTTGGGAGATTTTAAATTTTTAAATGTGCAATTTTTTTCTACATTAATATATTTTTGACTGCTTTCTTTTTTCAACATATTATCGATCTTTCAGGAACTAATTTTCTTGAAGATTAGTTCGCCATCGGTCTATACATTTCTACTTCTATTCCTAATCATTTTATCACGTATTCTTATGAATGAATTAATAATTATTTTAGTTTGAATTATTTTAGCAGGGATAACTAAAAGAACTAAAAATCCTTTTTCAGCTTGATTGCTTTGTTGGATTCATAAAGTTCACATTTTATCCCCCAATTTCCTATATGTTCAAAAAATAAGTTTTACCCATTCACTACTGCTGCACGATTTTTTTCCCCTTGCTTTTAAGAATTATATTTTGCCTTTCTCTTATTATTAAATTTTGAGATTTATGAAGTTAAAAGTGAATACTTAAAAGTAGTGTATTTCAAATAACTTCGTATTCATAACTCATTTAATTTCAGTTTATGTGAATTATCGGCATAGGTCAGAAAGATTAGTGCATGAAACATTATAAATCTGTCATAGTCTTTAAGTACATATTTAAAAAAAAATTGAAGACACCCCATAAATCCGCTTAAGTCCATTAGACGAATTCAACTCCTTTAAAATGTTACATGTGTCACCTGGGTATGCGATCCAATCACTCATTTTAAATGTATCCACTAGACACTCGCATTCGGGGGATTTTCAAATCTCTTGGGGACCTTGTGGGTGTTTTCGTGACATCCTCTGGTCGTTTGAGCAAATGCTATGATGGATATTTTCTTTCCATGGATTTTCCGCTCTCCAATTTCATGTCGTTTCTTTCCTTTGGTTTTCTCTACAGAGTCGAAACTGACAGAGTGAGGTGGGCTAGCGTTTGTAAAGGTTTCTTTCCCTGCGTCTGTTATGGAAGCGGACTTTCTAAGAGGCTTGAGCTAATTGGGAGGGGGGCTATACCGGCTTTTGGAAACATATTAGTGCAATGTCTAAGTTCACCGTCTCCGCATCCTGGCCGTCCGATATGACACACTCTGGGAGAATGACGGGGGCGTAAGTTTGATATCATTGCCCCACGCTGGGGCGTCAATCTGAAGCGGTGATGTACGGCGGATGCGGCTGGTTGTTTCACCGCTGTTGCCCACTGCTGCTCCGTCTGACGAGGTTTCAGTTAGGGATGTTAGGAATCTCAGGGTTCGCTGTACTGGAGGTTTTGTGACTCCGATTCACCGGGACGAGAAGGTTTCGAAAACAAACCACAGAGAAAAACACAAGAGCCTCTCTAACTCATAGTTTATTAATAACACAATATAACCATTTGACAAGACTGTCCGCTGAGTATCAAACACTTGAGCCTTCTTTACCCCTTACTGACTCATTGACTCTTACTCACTGACTGACTTATTGACTGACTTCCATCTACTAACTGCCAGACTTCTCCTCGACTGACTGACTTATTCGTACTTCTCGATTGATTTTACCGATCTCTGGCTGTGTCTTTGCTACCAATACGCCACGCACTTCTCTCATGAATTAAACTTTACTTCTAGCTTCTTGGTTAGCGATTATTCATTATAGACTTCTATGTCTATACGCTCTGATTCGTACACTTGTGGACGATGCCTATTGGTTACCTATTTTTCTCCACGCCTACACTTTTTAGTTTTTATTGTCTCTTTCTGGCCTTTCCCAAGAAGGAAATAAATTCGGGCTGTCATCTTTTATGTTACTCTTTTCGTCCCTTTAGATCTGTGCGCTATTAATTAGACAAACACGTTTCAGTCATCTGTTTGTTATCTTTTTCGGCGAACTGTATTATTGTGTCCTGAACTATTGCGTATTTTCCATTCTCATAAATCTTCACTTCTCTTTTATCCTTAGCCCCGTTAGAAGCACAAAGTAGCATGAAAATGGAAATGACCCTTTTTAAAAATACACCGTCAATGTCAGCTCTAAAGCATTCACAGAAGTTAAGGAACAATTTTCAACCTATCTCTCTCTTTTCTCTACCTGCCTGAACTCTGTGGTCTTCCCCGGGACAGTGCGTTAATCTTATACAATGCAACCCTTGTACAAAACCAATAAATCCTTCTCCCATCATAAGGCTTGCATACAAGTTAACACAAATCGGTAAAAGAATGTCTGAACCAGGAATTCTGAATGTCTCATCCAGGAAACATTAACTTTAATGCTAATATTAATACATATGAAATTATTGAGGAGCTATAATTTTCGACTCCACTTTCCTCCTGAAGGTGCTCCATTAGCAACGTACGCCCAAATGCCAAAAGTGAGCAAGGTTGAAATATTGAAATAGCAAATGTTAAGGGGTAATAAACACTATACAATATATGCAATAAATGTGTCTAATGCAGTTTTGATTTTTAAAGTATTGCCCCCCCCCCCAAACTGAGTTTAGGTGAAAAGTTTGGAGCAAACGGTTGACTGTGTAGAAACTAGAAGCGATTTTTCAAACTCTTTGACAACACGTTATTACGTGTTATTGCAAAATCTACAATGTGTCTCAATCTGTCAGCGACATTCTCCTATTGATGTCGGCAAAGGCTGGAAGAAAACCCATATATGTAGCGATGGAAAAGGGATTCAGCAATATGGGAGAAAACATTTCAATAATAACAATTTAACAGCAATTCGCTAAAAAAAAATTACGTAAATAGTACATTCTTATATAAAATAATGTTAATATTTACCTATCACATAATCACATTTTCCAATATTTCATACATAGAATAAACATAAGCGAAATAATTTCAAATTAAAAACAAAGTGCGATTAATTTAACGTAGAAGAAAAACGTACACCAGCAATGAAGCACTGAATATGTAAAACACGATGAAGCATTTAAATGCAAATTTTGAATCACAAAGCTCGTACAGTGGAATCTTAAAAACTTTGGTCCGTTATACTGGCAAACAAGCAAATAACATGTACCAAAATGCAATAAAATAAATAACAGTTTAAAACATTATCAAAATTACAATAACTTAACAATGAAAAACCTATTACTAAAGTAATATCTCCATTTTTCATTTGTTTCAATATTTTTGCACCAACTTATTATTAACTCTCTTATCATAATATCGGTTATGGATTTCGAAATCGTTGTTTCTCTTATTGAAAAAATGGATCTGAATATTGGGCTAAGTTCCAATGCAACGTTTCTCCACCTTGTGTTTGTTTCCAATATGCCACAAAGTAGAGAAGTTGCTGTTGATCATGTGATTGCCTCATAGTAACGGCTGACACCAAGCTCGGGGCACCAGTGATATTTATTGTTTTGTAAAATGTTCACGTTTGATAAAGAAACTGAAAAAGTATCGAGTGGGTACGCAAGAAAAAGAGCGTGTGTGTCAACAATGGGAATATAATAAACAAAACATTAAATGTGGAAGCAATTGTGATGAGGAAGTTAAAATAAACGAAGCAATGTAGTAAAATTGCAAGGAGCAAAGTATAGAAGATTTCACAGGCTGTTTTACTATAATTTGAACTCAAATTTTATTAAGAAAACTGCAGGGGAATAATAACATTAAAACTGGCGCTGACTCTTAATATGTTAAATGTAATAAAACACGTTTAACCTAAATTTATCAAGGATAGTAGTATGAATTAGCATTTTTTCATTAGTCTGTTTTTATAACTACTTTGAGCATACATTTTAACTGCGTCTCAGAAATGGATTTCACAGACTTCCAACAACACAAGCGTATCAGACTTTCTTAATACTTTTTTCGTGATCTCTTGTATTTCCTTTCTTTCAAAACGGAAGCTAGTTTGAAAACGTGGAACTGCTAGAGAAATAAATTGCAATCAGAATATCTACATTCAACTTTTTCACTCTATGCGGCAATGCAAGACAACGGCAAGCAATTACACGCTCGGCAACAAGGCGTAAATCACAGGTGCGATTTCTAACAGCGCCTCTCTGTGCGAATTCTAGGCTGTTTACTTGAGGTCGCTGCTAATTAACAATGGCTTTAGAACTCCAGAATCAGAATCACCCCAATTAGTTTGACGGTTGTTTATTCTATGCTGACAGTTTCCAACAGAGTTCCTGGATATTTCAAGCTGGAAAACGAACGTATTCTAAAGGAAAGGACTAAAGGAGATATAGTGGAAATGTTCGTTAGCGCTTTCCGTTTACTCTACTTCCAGCATCCAGTTCGTTGTGGGTCAATATATTGAAATTTAAAACTGCACCCCGTCTACGTTTGGGAGGTTCTGGATTGAGCTATATTTATAAAGTCATTTTCTTCCATTCTGGATCTCACTTGAGTCTATAGTGCGTGGATATTAAGTTACAAATCACAATTATTATTTACGCAGGGCATATTCCTGAATATTATTTAAATGATAGACCCAGGTTGGGTAACTTTATAATAATTATAATGAGCATAAAATTAATGAACATTAATGACAATAACTCATCTTCTAAAGAACTTTAATTTATTTCCAGTTACTCGTATAATATACTATATTGTGACTCTGAAATGGTACTTCAGTTTTTTTATTTCAATAACTAAGATACAAACCAGCCTTGACGCGAAAAATGAAACTCAGATCTGATTAGAAAAGCATTACTATCGAAATTCACAAAATATATATGCCTATTTTTCAGCTATACGAGGTGGTATCCAGAATATTCGAGACTAGTGGTGCCACCTGGTCAAAAACTTACTTTGAGACTAATGACCGGCGTCACCCTCGAAGTAGTTCCCTTCCACGCGTATACACCGGTCCCAGCGATTCTGTCATTTTCCAAGTGCATCTTGGAAGTCATGTGCTTTGAAGGTGTTTAGCTCAGACAGCGTTTCTTCTTGAATCCTCTCAATTGTGTCGAACCGACGTCCTTTCAACTTGATTTTCAGTTTGGAGAATAGAGCGCAGTCCCAGGGTGTCAAATCAGGCGAGTACGGTGGATGGGGAACAACCGTCATGTTGTTTTTCGTCAAAAAGCTCCTAGTGAATAAGAAATTGTGACAGGGCAATTATCGTGATGCAACAGCCAGTTACCTTGTCGCCAAAGTTCGTGCTGTCGTCTCCGCACAATTTCACGGAGCCGTCGCAAAACTTCAGAGTAGTACGTGGAATTTACTGTTCGAGGAGCATTCTCTTGACTTTGCTTTTCACTCGTCTTTTTTTTTTTTTTTTTTTTTTTTTTTTTTTTTTTTTTGGTGAGTTCGGGCTCTTCCACTGGTAGGATTGTTGTTTTTTCTCAGGATCATAATTTCTTCTTCTCAAAACTCAAGAAGGGTCTTCGAAGAAGGAATTTGAGTGTGACGAAGAAGTGATGGATGCTGTTTATGCCCATTTTACAGACAAGACCCTGACTATTTTATGGGAGGGGGGTTTAAATGTTAATTCAAAGATGTGAGAAGTGTATTGCAATATATCGTATTTATATTGAAAAGTGAAATACAGTTTTTGGGTTTATCATATCTAGAAAATGGTTAGGCCGGAAACTTATGGATCTACCCTCGTATCTCTGATAACTCTTAATTCTGGAAAATTTCCAGCAATATCGTTGTGACATTCAGAATATTTGATGACAACTTCTCCCATTGACGTATACGTATATACAAACACACTTCTTCCATCCAGTAGTTACCTATATACTATTTGGAAGGGGTACAAATGTAATGAGCTAAGGAAATGGCTCTATATAGAGATAAATTAAAAGTTTTGCGTACTTTTCATTATCTTTCTATTCAAATAATTATGAATGCTACAGGACAAATTGAAAAGCATGATAGAATACAGCTGGCTAGCCTCTTTTTTCTTCGGTTAATATTCTTCTTTAAGCGCTTTGTTTCGCCACAATTTAGTATTTCCCCAAAAGTGCGAGATTGATAGTCTACTTGAAATACGTACTCCAAACCGGTAAGCGTATTGTAGAGAATGAGTTCAATATCATGCTAACACAGGTTTGATTGTTCAGTTGCAACTTTCACTTTAGCACATGCAATCAGCACATAAATATTCACTGAATATTTAAATAAATGCAATTATTTATTGTACACTCTAAATTATTAAATGAAATATATTAGCGTTTATTTATTATTTTTCCTTTCACTGATAGTTAAACTAAAATGATGCAAACATTTTTTTAATATCTTTCGTGCGAAGCAAAAAGAAACGCTTGTTTCGTTGTTAGATACGTTTATCGAACGTTTAAACTTTTACAGCACAAACACAAAGGACTCTCTTGAGAAGTAAATACCAGTATCAAACATTGCAATTTCTGCAATGCTATTGATGCTATGTAGCCGCGACTGCTTTCCGATATTCAGTGGCAAACAGACATCGGTTACATTCTCCTCTAACCGCAAATCTGCCATCCTTAACGCTCACTTGTACAGTAGCGTCACTCCAATAGCTGTAATTGGAAGGCGTGGTTGCCAAACGTCTGTTTTTCAACAACGCTTTTCCAAATGTATGAGAGATCAAAGAAAGATGCCATAGCCTTTTTCTTTGTCCTCGTTGAAGATTCTTACTGGTTCAGAGGATCACATCTCATCCGGTGTATATAAAAGAACCTAAATAATCTTATCAACGGTACGGGTACCATGATTTCAATTTAGCCAGAAGCTGTACCACGGTATCGATATACAAATTGTTGCAACAACTTTGATATCATGTTGCCATTGCCATTTCTACAGCTAGCAGAAATATCAAGTCAACTTTAAGGGTTATGATTAAGGTGATCAAACAACCCTCAATACTCGAACACTGAACACTTGATTCAGACACGTCTATACATTTTTATATGAAAGTGATTCTGGGTATTTCGCTCGTGAAATAATTTACTCGTGTGACCTGACACCAAATTCAGCATATCAGAATCACCAATAGCTAAAATAAATTATATTTCATGTAAGTGCAATAGAGAAATGAACATGTATTAATAATTACTAGTTGTTTGAATATCATATTTTCGGTTTTTTGATAAGGGAAAATGTGTGATATACAAGGTGATACCCAAAATATTCGCGACTGGTGCTGCCATCTGGTTAAAAACTTCCACAAGTATACACCGGTCCCAGCGATTCTGCCATTTTCCACGTGCATCTTGGAAGTTACATTCTTTGAGAGTGTTTAGCACAGACAGCGGTTCTTCTTGAATCGTCTCAATTGTGTCGAACCGACGTCCTTTCAACTTAATTTTCAGTTTGAGAAATAGAGCGAAGTCGCACGGTACCAAATGAGGCGAGTACGGTGGGTGGGGGACAACCATCGTGTTGTTTTTCGTCAAAAAGCTCCTGATGAACCAGGAATTGTGACAGGGCACATTATCGTGATGCAACAGCCAGTTCCCTTGTCGCCAAAGTTCGGGCCGTCGTCTCCGCACATTTTCACGGAGCCGTCGCAAAATGTCACAGTAGTACTCGGAATTCACTGTTTGATTTGGTGGGACGAATTCTTTGTGCACATTCCTCTTGGTATCAAAGGAAACGGGATCATGCTCTTGACTGTGATCATCACTTGCCTCGCTTTTTTTCCCCCTTGGTGATTTCGAGCTCTTCCACTGGGAGGATTGTTGTTTTGTCTTAGGGTCATAAGGGTACATCTAGCTCTCGTCGCCGGTGATGACCCTGCATAAGAAGATTGAGTCATCGGATAGGACCTGACGAAGCTCCGTGCAAACTTCCACACGCTGCGCCTTCTGATCAGCAGTCAGGATCATTGGCACACATTTTACGGCGTACGATGCATGCTCAATTCATCAGTTAAAATTCGTTGACATGTCCCATAACCAATTCGCATTTCATGAGCAAGTTCTTCAATGGTTCAACGTGGATCCTCACGAAAGAGATGTTGAACTTTGGCAACAATGTCAGGCGTAGTGCAGCTGATGGCCCTACCGGTGTGAGCATCGTCTTCAATAGATGCATGGCCGGCTCTGAACCGAGCATATCACTCAAACACACGTGTATGGCTCATGCTTTGTCTCCCAAATACTTGTTGAATCATTGCGAGGTCTCCGTAGCACTTTCCCCGTGATTTGCACGGAATTTGATACACACTCTCTGTTCTAATCTTGGGCCATTGTAAAATCGCCACACACTACACACAGAATATCATGAAAATTACTATAGAATCTCAACACATTTACCCAGGTGCATGAAACTTTAAACACTCATTCATCAAATGTGCTAGTGTTGCCACCTAGCGGTACAAAAGTTTACTGCTACTACTGTCGAGATGGCAGCACCAGTCCCGAATATTGTGGATCCACATCGTATGTATTGTTTGCGTCGTTATATTGTGGGTATGTTGTCTTAACATTATCGGGGGGAAATCGCCCCTTAAGTAAAAACGTTGTGACATAATAATTTCTATAAACAAACGTTCTTACGCTTTAACCTGATTGGTAATTTGAAGTTCTCCCATTTATGTAGTAATTAAGGTGAGTGTGGTTAAGGATAATAGTTAAAGACATACACACAATCATATCGTATCTATATTACCTTTCTTCCGCTCGGAGAACAACAAGAAAAACATCAACAACCTGTAAAATTTATTTACATTAGCATTGAAAACGTTATAGCTGTTTGGTAATCTGTGGTTATGTAATAAAATTACAATGTGAGTTAGTGAAATACAGGTTTTAATTTAAGAAATTTCCTCTCGTATTCTTAGCCAAACGAGTGTATTAATAGCCTCGTAGTTCCTATACAGTCAGTTAACCCATAGGACTACGTTCTTATTTTAGGTTGTCTCTGAAAATCAATATATTACACAGAAAATTAAAGAAAAGAAAGTTATATAACATCTCATTTTCTTCTTCAATATAAACCCTGCAAGATGCAAACAAAATGTCATGAGTTCTATTGAAGTACATCGGATTATAATTTGAATGAATGTATGATTTTGCTGGGACACCGTGTGTATATATATATATATATATATATATATATATATATACAAAAATATAAAATAAGTACTCGTGAAATAATATATTTAAAATAACAAGAACTACAGAGCAGAAATTGAAAAACCGTGATATTTGTATAACTATTTCTGTGTTTTATTATTTTTGCTTCTCTGCTATATATTCCATTTGGATTGCTAAAATCAAAAATGCAAAGGATGCCAAAAAACGTGTGCGCACTTCAAGTAAAGAAAAAACTGTATTAACACAACAAAACTCAATTCACACAAACAGAAAATGATGAGCTCATCTCATACTTTTACAGTTTCAACAATTGCTCAAAATGCCCACCATCGGCACCGAACACTTCTCAGTACGTTGAACTACTGATTGAGCAACGTTTGCGAAAGTGTCCTCAGCGATTGCGGCACATGCCGTTTCAGTTTCTTCCCGAAGTGCTGCCAGTGTAGCCGGTCCGCCCAGATCTACCCTTGTGAACATCGCACACGGTGCCACGAGTCTCAAATTGTCTCGAATGCGTGCAACTGTTACCCGCGTTGACGGTTCTGTTCTGTACACACGTCACCATTGCCTTTGAACTTCAACAACATTCTGAGTTTTCCAATATCACTTCAAAATTGCTTTCCGTGGTTCAAACGATAATCTTGACTCCATTTTGTTTTAGCAACCGTAGCATAACGTTATGTGAGTCATATCTCTTTACTGAACATCATACTACGCATTACTGTTGCTTTTCGGTACAACTTTGAAATATATGAAAGTGTGCATACATTTTTGGCACGCTCGGTATATACACATATTTGAACTATACAGTTTATTATAGTTACAGTATATTGAAATGTAATATCAAATATATATTCTAAATTGTTTGTAAGTAAAATATATTTATTTTAGGTATTATAAGTAAAGCTGCTAAAATAAACATAGTCATTAATATTTGTCTCTTTTTCCAATGTTAAAATTATTTAATTCCAAGCGTTCGCTGAGACCTCATGCCCTTGCTTAAGAGTTAAGTAACACATAAACATATTTGCACATGTGAAATACAGAACTTTAGTTTGTACACAAGTGTAACTCATTCTACCTTACTAAGAAAAACTCTTTAAATGCATGCACTATGGGCACTTGTTCGCTCATAAAAGAAGTTGATACATCAAAGGGCAACTACATAAAACCTCTGGGTTTTTTTTTTTTTTTTTTTTTTTAGGCTTTCCTGCCAAAGTGCTTGGATGTTATACCTTTCCGTTCTTCAGCTATGTCCTCCTATTAGTCTATCTAGTCCATTAGCTCAGAAATAATTTACGATCACACTTTACAGTTACCTTGTAAATATTTGTACACTTCCGCGTAGTAATCATGATAGATATCTATAAATAAATGTTACTTTTTGTTAATAGCTTAATTATTGCTTTTGCCCTTTTCACTAGCTAAAACTAGCAATTGCTAGGAGGACAATTTCTAATTCACTTATAATAATAATAATAATATGCTCCCAAAGTCAAGCAGTATTTCATTTTTATTCACTTTTTTCCTGAAGAGGTGAAATATCCCAGATCGCCCATTACTTGCTCTGAGAAGGCAAGAGTAGAACAAACAGAGGCAACGATGATATATATTTACTCGGAATTTCGGGAATATATACAAACATATTTTACACCTGTTGAGCTGAATATAGTCACCAACTATCTTCACTTATTTTGGAATGCATGCCATGCCGTACTATCGTTTCATCTTAATTAAAACTTAAATACGAGGCTACGAAGTGTTTCAGTTTCTGCTATTGTGTTTTGCAAGAGAGTAGGAGTTCAGTAAAATTTAGAAGGATGGCCTAATATTGTGCTTTATATTTTCGATATCTTTTATGAACAGTAAATTACATTCCAATATTACTTTATAATGTATCGAGGGCGCCAAAAAATGTATACACACTTTCACTGTAAATATATATTTAATTTTTTTAAAGTAGAACCGTAAAACAACAGTAATGTGTAGTATGATGTTCTGTAAAAGAATTTAACTCACATTATTTACTATAGCGTTGCTATGTAACACGCAAATCAACAATGCACAAATGAAGCCAAGATTATTGTATGATATTCAGTAACCAGATGTGACCCACATTACGTTATGCTAGCGTTGCTACAACAAAATGGAGTCAAGATTATCGTTTGAACCACGGAAAACCATTTTGAAGTGGTATTGGAAAACTGAGAATGTTGTTGAAGTTCGAAGGCAATGGAAACTTGTGTAGAGAACAGAACCGCCAACGCTAGTAACAATTGCACGCATTCGAGGCAAATTTGGGACTCATGGTACCGTATGCGATGTTCACAAGTGCAGATCTGGGAGACCTCGAACAGTAACAAGGCTCGCGCACTGGATCCAAGGCAGTATCTAAGGCACTGGATAGGATGAAGAGGTCCGATTGAGTTTCCACCGCGTTCTCCTGATCTAACTCCTTTGGACTTCTACCTATGGGGAACTCTTAAGGATGCTGTACACCGTGGAAAACCAGCTACACTGGCAGCACTTCGGGAAGAAATTGAAACGGCGTATGCTGCAGTCGCTGAGGACACTTTCGCAAACGTTGCTCAATCAGCAGTTCAACGTACTCAGAAGTGTATCGAAGCCGATGGTGGGCATTTTGAGCAATTGTTGTAAGTGCAAAAGTCTAGGATAATTAGTGCTCACCGTTTTCTGTTTGTGTGAATTCAGTTGTGCTATTAACACAAGTTTTTTCTTTACTTGAAGTGTGTATACATTTTTCGCCACCTTTGTATATTCGTGTTTGTGTTTTCAATGATGGTACATTAATATGTGGCATTTCAAGCAAAAATTATCAATTATTATCTGAACACACGAAGTTAAAAGTTTGCAGTTCTATAAAGGTACAACCATCTCATACGAAGAAAATACTGATTCTATCAGACCATCTGATGAACAACAAAATTTAAATGACCCTATCCTTTGCTATATCAATATTTTATAGTAATCTTGAATGGAATTTCAATGCTTCATTTGTGTTAATGTGACTTGTTTCCTAAGCTCTTAAAGTTAGAAAATTCACGAAACCAAATATAGGAACAAATCAAATTACCCGGTCAAATTTTTTCATTGGTTATTTTTGACACTTAATATTGGATAGAACTATAAAAATTCACACAGATTTCCAATTTTTTTTTCAAATTCTACCTTATTAAATTTAAATTATTTCTTAGATGATAAATTTAATAAATCACACAATACATTAACACATTTACAAATACTTATAAAATTGACTCGTACAGATAAAACTGAAAGTGTCACATAGGTACAATTTTCCAGAATGTGTGCTTACCGTTCGCACGTGGTTTTGCGTCTCGTAACTGTACATTCCACAGTCAGCCGCGCCTGCACTCCTACACGAACCACGCCTAGTATGAAAAGAACACAAGATGTGGGTTTATTAATTCTTTTGTCACTGATGAAAGAAACCACTCACAATAAAGCACACCTTCTAATGGATCACTTTGTTGCACACAATAGACAAGTATAAACTTGTAAAGTTTCAGTTTTAACAATTTTGTTGTGGTAAATACAGAAAACCTGAAACACCAAATTGTGCTATGTTGGTAATGATTTCAATATTTGGCCCAATTTCGTATAATTTGTCTTATGTTAAAACCCCGTCTTCGCTTTTTTTTTTTTTTTTTTTTTTTTTTTTTTTTTGCACTGCACCAATGTCAAATTTATTCACAGGATAGTGAATTGCCCAGAAAACTTCTGAATAAATTCCTCATAAAAGCGACAACCTGATTCGCTTTTATAATAACATTTACACACAAAATTACATTGCTCTAAAGTCTTCGTGAACGAATATACTCTGGTGATTGCTCGGAAGTTCAAGGACAGGCAGGCGGCCGTGAATGGGAAAGGAAACCGGCCTTGGCCGAGACCCCTTGCGAGCGGTCATGACGTATTCTGGAATCCCGGTATTCAGAATAATTGAACGATACACCAAAAATGAAACCAAAGAGTATTAGGAAACGATGTTCTGAGGTCGTAATAAATCATTTGATGTAATATATGAAAGCAAGTAATAAGGATGGAATATGAAGACATAAATAGAGATTTGTAAAAGTGTACGGTTTCCAAACTTACTGTGCTGTTTTAACTTATTAATCTGTCGTTGATATGTTCATATGTTTATTCTAATTCATTTTTGTGGAATTTTTGTCCTTTTTTGTTCAATAAAACATTTCGATGAAAAATTGCAAATTTCATTGCCATTTCTTGTAAAATGTTCATTTACTTTTTCCTTCTGATCACTCGCAGAGTTTAGAGCTCTCTCCTAACAAAACAGAGTTTTCTTCGCACTCATTTATGAAATTCACCTATAGAGCTTACAGCATAATAGCTGGCACAAACGGCTCATCATTTACCCATGTATGGAACAGCAAGCTGAGTGTCAGTTGCGGACAGCATAAAAATGATGGTTGTCATTCTCACACATCTCTCAACTTGCTTGCGTTACTGTTAACTTTTTTTTTGTTGTTGTTTTTGTTTTGCCTTAGTGGGTAGTTGGCGAGATTTGCAAAATGGCACCATGGAAAATATGGAGAGCGAAATATACAGTTTTCACATGCGTTCATTCCAGGCAGTGCTTCATTAAAGTAATAAAGCTTTTGCAGAATGTGGGACTTTATGAAAAAAAATTTTTCCTCCTAAGAGACCAGTGAACACTGCAAGTATAATAGAATAAAAATTTTGAAAATATTATTTTTGTGAGAAATCACGAATTTTGAAAGAAGATTTCATGGAATGGAAAATATTGATGGTCGTTTTCCTTCTTATTTAGAGTGAAGTCTAGCCCGCCTGTGGCAAGCCGATTGCATGTTTCCTCTCTCGGAATAGAGTGATTCATCTGCTTGTGCTGTATAATCTACAGCCATTTCCTACGAATAATAAGCGCGGTGTTTATTGCAGCACTTATTTCAAAGCAATGACAAATGTATATAATAATTAGCACAATTAGAACTAAATGAGCCGCCATTGTTGTCATCGGTCTAAGAAATTTGTCAATGCACAACCGTGGATATGCTCTCGAACGAGTCATAGTCTAACTAAACAGGCACATCAGTTTGCAGAATATCCTTACTTGCGCCAGGAAGTAAGACATCTTTTCAAGATGAAAAAATATCTTTTCTGTCATAGTGTCGGATTATTTGCCCTTTTTTTCTTCTTCACCTCTGCGAATACCGGAGACTATATGGAAATTTTACATAAGTTTGATAACGGCAACCTATTTTCAAAATGAAATGCCACTTTCACACCTCCAATGTGAAATTTGCCACTATAGTCGTCAGACCTTACTCCACCAAATTTCCTCTAATGGAGAATATTTAAAGGAAAAGTGTATAGCAACGGACTCTGGAACTGCGAGAAAAAAGTCATGGGAAGTTGAATCTGTGTCTGTGTTGAATCTGATGTATTGAAACATAAAGACGCATGTGCAGATAAACCAAATCAGGCGTAGAGAACGAATAAAGCACTGCATCTGATTTTTGTGAAACAATCGTCTTAACATTCATATTTTAAAAATGTGAAAAAAAGATATCAATCTATTTATGTCAAATCTAGTCCGATAAAATCTGAGCTACTGGCTTAGTGATGGCTCAGGTATCGATTCATATTTCTATTGAACGATAACAGCAACGTTAAGGCGGTAACGGCCATACTTACGATGTCCACAAATGATATGTAACAGCATATATCTCTACTTTTGACGCTTTATTGATAGTATTCATTGGTTTTGAGTAAAATTATATTTATTTTAAATGAAATTAGGTTTGCAAACAAATGTATTGTTCACAAAAGGAGCTGCCCTTCTGAAAATTTGCGAATGACTGCACTAGATTATTCCGAAAAACTTAAGCTTGAAGAATACAAATGAGCAAAATATATTACTTAAACGTTAAACAAGCAGATCATCTGAAGCCTCCTCCTATTGGTGGCTAACTTTAAATAAGGTAACGAAGCGAGCGAACGGCTCCAGAAGGGCATTGCTGACATTCGGGGTACACTATAGCTGTTATTAAAAATCTGATGCTTGCTTGTCAATGTAAGTTAACAATTCATTGAGATTATGTCCATACTTATTTAAGCATTTCTAAAGGTAATTTTAGCAAATATGTTCTCCTAGATAGATGAATATACAGAAGGTGCCAAAACAGTAGCTCAAAATGCCCACCATCGGCGTTGATACACTTCTGAGTACGTTGAACTACTGATTGAGCAACGTTTGCGAAAGTGTCCTCAGCGATTTCAGCATGTGCCGTTTCAATTTCTTCCCGAAGTGTTGCCAGTGTAGCTGGTTTTCTACGGTATACAGCATCCTTAAGCGTTCCCCATAGGTAGAAGTCCAAAGGAGTTAGATCCGGAGAGCACGGTGGAAATTCAATCGGGCCTCTTCGTCCTATCCAGTACCTTAGAAGATTATCAAGGTATATACGTACATCTCGGTGGTAATGTGGTGGTGCACTATCCTGTTAGAAGTAACATTCCTCAAGGCCATAGAGTTTTGAGGCAGTATTTATGAGCTGCCACCCCCATATTTAACTAAACTGATTGTAATGAAAATAAGTGTAATGTCATTTCCCTGTACAAGTGTTAAGTTATTATGTGTAAAATGTTATTTTCTCGCAAGTGTGCAGAAAGCTACTCCATCCATAAAATCTGACCTGGGAATTTCAGTAGCCTGTTGTAACAATATTTATAATTAATCCTTGAGCAAGATGTTTATTGATATTCTGTTAGAATTTTTTTGTAAGTAGGGTAGGCACCATAAAAGCTTTGGCGACTGCAGGGATGAGAGGACTGGCCGATAGCCTCTTCAAGGGAAGAAGCCAACCGCTACATGGAAAACGTCACATAGACCACGTTTATTTAGTTTGTAACTTTGAGGTCCATAGTCATTTTTGGAAGAGTATTCAGCGGGGCAATATCAGTGAAAGAGCTTTCTCAGTTCCGTGCAATTAGTGAAAAGCGGCAGTTATTATTGGGAGAGAATTAAGTGGACGATCTTTATTAGTTAAGTGCAATAGTGCAATATTTTAGGTACAGTAGTGTATGAACAATAAATTGTGTTCCGTCTTCCATAACGGAAAATTTTATCAACCTCCATAAATCCTTCCCCTATGGTCACAGGACCATAAAAGTATCCAGCAGTAAAGTCTCAACAGCCATGGCAAAATATGAGTCAGCGGAAACCATCGTCGGAGTAGAAGAAAGAATTATCATTATCCCTGAGAATTCAAAATCAAATCAAATCCTTCCAAAATCTTTCCCTCCATCCAGCCATTACATATTTAATTAACCATCCTTTTCCTTTATTAAATACCGCTGACGTGTATGAATGGCGGGTAAGACGGATATGCCTATCATGTTCCTGTTCATGTTCATGTTCTAATTAGATCCCTAGATGCAAACCCACATCAAACATTAATTTCAGGTAAATTAACAGCCTCTTCTAAAATAACATGTGCATTGTTTGCACACCAGTGGACTCAGTTATGCCGGTTAACAGTTCCGTTCAACTTAAATATTGCCTCATCGGACCAAACAATTTTACCTACGAAGGTCTCATCCTCTTGCACCATGTTCCGAAACCACTCACAGTACTGCATTCTCCGATCAGGGCCATCTTCATTTAATGCACGCAAAGTATTGGGATGAAAACTTTCAACTTTGCTGTTTTAATAATACGACGTACGCTGGATCTGTTAATTTCAGTCTCACGTGCTTTGTACATTTCTGCGGTGAGTGCTCAAAACGTTCCAAAACCATAGCAGAGGACGCGGGGCTTGTTGCTGTGCTTCAGAATGATAAATATAATGAACAATAAATTCAGTAAATTTGTTTATATAAATTAGAGCATTTATGGAAACTTCTAAATATCAAGTAAAAATGAAAGAGTTTCACAACATGTTTAGAAAAAATTTAAGTCAGAGTTAAAAAGATATATCCATTCTTCCTCCCAACTGTCACTAAAGTTCAAAGAAAATCCGAACTTTAACCATTATACCGAGGGTTCAAAAAATGCATGCACCCTTTCACAGTAGATATCTATTTAAAATATTTCAAAGTTAAATCCAAAAACAACAGTAATGTGTAGTATATGTTCTGTAAACAGATGTGACTCACATACATTATGATAGCCTTGCTACGTGACAGGTAAATCATGTAAATCACCTCCTTCAGAACACAATTTCAATAACGTACCTGTAAGAAAAAGCTGAAATCGTCGCCCTAAAAACTAACATTCAAACACGAGTACCACTTTACTATACAAATGTTTAAACAACAATAACAATGTAAGTTATTAATCATCATAAATTAGCTTTATTTTCTTGCAATTAATTAATTAATCACATTACAATTTCTTTCATTTAAAAAAGTAATCTTGAATCGTTAATTATCTTTATTATACTAACAGAAACTTTCCTTAACCTTACTGTATTGATTTTTCATCCATAACATTTAATTGCTTGGTAAATATTAAACGTACATTCAGTTATATTAGAAAGTGTTATTCCTGAACCATTACTTATATCTAGGAATATAAATTTTGACGTATTTTCCTTACTAATGTTCAATAAAAGTTATAGCCTCTGAAAAATATACCAATAGGATTTTTTCTTTAGTTTAAATAACATATTTCTCTTTTATCCATGTACAGAACATGGTATATTCCTTTTTAATTTTTGAACAATCAGCAAACTATCAGTTACCTGTTTCTTATTATTATTCAACCTTTGCACGAAATGCAAGATACAGTTTTTCTACCTTTTGACGAATTTTTTAAAAATATTCGGCTCTTTGTTGTTTACATTTTAGCGCTTTTAACCTCTGCCGATAAAAATGCAGTAGGAATTCCTTCTGGAAAAGTAAACCTATCAGTTTCTTCCACTGCAGCGAAAAGTCTACAGTTCGCTAGTTTTGTTCCACCATGGTTTTAAACTTAAATGGTTAAAAAGTTCTGAAATGTTAATGTGAAACTTGTTCATCTTAATAAAATATTGTAATTTGTTTTATTGCATGTTCATGGCGTTTGTCAACTGTAAGAGTTTATCAAAATGTTTAACTTTAAATAAATGTTTCACATGTACACCTAGCACAACTTTTTATTTAACACGTGAGAAATCTCTATGTAGTTGATTTGAACATTCAAGCAAGGCAAACATATCGCATAGACATGTGGTAATTTCACTCAGTATTTTAATGATTAATTAATTGTGTTGTTTGATAAATATTCCATAGGTATTTGTATAATTTATAAACTGCTACTGTGTTGTGGTTTGTACTCAAAGTCATCTTTCATCTACCTCATTTCACAGAATGGATTACAGAACTTTCATAATATTTATGTATGCGTTGACGAAAATTTCCATTCAGTTTTGAAAATAAAACAGGAGAAACATTTTAGAATTTATATATTAGCTGCAATAATTGACGATAAATCAGTCTGGTCTTATTTTACTTGAAATATTGACAAGAACATCATGTTGTGAATCTATAGCAAGTCTTTAGTCATTTGATTGGAAAGTTTTCATTAAACTAAGGCAGCGTGTGGAGTTAATGAATCGCTTCGTATTACATGTGCTTCTAGAGTATTGTCTAGATATGTCATTCTCAAAAAGGATAGCTTGGGGAGGGGGATTTGGTAATCTAACCGCAGGTCATTAAATTTCCATACATATAATTATTTGAATTCCAGACCTATTGACATCGCAAGCGTGTTGAACTGGAATATATCTAATAGATATCTGAAATATAAGAAACCTCTTAATGTGGTGTCTGGAAGTGTTTATTATGTCCATTTTGAGCACTTTCTTTGGAATTCTGTTACAGGTTTCCTGCTTTTTACGAGAGTAGGTCCATAAGATTCCGGCCTTGACGATAAGGATTATCGCCTTCACAAAATCCTCACCTGGTGCCATACCTTATCTGTTAAGTAAATAATTGAAGCTTCCGCTGTGTTCAGTTGTTCAGATGTGATATGTGACATGTTCAAAATGGAGTTTCGAGCTGTTATTAAGTTCTTCACAAAAGAAGGACTTACTCCAAATGAAATTAAACAGCGATTGAACGGTGTATATGGGGAAGCATTCCCCTCATATTCTGCCGTAAAAAATGGCCCAAACTTTTTAGAATGAGTCGAGAAAGCATTGAAGACGAAGAGCGTGCAGGTCGGCTCTTGGAGTTGCTCACCCCTGAATACGTCGCTCTTGTGGAAGGAGAAATTATGGAAGACCGTCGGCTCAAAGTTACAGAAATAGCAACAAGGCTAGACCTTTCTAAAACAATAGTCCTTTGAATTATTCATGAACATTTAAACATGAATAAGGTTAGTGCAAGATGGGTGCCTAGACTTCTTTCCTCAGTTCAAAAGCAGCAACAAGTCATCTGTTGTCAGGCATTTTTGGAACTTTGTCGTGGCAAAAAGAGAGAAGTTCTGCAAACCATTGTTACAGGAGATGAAACTATGGTCATCTACTATGATCTCTTGTCCAAAAGAGAATCAATAGAGTGGCGTAAACCTGGCGAAGCACCGCCTCTATAGGCCAAAGTCACTCAGTCAACCAAAAAGATCATGATCATAATCTTTTGGGACTGTGAAAGAATACTTTTCGTTGACTTTAATAAGAGGAACACCACAGTAAATGGGGAGTACTATGCTGGACTACTGCACAGACTACGTACTCCCATCAAAGAGAAAAGCTAGGAAAGCTGAGTAGTGATGTGCGCCTTCTTCACGATAACGCGCCTGTGCACACAGCTCTTGTTGGAAAGGAAACTGTGAAAAAAATATGGCTTCAAGGAGATGAACCATCCACCCTACAGCCCAGATCTAGCTCCAGTGACTATTTCCTCTTCTCAAAACCCAAGAAAGACCTTCGAGGAAGGAAATTTAAGTGTGACGAAGAAGTGATGCATGCTGTTTATGCTCATTTTGCAGACAAGACTTCTGACTATTTTTTGGGGGATTGAAATGTTAATTCAAAGATGTGATAAGTGTATTGCAATAAAGCTTAACTACATTGAAAAGTGAAATGTAGTTTTATTATATCTACAAAATGGTTAGGCAGAAACCTATGAACCTACCCTCGTAAGTAACACCCGGCATTTTGTCTTCTTCTATTAGAAAGAAGAAAACGAACATATGGAGACTAGAGCGGAATATACAGAGAGCCTTAAACCTTTATGTAGGCCACTGGAGATCTTTAGTTTTATGTACTGTAAAGGGAAAATGTATTATCATTCTAATAGTAATGATATCTAGAGAGAGGTTTAAAAATATGTTTATAGCTCTTCGCTCTTAGACGTCCATTATCTCAACTTCAGCATCTGCTCTCAACTTGGCTTTTAGTTGGCTTCTTAACAACTTGGGTATTCTTCAAATTCTTTTACGTGTTTCTTTTGTTTCTTTCTGCAATGTCAGGATCAAAGGGAGCAAATAACATAAATATTATTTCTTGCTAATGTTTCCAAAGTATTTTGTCTGCATTTGATCAATATATTATAGTATAATCAAAGGCATGGCATGGTAAAATAATTCAATTCATTTATTTCAATTCACTCTAAAAAGGAAGGTGGACATTTTATTTTAAAAATACAATTGTATTCCTAAATATTATATAATAAATAAGTGTTAGACCTTGTTTTGTTTATTTTTGTCACATGAAAAACAAATCGAATTAAGTTCAGAAATGAATTAAAATAAACTGTGCAATAACCAGGAATACACTCAGAAACTAATCCTATTTAAGCTTAAAAATGTTCAGGTGAAATAATATTTAAATAATTAAATTAAATAAATATTTAAATAATTTAAAAAATGAAATATTATAAAATACTTATTTTCAAATTTTGAGTTCAGAATTTAAAATTGAGTTTTGATTAAAATACTTTATATTATAATACATTAAGCTTACTCCAAATTAAATACGGGGACATATCCTTTTAAATTACAATCTAGAAATAAACAAACTTTTGACCTCTTAAAATTGGCCTTATTATTGGGTGTATTTTAAAAGAATTCGGAATAACAGTCAAAGAGAGTTAAAACTGCAGGAATTATGAAAAGGGACGAATAAATATTAACTCTCAATTAGTTTAAATAGGTTATGAACTTTTACGGTACAATTAGACAGATTTTTTAACAATATTGATTACTGTTTTATGGTAGTTTAGTTGCCTCTTAGCTAAGATGTATGCAGTTTCTGTACAATATTGTAACATAAATATTAAGCAATAATTGAAGGTAAGCAATAGCTATAAGCATGAAAAATGCTTAAGGTTTACTTAGATCTAAATAAAAACCAAAGCATTAATTGTTAAATTGAAAGAAATAAACATTTTTGTTTTCTTGAAGGTACATAACATACTTTCAAATGTACAAAGTCTTTAGTATTGTTAAGTATAATGCATATTAATAATCTAAGTAGAACGCAGGCAGATACCACTCCATAGCGCAGTAAAACAATTATGCATTAGAGCTTAGGCAAGATTTTGTTAATCGTATTCCAGTAACGTTGCCATTAGGCTTTATTTACAATTACGAAGCGGGTAGCATTAGGAGTAATCACATAGTTATTTATGTATTTTAATATCCTAAGACATTTAATATATGTTTGATAACTATTAAAATAAAATTAAATTAAATATACATATATATAGAAAACAACAGACGTTATGTAAGTACGTATTTGATTATACAGTTATTTGAGCATAAAAATGAAAATAATATAAATAATATTGCTGTATTATTGTTGCAAATAAATAACTGTAGCATATTATGCATTTATTTTATTTTGTTTTTGACAGAAAGGGTAAGTAATAGGCTATAAAAATTATATTTTACAATATGTGAACATCTGTTATTGATTACAAATACAACAAATAATACAAATTCTTTATGAATTAAGTCATTTTTATTTGGTTTATTTACGGACGCTCTTTAACATCTCAGGTCATCAGCCTCCCATTCAATTCAGGGCGTGAAACGGCAGGCAAATTTCACTCAGAGGCCTCTTCTTTCAGGCTTGAGGTTCTTTTACGTGCCGCAAATGTACAACAATGTATCTTAATCTTGGGTTTAGGAGGCAAGTCCAATAACTGGAATATAATTTCTGCGACATGATTTCACAGATTTGAAATAGCTATAAGATGTGGTGATGTCAGAAATACCTTTTGTTTATACTAAACGTATCAGAGAGGCTTCCTAGTCCCAAAATAATTATTCAAAAGCAACACATGTGTCTCCGCAAGATATGAATCTATAATCTGTTTTCATTAAGACACATTACAGTGTAGATCGGCAAGTATAATTGTCCAAAGAAGTGAAACCTTGAAACAGTAAACAAAAAGTGAATAAAAAGACCGAAGTTACATTGCACTGTTTTCATACAAGGATATTCTCTATGTTAAGAATGAGAGAGAGATAGAAAATAGTGATTATATTAGTGTAAGAAACTCCAGGAATGAAAACACAAGGATAAATTAAAAATATTGGATAAATGCGATAACTTTGTAAAATAGTGTAATAAGTAATAAAGTTCATGTTTTCCTTTCCTTTTCTATTTAAAATAAAAATAATTCTACTAATTTCAATATAGTGTCTTGATACAATTAAGCAGGCATGTAACAGCACAGTTTGGCCGATTTGAAGTACATCAAAATGTGACATCAGTTTACTAGTAATGGATATTTTATTGTACCAGTCTTAAAACATTCAAGTAACTACAACAGTTGCATGGACCTTACAGCTGTACATGCTAATATTGCTTTTTGTAACAATCAAAATATCCATACATACAGATCCACATACATACGAATATACAAACACATCAATATACTTGCGTTTTCTATTAGTAATTTTATATATAAACACATAAAAATGAATGGAACCCTTACTCTTGAGCCCCCTTTCAATTTAATCACACCCCCTCTCCAACTCACCCCTGTTCACTATAGCCATTAACCTTCTTTGTCTGGTCCTCACTAGAAATATTCCCAAATTGTGTATCTCACCTGCACCAACACTTACCGACAAATTTTCAAACTTCTATTGGAATTCTGAAATTGGTGATAAATGCTCATTTTTTGAAATCTTAGGTTCCCCAAAATATGCCTCCAGGTATCGCAATGAGCAAATTCTTTCCCTGAGAGCATTATCCATTTTGTTTCCTTTCCAAGCCCCTAATCTGAACCATGCGAGAACACTTCTTTCTTCTCTGTCACAGATATCTAGAACCCCTCCCCCACATCAGATGTATTTGAGCCTGCAGTTTTGCAATACTTTTTCTGCGCATTGAGAGTCAGTATTTTTTAATTTATATCTATTAACTCCTTCGTGTAATGTCCTCTCCCCTTAACCAAAGGTACCCTAATCCAATTTTGTCTTAGCCATTCCTTAAACAAACTGTTCGAAGAAGAGCTTGATCCCCCCGTTTTATTCCTAACCAATACTTAATTGTTCTTATTTTTAAATTCACACTTTCGTTAAAAATATCAAACTCTTTAAGAAACCCACAATTTGCTGTAGTTGTAGCAACCGTTTTAGAAACTGTGGTTCAGTTTGCTAAGTAACTGGTCGAAGTAGCTACTTTGAAACTCCTTTTGGCAGTAGGCATTAATGATGATGAAGAAGAATTTGGTTCATACTTAATATTTAAACCATATTGCAATTTCTTATTTTAATGCACCTTACTTTTATGGCCAAAGCAAGCTTGTAATTATATTTGTTTTGTCAGACAGCAAAATGCTGCAACACAGAAGGCACTTGATAGTTTGTTTTCTCTTTGATTGTATCATTAGTCGGAGCGGCGATATGATTGCTGTATGTTCTGCTACTATTGTAACAAGCACGATGCAAAAGGAGTCTAAGGAAAGAAAGAAGTAAAAGTTATATGATATGACATCATAGTGACGCCGGCATCAAATGAGTAATGTTTTTCAGGTGGACGCTTTTGAATACAGGTTTTAATTAATAAGAATAAACTGTATCCATGAATTTAATTCTCATACAATCCAGCAGGTGTAGATAAAAACAAATAAACAAGAGAGAAAGCAAAGCGTTTCAAGTATCAAAAATTCTCTTTCTAGGGCTTTTACTTTCTGAAAGTTGCCTGCTCGATAAGAACTCAAAGAAACTGATGGTAGGGGGCGACTTCATTGTTGTGGGGCCATCATATCTATGTGAGTTCACCCGTGTAGACCACAAAGACATTATTTCCGTGGCGGGCGAATTCTTGTAGTACCTCTTTTTTTATCACTACCGAATCCTTCTCTCAGAAAAATGTTTTCAGGTTTTTGTATGAAAGTGTATTTTCGCAGATAATGGCCCCCTTGCCCTACGGGAAGAAACAGTAATCTATCGCGACCAGAGCTAGCAGTTTGTATAGGGTAAATAGCTTTCGGCCTCAGAAAACTTGCCCTTATCTCCACAGGCAAAGCATAAAATTCTCTTATAAAACCTTACAGGAAATTGACCTGTACATATGTGAGTTCAAAAGGGAAGAGAGAATATATTTACTCTAAACGGAAAGAAGCATCTAATACAGTCTCCTCAAGTTTGTGTTTAAATATCTCCAAAAAACGGAATTTCCTCCCCTTGTGAACAAATATGACGGCGAGGGTTCGGTACACGGAAGTAAATGTACAACTGTGGGCCATATCGTAATATTCAATATGTTCTATAGTAACTGTGTATTCATGCATGCCGCTCGCTGAAACATGCACAGCCTTCTTCTGTTTTAACTGGATATTCTACACGTTTCTAGAGCGACTACATAATTACTTGGGCCTTCACGGAGAGTTTGTACCTACTATGTGCATATGTATGACTCGGTACCACGCTGGAGGATTCCATCAGTATGTAAATTTGCTTTCAAACACAGTTTAACTGTCCTAAACTCAGATACAACCATGCTATCACATCTAATTAACACCTAAAAGTAAAGTTAAAACACAATTATCTGTGACAGATCACAGATAAATATTTATACTTAACTATGACACAGTTTTAGAATAGTGTGTGTGCTTACTAATTACATACTAAATTTTATTCACCAGTAAAAGTATTTTCGCAAAAATTAGACTGCTCCGAACAGAAAGAATCTCTAAGATAAAGTCCTAGAACTGAAGAGAGCCGAATTTTCTCTTTACCGATTTGCAACTCTCGCTGCTTGAAATTTGGAAACGATATGAAGGTTCAGCCTATGGAAGATAATCAAAAAGTGCAAAATATGCCTGCCCATATTTTCATTTTCAGCATAGGGAAGAAGTGACATAAGGTCAGATGACCTTGGTGGTTAAAGTTCTTCAGCAATGAACGCAATTTTCAAAGAAGAAAATGTCGGCCAAATATCTGCAACCACTATGATTCACAAATTCTTGCGAAATTTCCTTGAAGACTAGCTTATCCATTGTTGTAAAATATTATTTCTACATAGACAGGCAGCACTTAAGTCTGTTAGTAGTCCTATGTTTTTTCAGGACTTGACTGATCACAAATTTGCAGAATATAATGACATTTAATTCATTTGGGTACCAGGTCACTATGACATTGAGGGAAATGACAAAGCAGATGAGCTGATTACAAGTAGCATTTTCCAGTTTTAGTGTTCCATACCCGGTAACTGAAATAACTAAGTATTCTATAAAAGAAACAGATTCTGTAGGAAGAAATTTGAAACAGCTGGTCATATTGTATGCCCCTGTGAAGACTTAGTCTAATACCAGAAGATTCTGAATCAATGTCTGTGATTAGACTATATTCCTTGATGAATGATACAGGAGTAATGAGTTATTAAAGATTACAGATAGCACAATAAGTTTTTAGCTACAGCACACCTGGACAAATGGCGGGCCTACATGTACAACGAAACAAAATCATTATTGTTGGTAAAACATAGGTATGAAGTTGTCGATCCTGTAACAACAGCACATTCAAATGACTGATTGTCAATGATGGAACAGCGAGCACGCGCAATGCAAGGGCTAGAAATTAGCGCCGCTAATTTCTGTTCTACCACTGCTGTGATTTCATTACCCAAGTGAAAGTTTATACATGTCCGTGTAAAAATTCACTACATTTCAAGTATAAGTTTAAAATTATAAGCAAGTGAAACACCCCAAAAGACTTGGGTGCGCATTAAGTAATTTACTAATAATACTCTATCTAAAATTTTATCACAAGCGATGACGCAGGTACTGTAATGGAACGCGGAAAGGCTGCTGTGAGTAACCATGATAAGAGCTATGTACACAATCATTTGAATCCACATCTGAAAATACAAATCTCTATGGTTTACATGAAATAAGCTACCAGGAGTTTGTCATCCTTTCATGTGGCACATTACAACGTGATTATAAAGTTCCTCCAAAGCTAGAGGTTTTCATCCTCTCATGTTAGGCGCATTGCTATGTGATTATAAAGTTCTTTCAAAGCTTGGGCCAAAGAAATATTATGACACAAAATCTCGGCGAATTCCAGTAGAGTTCCCAAGTCTTAAGTCAAACCCTGTTAACGTTAATCATATTTCAGTCTTCAAGAATTGTTTTCGTTGTTGTGGTTCGAGGATTGTCTTTCTAATTAATATCTCTGCTACTATTTACGGTAGCGAAAAGTTCCTTCAAACCTTAAAGAAGCCGAATTTCATCCAACTTTAGGTTCAAAATTAATTGGCGTTCATTTGTGTGCTCTGAGTAGATCATACCATTCATAGTTAGGAAGAATTGCTATATTTAGCATTATATATAAATACTATATTTTTATTGATTGCCCATTACACTGCTGTTAATTTTTTCTTTGGATTCCCACTTAGACGTTAGACGTCTTCCAATAGAACATCATATCCGTCACGATGAACTATGAGGAAACACATCCCATATGCGAGAATAAATGTTTATTTGTACATAACAAAACGTATTTAAACTAAAGCTGTTGTAAATAGATAGGATGTTAATTTCAGATAGTGCAACAAACACATAACGGAATTACAGTCCGCTCCCAGCAAATACAATAGAGCACTTTAACATAGCATACACTGTATTCTTGTGAAAAGACACACGAATAATTTATAGGCTCTGATCTTTGATTAAAAAAATGCGATTCTTAAGAATTGATACAAAATGGTCATGTAATGCTCTATAGTTTCTAACAAGAATTGTCTTTCCTCCCTGCAGTTCTGTATCTTTTTCATATCTAGTTGAATATCTATACATATAAGGAAAGAAATCACACATAAAATTACTATAATATTTTGGGAAGCAAGGTATCTTTCTTCTAGGGTGTCCGAAATATTCTGTTGTGTACTTATTTTTCAATTTTCTTGTTCATTTGCATATAACAATGTGGTTTTAGCTATTTACACACACGCACACCTACCACCTACATATATATATTTTTTTTTCGTATATGAGACGTTCTTTTTTTACTGATTTAAATTAGAATATTATTAATTCTTCTACTTTTGAATCAAAATATAGAAGGTAATATTAGTGGCAATTTAAGGACTAGTTCTATGTGTTTTGATTAAACATATATTATATTTTGTATTTCTTTTCTAACCATGTGGTTTGTTAACATCCCAGAGATTTGATTTAACAAATTAAAAGCGATAAACCAACGGAAAAAGTTTCTTCGTAATTTATTTTTATAAACAAAAGTAATCACATAAATCTATCTTTAAAGTTTACATAAATACAGAGAGTGCCGATAAAATGTATGCATACTTCAAGGAAAGAAAAAATTGTGTTAACATAGCAAAACTGAATTCACACAAACAGAAAATAATGAGCACTAATCATCTTAAGAGTTTTACAGTTACAACAGTTGCTAAAAATGCCCACCATCTGCTTCGATACACTTCTGAGTATGTTGAACTACCTACTGATTGAGCAACGTTTGCGAAAGTGTCCTCAGCGATTGCAGCATCCGTTTCAATTTCTTCCCGAAGTGCTGCCAGTGTAGCTGATTTTCTACGGTATACAACATCCTTAAGAGTTCCCCATAGGGAAAGTCTAACGGAGTTAGATCCAGAGAACGCGGTGGAAACTCACTCGGACTTCTTCGTCCTGTCCAGTGTCTTGGAAGATTGTCATCTCAGTACACAGGTACATCTCGGTTGTAATGTGGTGGTGCAACACCTTGTTGGAAGTAAAATTCCTCATTTCCATAGAGTATACGAATGGCGGGCAAGACAAAAGTATTACTCGCGTTGGAGTTCAGTTTTGTACACACGTCTCCATTGCTTTTCAACTTCAGCAACATTCTCAGTTTTCAAAATTGTTTTCCGCTTTTAAAACGATAATCTTGGCTCCATTTTGTTGTAGCAACGCTAGCATAATGTATGTGAATCACATCTGTTTACAGAACATCATACTACACACGCACGGTATATTCGGTATCGCCTAGTTAAGGAAGCGCAAAACTGTGGTAAAAGCATTTGAAAATGAATGCAGTTTCTGGGCCTGTTCTGCCAATAACAAATGAATAAGCCAGTCTGCTTTCTATCTCTCCTTTCTCTCTCAGGATCAAAGGATCAAATGTACAATTATGCATTTTAAATATCGTATTTGTATTTCGTTTATGAATGAAAGGGGCTTATATATAGACACAAGCATATACATATCTTTGTGTTTGAGCAGTGGAATGGAAGATTTTCCCCCTTTCTTGATAGTAACTGTGAAATTCGCCCTTTTATCCCGATTGGTTTTATCGCCACTAAACGCAACTGTGAAAAGTACAGAGAAACACATTTCGGTTATCTTGAGATAATATTCATGTCCACTGGTTTCTTCAAAGAGCTCGCTGTATCAGCTCAAAATTGGCGTACATATCCCTAGGGTTTCATCTCCAGTTTTTTGTACACAAGCACACACGCAAGAAATAAAGCTCAAGTATTCAACCTTTTGTTGTACATTTCAACCTGCATCCGAAAAGAACTGTATATAACACATGTTTTTAGTTGTTTTTTTTTTCGTGAGATTGTACAATTTATTTACTGTAAATCCGTTTTAAGTGTTTTTACTTCAAGGCTTCTATTATACGAGTATGGCCACGCCCCATTTTGGACCTAACCGTCTCTAACTCCCTTAAGACTACGTGTTAAATTTCTGTCGTTTTACTCGATTGTCATACAGTTAATTCCTAAAATATTTGTGTTATACTGTTGAATGATACTTTTGTTCTTCTTTTTGCATTAGAAGACCTAAGTCAGACAGAAAATGCATACTTTTGAGACTATGTCAGTTATAGTTACGGCACTTTAGCGTAGTGCCGCATTCGAACTCAGCGGTCAATGACGGATCATTTACCGGCAGAGGAAAAGGCTGTTATCGGTTAAAACAGAAATCGCAACATTAAACGTAGGCCTTATTAATTGCATCCTTTTAATAAATGAACCTTCAAATAAGAATTGTTCACTATATTTCGCTATTCAGCATTTAAATTACTTGTTGTAATGCATTTATTATATCAGTGTTGACGTAAACGTATAAGGCTACAGTTAACCTGACAGTTAAGAATGAACTATAAGAATTAGAGGGCTTCCTACCAAATTCAATTTAGAACAAAAACTTTAAGTAGTTTAACAATTCTCTGCTCTAAATTGGTCCAATGAGAATGGCTATAACAACCAGAAACCTATATTTTTAAATGGTGTGTGAAAACAAGAGATAAATAAACTAAATAATATGCGTGAAAATTTAAACTATTCTAACCCAAAAGTTTACATTTTCTATTTCTTTTTTTACAATTACGAATGTACATTTAGTTATCTTACAGTACCGTGTTGCATTTTTTAAATTATTTTTTCTGCAATATTGGTATTGCAAATGAACTAATAATTTAATTTTTGAAAGCTATGGCAAATGTATTCGGGAATAAGAGCAAGTATATTGTAATACAACAATAATATTGTAAGTATAATACACATAGTAATGGTCATTGTTAAATACAACGTAGCTATGTTGACAAATATTGTAATACATTATATAAGTTATTTTTGAAAGCAATTTACATATCAAATTAAACTTTGAATGCGATATAACGTAACGCCTTTCTTTCCTTGAGTTGTATAACCAAATGCACAACACCCAGGCATATTAACTCGATTAAAATAAATGTTTAAAAATGTTCTCTATGTAAGCATATGGCACAACACACAAACATCAGGCCCATAATGGCGGAGGATGCTGGCGAACCAATCACGCAGCTCGATTATTGGAAAATTCCGCCTCAAGCGTGTCCATACTTGTATAATAGAGGGCTTTAGTTTTATTCTATTGTGTATTTTTGTTTACAGTGTTTTCTCCTTCCGGATTTGCAATGTGCAGCGAGATATTCTCTGAACAAATAGGAACAGTTGGAGATATATTGCAACTCCAACGCGGTTGACCAAACACGAGTCTTTAGATCATTACTTCTTTGAGTAGTGAATAAAAATTTAGTACAAACAAAGCCAGTGGCTCAGAGAGGCAGTAAAGATAAAGTTGTCTTTGGGAGAAACAGTATTAGGTGAATATATGCAATGACTTGAAGTTTGTTAAGTACTGATCGTAAGCAAACATGATAATAATTTTAAAATCGGAAAAAGAAGAAGAAAAAATGTGTAGGTTACAATTACGCGTCGTTACCAGATGATAATAAATATTTTTCATTTTATTTGAGAGAGTTCTCTGTTTTTTACTCATAGGTTTGGCTTACTCGAGGCTTATATTCGGAAGATTCCAGGTTCAAAGCTCTTGAAGTAGGGCACCCGGTCTTTCGGTTTTACGTAGATTCTCCTGCTCATTGGGATTCATAATTACTTTTTTAGGAATGTTCCGTTATTCCACTTTATCTCTCATTCCATTAGCCGTTAGCTACTGAGTCCAACATTTCAGATCAAAGTGGGATGGTGCAGTTTGCCAGTGGCTTGCGCTTTGGCAAGGTATCTTCTGAGGAGTTCGAACTCCTAGAAGGTGGGGACTCTGTTCTAATTTGAAACAATGGGGACATTCCGTGCCTCACCAGCCCTAGATTCTGACCGCTCAGGTTTCCCACATATCTTCCCTTCCTCCCGCATATGCCCTTTGGGGGCGTAGACACCAATTTCCAGCCCTTAATCATGGCTGAACTATTAGGGTAGTTCATAAGTTTCCGGGCTAACCATTTTTGAGGTATGATAAAGACAAAAACTATATTTCACTTTTCAATATAATGATCTTTTATTGCAATACACTTCTCACATCTTTGAATTAACATTTCAACCCCCCCCCCCAAATAGTCAGAAGTCTTGTCTGCAAAATTGCAGCATCCATCACTTTTTCGTCACACTTAAATTTCCTTCTTGAGTTCTGACAAAAGGAAACAGTCGCTGGGAGCTAGATCTCGGTTGTAGGGTGGATGGTCGATCTCCTTGAAGTCACGTTTCTTCACAGCTTCTTTCGCAACAAGAGCTGGGTGTACAGGCGCGTTGTCTTGAAGAAGGCGTACACGACCACTCAGCTTCCCTCGCCTTTTCTCTGTGCAATAGGTCAGCATAGTACTCCGCATTTACTGTGGTGTTCCTCTCCTTGAAATCAATGAAGAGTATTTCTTCACGGGGTCAAAAGATAGTGGCCAAGATCTTCTTGGTTAACTGAGTGACCTTGGCCTTTAGAGGCGGTGCTTCACTAGGTTTACGCCTGCCACTCCATTAATTCTCTTTTGTACAAGGGATCATAGTACAGGACCATAGTTTCATCTACTGTAACAATGGTTTGCAGAACTTCTCTCTCGTTGGCACGGCAGTGCTCCAAAAATCCTAGCAACAGATGACTCGTTGCTGCTTTTGGACTGAGGAAAGAAGTCTAGGTACCATCTTGCACTAACCATATTCATGTTTAAATATTCATGAATAATTTGAAAGACTGTTGTTTTAGAAAGGCCCAACCTTGCTGCTATTGAGCACCTCCATGGGTCGACTTGCACGCTCTTCGTCTTCAAATCTTCTTCTACGCATTGAAAAAAGTTTGGGCCATTCTTTTACGGTAGAATATGAGGGAGATGCTTCCCCATGTACATCGTGCAATTACTGTTTAATTTCATACGGAGTAAGTTCTTCTTTTGTAAAGAACTTAATAATAACAGTCGACCTCTATTTTGAACATATCACAATCTTTATGCAATTATATCTGAACAACTGGACATAGCTGATCGGAAATTACTGCTGCAATTTTGTGAAGGCAAAAATCCGGAAACTTATGAACCTACCCTCGTACGTCCTGACAATCTAATTCAACGCTTAGGAGGCCTAAGATTCAAATTCTGCAGGCCGCTTACCTCACTGATATTTTTCGTAAATTCCCTCCGTCCATTTGGAAACAGCGTGTTAGTATTTCTTCTTTTTGTGTTTGTTCACTGTTCGAATTAGTTTTAACATTGAATTGACCACCTTGATACTGATAATGCAAATAAAGTAAAATGAGAAGGGAAGGAACAAAAGAAAGAAAGGTGAAACTGTTGAAAAACAAAAGTTTTAAAAGAAATGTTCCATTACAGGAAGTGAACCCCAACGAGAGAAAGGGTGAAAATACATAAGAGAAAAACTTAGAGAATAAAAATAAGGCGGTAGTGTAGAATCGAGTACATTGAAAGATAAAAGTTGAGAAAGAGAAACAGATGAAAAAGAAATAGGTAAAATGGGACAAAGACAGGAGGCACACAGAAGTAGGCGAAAGAAGAGGAAGAGATTTGGTGGCCTTCCTCCTTTGACTTGAGACAAGGAAGGAAGGGCAATGCGGTCGCTTATCTTCGAGCAGGATGTACAATGGTTGTTTTAAAGAATGTTCAGAGCAGGATTTCCGCTTGTTGCAGGTTTTGATAGCTCGCCCCCCCCCCCCCATAAGAAAATGACAAGCTCTGAAGCTTTCTAGGTACGTGTCTACCGAGACTAGTCTCACTAGCCCCGTGGAACTGTTTTTCTTTTATTTCCTCACATGACAACAAAAGGAAAAGGGAAAGATAACGCTGCAGGCCGCTAAAAGGAATCTCTTTCAGTGATGTGCCGAGCTCAAAGTACCTATACAAACACCACCGATGAGGTTCTGTTGTTTTCTCTTCTCACGAAAATTCTTAGAACGCAAAGCGTCTTTTATCTTCGGTCTGGACCAGTTGTGCGCCAAGATTTATAATGCGTGGTACAATTCTAACGTAACTGCACAACATCCTAGTTTGTATAAATTATACGGATGAAAACTCGTGAAGCTGTCCATGGCTCCCCGTTAATTATAGAGTAATTGAAATAATTAATATTTGTAATTTTTGCATCAGCAACTCTGTAATTATGTGCAAGTATGTTGTGCATTTTCTTTCAATAGAGGAACATTGACATTGTAGAATAATATGCTATAGTGTTTAATTGCATTCATAAAGTGTAATTTTTGTAATATTTAAGGAATAATGTGTAGAAATGTAACAAGGTATGGGAAAACTCTCGTCTTTCTCCGAAAGCAGAGAGACTTGGCAAAAATCAGCAGACAGTGCAAGGTAATCCCTTCTGGTGTGCGGCTAGGGTTGAAAATGCCCCTGCCTCAGAGCAAACACGCAGAAAATTTGTATCCGAGCAAAAGAGTCGTATGAAATCTGTTTAATTTCATCTTACTGACGAATAGCAAAGCATTTGGCTTGAAAAAAATTTTCCAGCGAATAGAGATGAAATTCAGTGAGGTAAGCACTCGCCTATGAGAGACGTTAACACGAAACTGACGGGAGTATTTCGCACCGTCGCTCATGGATTGCGTCATTTGGGCTAGATTTTGCCCAAAAGGGGGGCAGTCTCAGAATTTTCCAGGACCAGATACTTGTGGCTGCCGTCGCCCGTAGATCAGTGGAAGAGCAGCCTAAGTACCAGTTCCGGCGACAACGAAGCTTGAGCGCCAGTCACCACGTTAACTGCCGATATAACATTGAGTTGCATTAAGAATTCTGTTAAATTAATAATTTCTTTGCACCCGGCACCTTTTGGTCAGGCCATAAATTTACACGTTTGCCAAGATTACCTTGCTGTGGTTCGACTAGAGACGTGAGTTCACCCGAATATTCAGTTTAGAAGAATAAAAGGTATCAACAAAATAAATAACAAAGCGTTATTCGTCGTCACCTTCGGAGTCCCGTACCACTCAAGCCCGGCGGCTAGCTTATAGCCGCCAAAAAACAGCGAAACTCCTTCGAGAGAGTCTCGTCGAAGAAGAGTGGGGGTGGTCTGCAGCAGCCGTTGCGAAACCTGCGGCAAGCGGCATAAATTATTTACCGCAGCACCCAAAATAGCCCCATTCCCGTCCCGTGCAACAATCATGTTTCAAGCTGGCTACTACGCAAGCCCATCTTCCTGCCTACAACAATCTTGTTTTACTCATTAAATAATAGGAGTACAGAAATGTCTTATGGATATCGTCACAGTGCTTTGCAAAACACTCGACTCACTAATACGCAAGCAGTGCACGTTCAAGGCTAGATCGTTTGGCGTGATCTTTAAGCAGCTTTGAACACGCTCCATCAAATCGTTATGCTTCACACATTTCTCACCTCAATAATATTATATTATTTTTAAGAGAGGTCCCAGGCACTTAATTGATGTCAGAGGCTTTAGTTTGGTTAAATCGTGATCTTTTCATGCAAGTGCAATTACATCCCAAAAAATTGTCATCATGACTTTTCCAGCAGAAGCCTTTGTCTTACATTTTCCCTTGACGGAACAGCTGGTGATCCCTTTATACCCAGAAATTGTCTCCTGTTATAGCAATTAGGGGAAAAAAGCATTTGCTTCACATGTTAATGGCCTTGGGACCCATCAATCCATACTTTCCTACACCTGAGGATAATATTGCATGCAAAGCTATGATTCATGTTTAATTCTGTGGGAATTTCATCAACCGCGACTCGCCTGCAGTCACGGTTTCTGATTGATTAGTGAAACCGTGGCTGCAACTGTTTCATTGTTTCTGTTAAAACGCAAACTCTATGTTCACCACTGACATTTAGCCTTTTATTTTTCAGTCTTTCCAACTATTCATACACTCTCCTCTTGGGCATGCGTGGTGTGAGGACCTGCCACAATGTGGAAAAGACCAAAATATAAACAATTTCATTAACAAAGCCAAAAACCGAAACGAAGGCAATTAGAGCTCGGAATAGCCTTAAGGCTAAATTATATATAAATGATGTCATCATATACTTTCGGAGAATACTTTCGATACTTAATCATGCTCAAGACTGTCCTTTGTGCCTACATCCCCAATAGAGGCACTTCCGAAAGAAAGGAATGGCGTGAGGGACAGATAGTGAGAAGACGCCGATAATATACACCGACGCCGATGTAGCCTCCCGAGCTGTGGGAGTCATTTAGAAGGTCCGCTTCCATTCCAGACACCGGAGTAGGGACTTTACCAGAGCACAAGCTACCATCACGCTGCACCAGTTCACCTCGCCCAGGCACTTTCGACCCTGGAAGGAAATGATATGAAATTACAGAGCGGATAATCCGTGGAATGTAAATAAACACACTATCATTTGCCTAAGGGATTAGGTAAACTACACAAAAAGACAAGATCAGAATGGCCGGCCCAACATTAATTGACTATCAATTATGTGCGACTCTGCTCGATGGCCTCACTATAGCTTTCGCTTAGCTAAACATTGCTATTTATTATGATGTATTATAAATATTATTAACATTGATCATGACTGGGTTTATTTTGTCGTGGTCATTTTATAAATACATTTTAATAACCAATTATTTTCCTGACTATTGCGACCACCATCATCTGTGAAGTAAGTTAAAGCCTAAAGAATGTTGTAACACATGATTTTGTAAATTTTTGTAAATTTTTCTGAGGATTGCAAAATCAGTTTCCAAGCACTTCCTTACTAATTTCTTCCACGCAAGCTCTTAAAGTGAATAGAAAATGTAAGAAGATAGCATAATAATAATAATAATAATAATAATAATAATAATAATAATAATAATATAACAGCATCTAAGTCCCCAACGAGGAACTATAATCTGTTATTTCTCCCGAAACATAAAAATGCGTCCTTTTGTTTGCATAATTTAAGGTTTTTAACTATTATTTAGAAATAACTACAGTCCTGCTTATTTATGATCTTAAATTCTTGAAACGGAGATTATTAAACTTGAGTTTCCAATGCTGAGGTTGTAATTCATAATACTGAACGGCTATTGTATGACAACCTTTTTCTTTTACTTGGTAAAAGCTTTTGAAGGAGAGCGCAAGTTGTTCCATTTATTCTTGCATCAGAAGAATCCCTTGCTCGAGATAATGCAGTGTACTAGAGGGGAAGATAGCAAAGGGAAGAGTAAAAGCAACGATGAAGATGTGATAAACAGAAAGGTCATGGATGTTAAGGCAGTTAGGAGATTGACGACCTCGCATTCAACAAGTTGGAATACTAAGCAGGAAGGAATGACAACAGAAAAGAAGAAACAGCGAAACGAATATTTGCAAGAAAATACAATAAATATGCTTAATCAGTTGTACAAAAAGAGAGAATGAAATTGGCAGTTCTGGCTATAAACTTTGTATTGCTGATTGCATGATACGTAGTTTTGTATTTTGAACCAAATTGCAAATAGAAACAAAGCAGCTACCGTAAAGCCTGGGATTTAATGTTTAATTCGCATTATATCTCCCATTAAAACAACAAGAAACTGAATTTAATTCTTTATAATAAATTCGAATTTAAAAATTAAATCACTGAAAAAATATATTTTTACATATATCCTTTCAGTCTTGACCCCATGTTCCTTATTTATTTAATAGAGAATACGTTAAAATGCATTCATAACTTTAAGGAAATTAAAATGACAAAAAAGGAAAGAATAAGTGATAGGTGATAAAGAAACATTTCTCCGAGTCTATAGCCTATTTCTGCATGGTGCTTGAACTTTGCTCTACACTTCATTTAGTTGTACAATGCTCGTAAGTGTATTTGTTTATTGCCTACAGTCTTCACACATCTAAGTCAAAATAGTGTGCACCATAAGGTATTACTTTTTTGAAAATTAGTTAAAGTTTAACAACCCTGTCAAAATAGTTTAGTACGGAGCACCTTCTCCTACCTTTAATAACAATCATGTAGGAGGTTAGGTTCACAAGTTTCCATCTGTCATTTTCTAGATATGATAAGACAGAAACTATGTTTAATTTTTCAATATAGTTAACCTATATTGGAATACACTTTTCATATTTTTGAATTAACATTTAAATCCCCCAAAATAGTCAGAAGTCTTGTGTGCAAAATGGGCATAAACAGCAATTATCACTTCTTCGCCACATTTAAATTTCCTTTATCGAAGTCTTTCTTGGGTTTTAAGAAGAGGAAATAGTCCTGGGAGCTAGATCCGGGCTGCAGGGGGGGTTAGTCGACCTCCTTGAAGCCACATTTCTTCATAGCTTCCTTTGCAACCAGAGCTTGTGCACAGGCGCGTTGTCGTGAAGAAGGCGCACACCATCACTCGGCTTTCCCTGCCTTTTCTCTTTGATGGAAGCATGAAGGCTGTGAAGTAGACCAGCATTGTACTCCCCATTTACTGTTCTGTTCCTCTCCTTGAAGTCAGTGAAGAATATTCCTTCACAGTAGCAAAAGATTGTGGCCATAATCTTTTTGGTTGACCGAGTGACCTTGGCCTTTAGAGGCGGTTCTTCGCCAGGTTTACGCCATTCCATTGATACTCTTTTGGATAAGGGATCATAACCATACTTTCATCTCCCTTAACAATGTTCTGCAAAACTTCTCTCTAGTTGCCACGGCTGAGCTCCAAAAATGCCTGACAAATGATGACTCGTTGCTGCTTTTGTACTGAGGAAAGAAGTCTAGGCACCCATCTTGTACTAACCTTATTCATGTTTAAATGTTCATGAATAATACGAAGGACTGTTGATTTAGAAAGGCTCAACCTTGCTGCTGTTTCTGCAACTTTGAGTCACCGGTCTTCCATAATTTCTCCTTTCACAAGAGCGATGTTTTCTGGAGTGAGCATTTCCAAGGGCTGACCGTAATTCTATGTCTTCCATGTTTTCTCAACCCGTTCAAAAAAGTTAGGCCCATTCTTTTACGGTAGAACATGAGGGGCATGCTTCCCCATATACACCGCTGTTTAATTTCATTTGGAGTAAGTCCTTCTTTTGTGAATAATTTAATAACAACTCAATACTCCTTTTTGAATATGTCACAATCTTCTACACATAGCCTTCTTTGTGCAACTATATCTGGACAACTGAACATAGCGGAGCGTGAGTTACAGCTGCAATTGTTTACCTAACAGATAAGATATGACACTAGATGAGTCTTTTGTGAAGGCGATAACCCCTATCGGGGAGGCTGTAAACTTATTGATTTCAGTGGCACTAATACAGTAAAACAACAACAGGCACTAGATCTTACTGAAATAATAGAAAATAAAATAGCAATAAAATGTGAATAAAAGAAATAGCATTAGAAGTAACACACATAGATGGATTTTCTCACATAACTTTTCTCACCCCCCTCCTGGATTATCATCCTTTTCATATCTGAGCTGTTTCACTTTCATCAGAAATTTACCTAATTACCTAATCCCTACTTCTCTTCGTGGCTGCCAGAATTTCCCATTTACCTATTTTTGACAAAGTTCCTTTCCCTCCATTGTTGTGAAATAGTAAAATGCATTGCAAAATTTGCATACTCTGAATTTATTTATATATATATATTTCACTTACTTAACTTATCATTGTTATTAGGTCATGAACATATGCACTGCCACTGAAACCCGAGTTAGGATGTATTTTATTTTTTTTTTTTTTTCCTGCTTTTATAATTATCCATTTTCGCCAGATGTCTGGCATGAATTTAGCAGTATATTGCAGACATTTTTAAGAACTGTAGATCAAAACATTAGAAATTTGACTTTAACTTTCGTATATGGATACAAGATTTCACAAAAAGCTCGTAATGCCAATATGTGAAATGTAATAATAACAATGCTGCTCAGTTTTAATATTACTATATTTATTTACCTTTTAAAGAAAGTTATTACAGTATTTAATACTTTTTAAATATAAGGATTTTTCTGCTGGAAAAACGTATATGGAAGATACACTCGTGTTATTAAATATCGACCAGGGTGACCGAAGTCATTGGGAGCGGGGTGTCTGGGATTCGATTTCTACAAGGACCATTCTCCCCGATTGAGGTTTTTCCATACTTTTCTCAGTCATTATAAATGACAAATGCCATACAGGTATCCTAAATATAACTCCTGAACGCTTTCTTCCTTTAAAAAAGGGGGGGGGGTTCAATTTATCATTTCATCACACATATTACAAATGGACTTGAGGCCAGGCCTTGGTTTCACTTTGCAGGGTACTATCATTAGAAATGTAAATATTTATATATGAAGTTAATTCCGAAAATATGGGGAAAAATGGCACAATCTGGTCTTTTTATGAGCATATGTATGTCACTTTTAAGATAAATGTAGTATTAAGAACATAGTAACGTTTTTATGTTGAAAAATAAAATCAATTATTTATTGTAAAACTCTTTAAAATGTTGAAAAATATTTTATCTTCCACAGATTATTTTAATATAATAATGATGATATAGTAGGAATAAAAGTAATTAGTAAAATATGTTTTCAGTGTAGAAAACTGAAGTATTCTTGCGTATTTCAGGTTTATTCCAATTTTTATGAAATAAATAAATTTTCTTACCTATGAATCGCTAAGCGTAACTTTTAAACCACCAGTGATTTTGGTCTTGCCATTTTTATTGTTTCCAGTGTTTTATTTCATTTACGACCATAAGATATTAATAAACAGAAATTTTATTCTTAAGTTCATAGAGATGAACCAGCTGAAAGTTCTTTCTCAACACAAAACGAATCCATAGCAACACACCATATGGGAGTTCTGAATACTTCAGTGCAAATAGGAACGTGGGTTCAGTATGGAAACAATTGAGTGAAGGGAGAGTATATGAATAGATAAAGAGAGTTTAAAAACGAAAAACAAAACAGCATTATGAAGATCGGAGGGGGGTATCAATTTGCATTGTAACTGCGACGAGGAAACACAAGACCGAATCCGTGACTATAGGCGAGGCACTGTTAATGAGATTGCTGTGCAATTTAATATCAGTCACATTTCTGCATAGAGCAGTATCCATGATGACATTGGGTAAAGGAAAGGTGTGTAGCACATGGGTCCCAGATCAGCAGCATCTGCATGTCTAGCAGATGGTTTGTCAGGAGCAGTTGCATCATCATACTCGTAAACAAGATGCATTGTGACAAAATCGAATCCTGTGTTCATCATTATTAACAATAAAGTAAGAGACAAACATGTAGTGGGCATCTCCGGTCATAAAAATATTCCAAGCGCAGGGTTCCCCTGGCAAAACCCTGCTAATGAGTCTTTCGGGTCAGTATTTTCATGTTGTTGTTTCACTACAACGTCTGCTTCCTTATTACCTGGCCTACACAGTGACTGTGCTAAATTGTCTGAAATTTGAGGTGTTGAAAATTTCACCATATAGGTCAGATTTGGAGCCATGCACTTTTACTTGCATGGACCTTTGAAAGAAAATTTGTGACGTGAAGCAGCAATTGTCTCAAGAATTTCTATTCTAATGATAATTGTATTTTATTGCAATCATATTAATAGTCACATTTTATTTCAGGTATTATTAACAAGGTAAAAATGACATAATCACTGGCATCAATTTATCTTTCTGTAATACCGGGTGCGGCAAAAACAATGACCCATTTTAAATCATGTACTATTCTTGGTCACGGTTTCTTAAAGATATGATGTTTGCATCTTTGTATAGTGCAATTCAAAGCATTTTCTGTACGCTATATTATATGACCTTGGCCTCTAGCTCCGCTGCACAGCACTACTTGACAGTCAGTACGGAATGCAGGTCGAATGAACATGGTGCGCTTGCAATTGAAACGTTTTTCAAATGTAGTGATTGAATCGTAAGAATGCAGCTTTTGTTTCGGCAACAAACAAGTGGTAGGTCACTTACGGTTCGTACTTCATAAACATGGCAACAGTAAGAGCTGCTTTAGAGCTAAGCCCAACTCGGTCGGTTCGCCAGCATTCATCCGACTTACATTACTATCTGATATATTAAGGGGCTTCCGAATGCCGACGGCGTTACATTTTACTCTAAAGCAGTTCTTACTCTTGCCATGTTTGTGGAATGCGAACCGTAGATGGCTTACCTGTTGGCTCTTGTTTCAAGCAGATGTTGTCATGAGCTGTCGTTGATCCATCTCGTAATCGCCTTCGTGACGGAGCTTGTCCATTCCGACCGATGTCGAAATGTTGCCGAAACAAAAGCTGCATTCTTACGACTCAATCACCACATTTGAAAAACGTTTCAATTGCAAATGCACCATCTTCATTGAACCTGCGCCCTATACTGACTGCCAAGTATGTGCAGCGGAGCGAGTAGTCAAGGTCATGTAATATGGCGTAGAGAAAATGCTTTGAACTGCACTGCGCAATGGTACAAACATCAGCTCTCTAAAAAAACCCGTGAGCAACAATAGCGCACGATTTAAAATGGGTCATTGTTTCTCCTGCACCCATACTATGATTTTATATATATGTGTCTTTGTTACATTTCTGTGAAAGAAACGGACATGCTGGCCTTCTGCTGCCTGTAGAAAATGTTAGGACAGCACCACTTGCCTTTGAAGGTGCTCTTCTTTTATTAAAGAGGGACCCCTTCTTTCCATTGTCAGTCATCCATAAAGGGTTGTCGACACAGGACGTAAATATTTTTATTGTCTGGACATGGAAAAGCAACAATTATGGTATAAATCGGTAACTATGACTATACTTGTCATATTCAAAATATATGCCGCATGCGATACCTGCCGCCGTAAAAGAAAACACCAAAGGTGGGAATTGTAACTTTGGAGAGTATCTTGGGTAAAGCGAACACTAATAGATATTATTGCCCTTAAGGGATGACAGCGGGTAATATGAAATCAAAAAAGGATAATTGTGTCTTTCAGAGTCAAAGGGATGCCGCTTATATATGGCCGAAGCGTGCTTTATTGCAAAGACTTAGTTGTGAGGATCTCAAGTATAGAAAGTTGAAACACGTTAAGGGGGAAAAAAGACTTCAACCGATAAACATCCCTCAAATTGGACGAATTTGAATGAATAGACAATATTAAGGATATAATATTATAGCCAATAGAAAAGATGGAGTTAGGTCGAGGTCTAGAATTGAAGAAATGAAAGTTCACGGGGGCGGAGCGAAATCACATAATGAGGCTGTAAATAGTTGAAAGATATCACACTACAGCTGTGAAAGAAATACGTGGCCATTAAGATAATATACAAGCCACGTAAAACCAGTGTTAAAGTTCCGTCGATAAGTTTATTCTTATAGTAAAAGCACTTACGTTGAAGTGATCAGGTTGTAATAGTTTTACAGTAAAATTATAGGCGACATGAACAGTGAATTTAGAACTTCGAGTGAAAGCAGTGAATTTTATCCTGAGGGCAACTCTACACTAAATATAAAACCTACTTATCACGCGACGGACATTCAGCATATCTTAAAATCTCCAAATGTCCAATAAATCAAAACTTCAACGTGAACCCAGAAGTGTATTATTCCATTGAACAATCCCCTTCCTTCCCTAATGACTCCAAGTCATTAAAAACAGTCCACAATCCCCTGAGATTCCTATCCTCTGCTTTGGAACCAGAGAAACAGGAAACAACGAACTCCAGGCTTCAAGAACCGAGGGAAAACCAAGAAGATCAGCATATATTCATCTAATTATTTAACTAATTAAGCATTCAAATTTAGCTCATAAATAATCCTCGTAAACAGCACAAATTCCACTCAAAATACCCGTTCCTGACGTCAGAATTTTGCTAATGACAGCTACACCAAGTAGATCCATAAGTCAGTAGATAGATAGGTAACTTCTATTATTTGCTTTCTTTTCTTTGTATATTCCCGCACCCCTCCTGTAACTTCTCTCTCTCTTAAGAAAACATAACTAATCAAAGCTGTGTCTGAAGATCTCTGTTACGATACACAAACGCAGTCACTTCTCCATGCAATAATCAGTCTTTTCGCTTCACTCATTTGATGTAATGGAAGAATTTTGTCTATCTGTGGTTCATTTACCGACTAATGTGCACTAAACATGTGTACTATACGTTGTTAATATTCTTCAGATGTAGAACATTGTGCATTGAAACATAATTTCATTGTGTTCTTTTCTTAGGCACTCTATGAACGTTTTTAGCTGTGAAGCTTTGAAAATAAGCTACTGCAGAGCTGAGAGTACCTAAGTCGCATTGCTTATAACCCTCAGGGTTTCATAAAATTGTGTCAACTCTTCACTTCTTATGCATTCTTTAAATGTTTTCTTTACCCTCCCTTTGCTCTTCGCATTTTCCGCAAACTTTTTGTTTTTATTCTCATTCCTTGCCCACTCTTTATCCAGGCTTACTTTTGTTTTTTCATTGTATGCATTATAACGCAGCGCGTTACTTTAAAAAGTTTACGAAACACAATATTCAAGACTACACAAAACGAGCCCGAGGACACTTGCAGAAGCGAAATAACAATGACGTCAACATCATGTATCCTTTTGTTTCATCAAGGGTGCTCGAAAACGCTGACTCGAGAGGTTGGGTGTGAGATGACCCGACCCTACCGACCCTTGTGCTAGCGCAGCAGTGTCTTATACAGCTTGGGTAGCAGCGGCGTGCAGCCATCTATCCGGTCCGCTAAGGGGTTGGAACATTAGTTAATTTCCTTCTTTTAAAACCTCTTCAGCCTTTTGTTATTTATTTAGTTATGAGTCGTAAACACTGAATATGGTGTTATAGCTCACAATTAAAATATACAAATTAGTCAATTATTACAAATTAATAAAATGCACATCAATATACAATTATAAAATATTAATTATTAAATTTTCATGCTAATTAATTACAACTCTTAGATTAAGTATAAATACCCTTGATAGATATGCCCATTCACTATCTTGAGGTAGGTAATAGAGGTAGAATGGCCAAAAGCTTACAATTTGATGAGTTCACTGGGCTTGTATATCATAAAGCTACAATCAAAAATCTGCCGTCATATCTGTAATTATAAAACCGTTTATCATTTAACAATTATATAGAATAATTATGCTTCTAACAATATAAAATAATAAAATATATTTTCGGTAGTTTCAAGAAAGTATTTGAGATTGTATAAAGGGTCCTCTGTTAGGCATGTATTATATGAGCTTAAAATTCCAAAATTTAGGGAAAGTAATTAAAAATATTTTATGCTTCAGAACTAAAGTGATTTATTTAAACAAAACTGATTTATATAGAGTTCTTTAAGAAGGAAATTTGTAACAAATATTTGAATATGTACAGGTTGACATCTGTTAAACGTTCTTAGCATTGTCGTTTTTTTTATTTACATTCCGCTGTTCTTTGATACAGGATATCAATTTCACAGACTTGCAAAGATAATATAATTCTGGATATGAGTATAAAATTGGTAATTAATACCACTATAATATACATAACAAAGAATTCATATAGTTGAATTTTAAAACATTTGATTCCAGATTTTGAAACTATATATGTTTAAGCCAGCAATGTTTTATCTCACCTACAATTTTTTAAATGAATGACGTGGTTTAAGCATTTGATATTGGAAGAGAAATGGTTCAAACATAGCAGCAGCAGCAGTAAATAATAGTGTCGTTAAATCTATAAATTTGGAGAACCCAGTTAATAATAGCGATAGACTGTAAGGATAAATAACAACAAATCTAATTGAAGTAAATAAAAAAATTAGGTTTAAATGAAAATATATGCAAAGAAAATATATGATAATTGAAATTTTCAAAATTTAGTGTTAGATAAAAATGAGATTAAAATATAAGCTTGTGATACATATAAGTACCTTAGAGAAAATTTTACTAAAGATGGAAAACGAAACAGAAACAATGCTTAGGTTGCTGCAGTAATTAATAATAAGGGGGAAACTGCGGTGAAGTGATGGGATTGGATAAATTTATTGACTGTTTATTATATGGTGAGAGGGAAGGAGATGATGATTACTAGGGTTAATTGGTTGAATCTAATGTAGTTCTGTTCTCTTCTCCTTTCGATGTGTTGTCGTATCTCTTTACCTCGGCTATATCTCAGAATGTTTGCTGAATTTTGTAACACACCAGTGTGTCAGAGGGAAGGAGGCAAGGAAACCAAACAATAGCAGTAGAAACACGTGTAGATTAGATTAACAAATTTTATTTATACTTTGATATATACTGCTCCTGGATCTGTCACGTTAAGGTCTAGAAAATGTTCTGGACGTCAATAATGTCACAATTGACTCAAGACCTATGAAGAATTATGTTTCTTATGCCTATTCTAATTCTATGTTGATATATTCACTTTCACATACTATCATTGCTGTTACTATTAAAACTAAGTAAACGGAAGATTCATCCACTGTATGTCGTTTGACATTGCTAAGTACTGCATATACTAAAATTGACTGACTTACTAACAGCCTGATAATGCAGAGTACTGCTCTGATACTGCGAAGTAAATAATGATAGACTATTCTGTTTATTACTCCCTGGGCCCTATAACTAACTTTTATTAATTCTTCCGTCCTCCGGTCAGGACGCTAAACACATTTTTAAAAAGGGACTTTATGAATACAACTTAACTCTCTCCTCTTACTGACGGTTTCCTATTGGTTACTGTTTATGCAAATACACTTTCGTATCTCTCATTGGAGTGATCTTAAAATGTCCGTCCACCAAATCGTTTCAATTGGCTTCAGTCTTGATTCTTAATACCTATGATATTCCCGTTAGAATGGCCTAAATAAGCTATACACTTTAGAAGAAGTTGCATTGGCACTTCTTTGGTTATTACGCTGTATTGCATGACCCGTATTCATCTTTTAACAAAAAAATAAAAAAAAAAACACACACACACACACACACACTTACTGGACCGTCCTCACTAAATAATTTTTCAACTTCTTTTGCTCCCATTATAGCTATTTCAAAACCCTAGCGGAGCGAACCTTGTCATAAGACATAACAAAGCAAATCCTTGGGGTTCTTCTAGTCCTAACAATGTTTTTTTTACCATTATTATGTTTGTTTAGGTAATAGGTTCCCTTTCAAATATACAGAAAATAAGTTTGATGACATACATACTTACACTTGTTCAATATAAAAAATATAAGATACGAAAAGTATTTATAAATATGAAAGATATAACATCTTATCATTACATTATTAACTAACGGTTGGGGAACGAGGTCACCAAATACTACTTCAAGGTATGTCCATTTAAATGACGTTTTATGAGATAGCTATATATTCAAACATATCAGAATATCAGATTAAGTACCGAGGATGCAAAAAAATATATACACACTTTCACAGAGAGATCTATTTCATATATTTCAAAGTCGGAGACCGAAAAACAACAATAATGTGTAGTATGACGTTCTATAAACAGATGTGACTCACATACATTATGATAGCGTTGCTACGTAACAGGTAAATCAACAATGAACAAATGAAGCCAAGATTATAGTATAATGTTCTGTAAACAGATGTGACTCACATTACGTTATCCTACGTTGCTACAACGAAATAGAGCCAAGATTATTGTTTGAACAGAGAAAAGGAATTTTGAAGTGGTATTGCAAACCGAGAACTTTATAGAAGTTCAAAGGCCATGGAGACGTGTGTACAGAACAGAACCGCCAACGTGAGTAACAATTGCACGCATTCGAGACAAATTTGAAACTCATAGTGCCATGTGCGATGTTCACACTGCCATCACTTCGGCAAGAAATTGAAACGGCATGTGCTGCAATCGCTAAGGACACTTTCGCAAACTTTGCTCAATCAGTAGTTCAACGTACTCAGAAGTGTATTGACGCCGATGGTGGACATTTTGAGCAACTTTTGTAACTGTAAAAGTCTAAAATGATTAGTGCGTCATGTGTTTGTGTGAATTCAGTTTTGTTATGTTAACTTGTTTGATTGAAGTGTGTATACATTTTTGGCATTCTTTATATATATATTACAATTGCTTCAAATTTGTTGCCAAAAAACATTGGCTTATCGAGATCTGAGAGAAACTGTAGGAGGTATCAAATTTTAAATCAGTCAATTGGACATAAAGTTAAATAAAACTATAAAATAGACAGCGCAATCAACATCTGCTTGAAACAATAGATCACCTACAGTTCACTCAAATAACTTGGGAAATAACGGTGTTGCATTTTAAGGAACACCCATAAATTTAAATCACCAAATTGGGTTTAAATAATTAGTGGTTAAAGCTATGAGCACTTTTCTGATTTTTTGTACGGAAGGGGGTATTTTTATGTTCTTTAGTGCTGTCTTCGTCCTTTGCAACTTAAACAGTCCCTTTGAGCCCTAGGATTTATTTTTCTAGGAGGATTAACAGGAGTAATCTTTGCCAATTTCGCAATTGATATTATCCTACAGTTCTAAGCAGTTCTTTTACTGGTTTCCTGAAGTTTATGCTTTAGAAATGAAATTTAGATAAACCATTTCGCCCGAACTAGATTTTGTATATTTTTAGGGAGAAAGTCACTCCGATAACCTTCAGCTTTGCAGTTCTTGAGTACATTGTGAGGTAGAGTATCTTTGTTACACCTTAGGTGCCTCTTGTAATTTCTTCTTTCTCTTGTTTTTATATTCAGACGACATGCCTTCAGGCAGATCTTGCCTACTTCCCTCTCTTCTGCACAACTTTGTACACTGCTCTACCAGGCAGTCCTTCACCTTGATTTCAGGATTTCACACCCGATGTCTATAGACCAGATTACACTACCAGAAAAATGCAAAAACAGAAGACTGTATGTAAAAGGTGAAAACCAGACTATTTCAAAGGAAATTACCAAAGGATGTCCGCAAGGATACATTTTAGGGCCGATATTATGGGATATATTTTTGGAATCTCTAATATAAACAGTATAAAAGAGACTATCGTTTGTGCAGATGATTTGCTAATAATAACAGAAGGAAATAACAGAAAGGAAATTGAAAAGAGATAGCATATAATCATGTAAATCATTGGTGCATGAAAGTAAAATTGGAAATATCTCCTCACAAATCATCATACATGTTTTTAAAAGGAAACTTAAACTGAAACCCGAGTATTAAAATTAACACTAATAATATAAAAATACAAGCAATAAGTAAATATCTGTGTCTATTTGAATGAAAAATTAAATTTAAGAAACATGTAGAAAACACAAGAACTAGAGCAGAAAAGGTTATGTTTAAGTTGGCCAATATTGGACAAAGGTACCTCAATATACAAGCTAACGGAATACAAATCTATCATAATAACACATTTGCGGCCATATTAAACTATGGAGGAGCAGTTTGGGGGAAAAGGCACATGAGATACATTTTATACAACTTTTAAGCTGCTCCCAAAGGAAAATTTTATTGAGATGTATAGGAGCATTTTCCACATCCCCAACAATGGGACTATTAATAACATTGAGTATATGGTCCAATTGATTATTTAATTGGATTAAGAGCAGCCTCTTATTGACTTTAAAACAAAAGAACTAAAATAATGGACATAATTGGCAAAAAGTGTATAAATAAAAAGAAATCAAAGATTCTTTATTACAAAAGATGGCAACAAGAATGGGATGAAATAAAAGAAGGTAGAAGAGTGCATGAAATCTTCCCATCCACAAAGGAAATATTACAATCCAATCATATTCATCCCAGTAAGGGTTTAGTGCATTATGTAACAGGACATGGTCCATATTACTCATATTTGCAAAGATTTAAATTACAAGCAAACAATACATGTACGGATTGTAAAGTGATCGATATAGCGGAAATGTCTCGTTTGAATGTCAAAAATACCAGTCAGTTGTAGCAGAGGAAAAACGACTACTTGCAGGGAAACACATCTGGGACATCATGAGAGATCAAGATGCTTTTAGGGTATTGAATGAATTAACAAATAAAATATGCAAAATGGCAGAAGAATATATAAACAACAAAGAACAAATAAGAGAAAAATATAAATGTCAGAAATCATATATTCCCCTGGAAGGTCCCAGAGAATCAGGGAAAGGCAAGAAAGATATTTACAAGTAGAATAAGTTGAAGAAAAAGGTGATAAAGAAGATAACACCCAAATTGAAACAGAAGGGAGCAACATTGACACAAGAAGAGAATAATGGCAGTCTTCGGGCAGAAAGGAAGCAGTTGAGAGAAGAAGAAGTAGACAGAGATCAAGAGAAGGAAACTGCACTGTCAACATGCTGTCCATGCTGCTTGAGACTAGCAGCAACTCCATTGATGCCTGGAATTCCAGTGGGGAGCAGCTCAGATACCGAGCGTTAGCAGAAATGAAGATTGTAGACATTAAATTGGATAAAAAATTGTAAATTAATTCTAAATATAATTATTATTACTGGATACCAGTAGCAATTGCAGATGTAATTATAAATCTTAATTAAAATAACCGTAGTACTGGGGATTCCAGTACTGGCTTAATTTTTTGAAGTTTTAGTTTTGTTTGGTTATAGTATTAGTACTGTAGATTCTAAAATCTGTATAATTTAAATTGTATTGAAAAAGTAAGAGAAATAAATAAAATAAATCTGGAGTATAATTTCCTGATGTAGAAACAAGATATAACAAGATATCAGGATGTAAGCAGTGCAGAATAAAGATAAAAAAAATTCACAGAAAAGTTAGTTGCACTTATTTTTTCTCTCTCCCTTGACTATTTTTACTGGGTGATTGTAAAGAATCCAAAACAGAATTTAAATGAAATATCTTTGTTTTATATAAATATTTTTACACCTTTCGTATACGCAAGACCTCTTGTCCACGAGAAGAAACTAACTGGTGTTTACCTTAAGTTGTTTGACTTAAAACTGAAATAGAAGATAAAGACGCTAAAACTTCCATACGTGGTAATATAGATGTCAATAAAGATAACGTCGATGCCACTACAAGGAGAAAGGAAAAGCACCTATAAACTTTGCGTAGTACTTCAGTTTGCTTTGGGGGACCGAAAATAATTCTGCTATAAATTCTATCCACAATGGTCGCAGGCTAGGACTTTCAAACGCTTTACTGAGTTAAACGGCACAACATTCCCCTCTCTATATAAAAGATTTTAGTAGCAAAGTAAGAGTATTAGATACGATACGGTTCTTAAGTGCGTACTAGTTTGATACTCTTAGAGTTTTAGTTATAGCTAGTGATTTCCTTGAGAGCTTGGGTAATAGAGAACGGCACTGAAAAACAACTGTTGCAAAATCGAGAAAAACAATGATTAAAAACGGTCATTGTAAATGTGGTTTATTATTATTATTATGTTATCCCCGTTGTCAATATAATAATAAATGGTTAGATACAGTATGGTGGTGGAAGGTAATGTTACACAGCAATGAAATAAAATGCCTTGAAGATGAATGGGAAATTATAAACGAAGTTTATAAGAATTTTGCAGAGAAGTACTTAATTCCCAAGTATTGGTACAGCATTTTGAAATTAGAGGAAGAGAATACCTTAAATAATGTCTAAAATATAAAAAAAAGCTAAGTAATAATGAATCGGTTATTAAATATAAGCAAATTAGCATTTAGTAATTTGGGTGACATGCACACAGAAATGAAATGATGTAAAATCAATTCTTTTGGAAAGAAGTTAAGAAACTTGTTGATATTGAAATGAAAGTATAGTGGAGTAGAAGAAAGTCTAATATTTTATATTTCTATAAAAATGAATAGGAAATAGAAAATCTATAAATAAGGTAATTAAAGAAGATAGTCAAAATGGAACTTGGGCAAGAGCTAGTATATAGAAACTAAAAGACAAAGGGATCATCCATGGTCAATGCGCTTTAAGTTAAGGAAGGGAGGATATAGAGTATGCAATATACGATTGTACAACACAAATTTAATGATTGCAGGAAAAAATTCATTAGAGAAAAGTTGCTTAAAATAGAGAGAGTTTGTATTTAAAGATCAATTTCTTGATATGGTTAAAATAAATAGAAATGGACAATAAAAAACACACACACAAAGTGAGCATTGTTTTGTTGTGTATATATTCTTCTGCCGTTTTACGTGATATTTTAATTGTTAAAACATTCAGTACCCTAAAGTCATCTCTCATGATGTTCCAAATGTATTTTCCTGCAAATGTCCATCTTTTCTTGGCTACAATGGACTGGTATTTAGGGCATTCGAATGAAACATGTTCCAATGTTTAACGCCAGTTTTTACTACAGAGGCACCACAGGCGATGGACACTGATGATACATGAGATGAAATGATATATTGGGAAAGGATTTATTTTTAAGGAAGGAATCGTTCCAGGCCTAAGTTTAAAGTACTTCCCCGGCATTTACCATTTATAAGAACTGAGGAAAACCTGGACAAAAGCTCAGTCAGGGATTGGAACCCCAGACCTCCCGCTCACAAGTCCGTGTCTTAACGACCTCGGCCACCCGTGGCGGTCCCAATGTATCGATCACGCTACAAACTGTATATGTATTATTTAAGTTTTTGCAAATATGAACAATATGGACAGTGTTTCTGTTATATTATGTACTAACCCCTTACTAGGTTGAATATGTTTGAATTATAATCTTTCTTTAATATACGAGAAGATTTCATACACTCTTCTATTCTACCTTCTTTTATTTCATTTTTGTAATAAAGAATATTTGATTTCTTTTTTATTTTTACAAATTTTGCCAACAATGTACATTATTTTTTTAATTATTCTGTTATTAAGCCAATAAGAGGCTGCTCTTAAGTGGATAAAATAATCAATTGACCATATACCCTAGATTACTAACAGTTCTATTGTAGGGTATGTAGAAAATGCACCTGTGTATCTCAATAAACTTTTTCTTTGGGTGCTCCTTAAAGTGGGTATAAAAATATCTCGTGTTCCTTTCCTCCGCTCTCAAACTGCTCCTCCATAGCTTAATATGGCTGGAAAGGTGCTATTTTAATTTCCAGCTTGTATATTGAAATATGTCTGACCTTTATTAGTCAACTTAAACATAAACTTTTTCTGCTCTAGTTATTGTATTTTCTACATGTCTCTTAAACTTTTATTTTTCATCCAGATAAATACCTAGATATTTATTTACTGCTTGTCTTTTTATACATTCTATTATTAATAATAAGTCATTTGCATATGCCTAATGGCTTTTATACTATCTAATCCTTCTACAAAATCCTCCAACATGGTATCAATTGCAGCCAACTTATCACTGTTTCTCCTGGCAACCCTTGTTTCTGTATCGTCAACCGCATATATTGAAGGAACAGAAACGTTTTATAACTGATTACAGCTCTAAAGTTGCATTCTTGTTGCATCTGCTGCCCAAAGTTCCATTACACTTGCATGATATCCCTTCCTAGTTCCAATCAAGAAAAGAACTCCAGTACTGACATTATCTCATGTCTCGATGTCGCTTTATGTGAGTTATTTTGAGAAAAGCACAAACTTCATCAGCGATGTTCAATACATTCCCCCTGGGACCTTGAAGAATTTTCAGGATATTTTTTTCCCTTCATTTTTGAAGTTTTAGCACACTCGCTTTTATACCAATGCGCAACTTTGTCCCTTTAAACAAAAAGTTCCAGCACTTGTTTTAGCTCGGTGAAATCATCACATCGCCCCTTCCTGTTCAAATTCACCACTGTGGTTTTCTAATTCATTGTTCTCATCTCTCAGATGTGTACCAGTTTCCTCCAGTTCTTTAAAAATGTTTAACGCCCGTTTTTACTACTGAGGTACCACAAGCGGTAGACACTGATGATACATGAGATGAAATGGTAAATTGGGAAAGGAATTTTTTTTTTTAAGGAAGGAAACTTTCTAGGCCTACGTTTAGGTATCTCCCCGGCATTTGCCAGTTGTGAGGACTGAGGAAAACCTGGAAAAAACCTCAGTCAGGAAGGACTCGAACCCCAGACCTCCCGCTCACGAGTCCTTGCCTTAACGACCTTGGCCACCCGTGGCGGTGATAAACTCTTTGAATTGAAAATAAATAATAAAAGTTACTTGCCCACGTAGACAAATTTACAAATTTAAGTATATTTTTATTAGTTTACCGTTGCATATTCCTGAATACTAGAACCGTCAGAGGATAAGGCGTGAGTTGTGCGTTTTACAACATTCAACACCTCGTAACTTAGAAAGGCAACTGAGAACGTTAAGCTAAGAAACAGCAACGTCATCACATTGTCGAACAATGGAATACCGTGTAACTGTGACGCAATTGCTCAAGGTTAAAACATCGATAAAGCATTAAATACTGCTTGTGTTGTGCATTTTACAACGGCGCGCCTGCTGGAAGGTTACAGAAAGTACTGGAATAAAAATTGGAAGCATTATGGAAAGAGAACTATTGTGAGAGAGTGCTAATTTCATTAAAATATTTAGAATCGCGTGAGTGCAGCAGTTACTGTAACATAAGTTATTGCCCACCACGAAATAAAACTAATATTGTAAGTTATTATCGAGGAAATTTGTGCAAGTACAAATGTCTATTATGGAGCTGGTCACTGACACGACCTTGGCTAACTTTCAGCTGCAAATGCAGTCAAAAATATTTGTCTGTATAAATTTGGAAAAAGAATTAAATATGTTTATAAAATATATATATATATATATATATATATATATATATATATATATCCCTTGTTGGGTAGAAGTGACCACGGAAATTGAAAGTTTCCCACTTTCAATATCATCGATAATCACGGTGAAACAATATCGAATGCTTTTGACCTCGTTTCTTTTCAGCGAGCTGACATGCCACAGCTATAGAGTTATTTTTCTTTTATTTCTTTCCAACTGCAGTTCGTTCCTGATTTCCCTCGCTGGCTTGTTTGCCTAAAAGGAATTAATCTCGCTTCGGAATACTTTATTTGACTCCTCCTTTTCCATGCATTTTTCTTCCAGAATTCTTTCTTCTACTCTTCGCAGCATTTCACTTTTCTCCTAGGGCTCTACATTTTCCTTAAATCGCCAAGTGGTACAAAATAATCGGGAGAAAGATTGCTTTTTTCCTTCTCGCTAGTGGTCGGAAAAAAAAAAAAAGAATCCTCTCTTGCAGAAGAAGTATGGCTTGACCTTTCTCGCCGCAGTCGAGTGGCAGATTAGAGAGAGAGAAGGGCAGTCTTAATCTCGTAATACGAAAACTTTCCAGCAGAGTGAGCTCTTCTTAAATACGATTTAAGTATAGAAGCATAAAATTAAAATTTGAGATAGAAGAGCGAAACATACATAACAGGAAATATTATTTTAATGAACTCCGAATTATTCCGTAATTGGGTAAATGAACAAGTTACTAGTTATTAAGGTTATAATAAGAAATAAAATGTAATTTTCGGCACTGAATAAAACCAACATAGTCCATAACTGTAAAATGGGTAGTTAGCAAGTTCATTTGGAGCATATACGCTGGTGGTCCCCTACAGCTGGTTGACTGGAGTAAAGAAAAGGAAAATAATAATAGCATTGTGTAAGAGCGTCAAAAATGGAAGATATGAAGTAAAAATACATTAACTGGTCGTAACCTTTGTTTAATATTGCTCTTGTGTATTTAACTCATTCTGAATTTGAGATTATTATTATTATTATTATTATTATTTTATTATTATTATTATTATTATTATTATTATTATTATTATATGAATGAATGTATTTTCTTTGATTTTTTTTAAATACTCCTGTATTCATGAGAAGATCCAACAGAGCCATATATGGGTGCTCCACTTAGAGGTATCAAGAAATAAATGCTCACCATTTAAAAGCCAAGCAAGATAACGATATATTTTGCCTTTTACAAAATACAGAAACTCTCCAAGTTTATATAACAGTGTGAAAGGACGTGTGTATACTTAAGTTATCGACATGTCAGTCAATGTTTAATGTCAGAACAAACCTGGCGCTAAGAATTCACTAGAGTAACAAGCAAACATGTGGACGCCACAACAAAAAGTTCAATGCGTGCTGTAGTTAGAGGAATAGACATATGTGTATAAATTCCCATGAGCGAATGGTGGAGTGTAGATGTCTATAGGCATCTGAAGGCACACACGTGGACTTGTTTTGACCACTTAGAAAGTTTCACACTTCAAATATCTTGATACCTCTAAGCGCAAAACTCTATCTTTATTCTTTTTTCGCCGCTTATCATAAACGGTAGAGTGGGCCACATAATAAAACACATTTAAATACCGACCTTATGTTCAACTTTACAGGATTTTCACATAAATTTACTCCGTTGTTACGTTTCAACCACTACCATCACCAGAGAATACTGCGCACCTCATCAGTAACAGATAAGTTGTGGAAATATCATAGTCAGGACTTGGTGGTTCAAATATGTTTTAGTACACAATTTTGTGATTTACACCATTGTTGTCGACATCATATTTTAATGTCATAATTATACACATGGTCATTTAAGAAATGTATAGTAAGGTTTATGCATCCAAGGTCATTCTTCAACTAGATACAGAAAATCTGATACTGAACAGCAAATATTAGAAAAACTCGTTTCATTTTTTGAAGTTTAATGTAATTTATACCACAAACACATATAAATCTTAATGGTTTTTATACAATATCACTCGAAATAACCTTACAACTTCTTTAATTCCTCCTAAGAGATTACAGAGCGTGCCAAAAAAAATGTATACACACTTCAAGCAAATAAAAAATTGTGTTAACATAACAAAACTCAACTAACACAAACAGAAAAGGATGAACGTAAATGAATGAAAGGATCATCTTAGACTTTTACAGTTACAAGTTTCTCAAAATGCCCACTATCGACGTCGATTCACCTCTGAGTACGGTGGAAACCCAATCGGACCTCTTCGTCCTATCCAGTGCCTTGGATCCAGTGGCAGGCTTGTTGCTGTGCGACCTCTCCCAATTCTGCCCTTGTGAACATCGCATATGATACTATGAGTCTCAAATCTGTCTCGAATGCGTACAATTGTTACTAACGGCGGTTCTGTTGTGTACACATGTCTTCATTGCTTTTGAACTTCAAAAACTTTCTCGGTTTTCCAATACTACTTCAAAATTGATTTCCGCTGTTCAAATGATAATCTTGGCTCCATGTTTTTGTAGCAACGCTAGCATAACGTAATGTGAGTCACATCTGTTTACAGAACATCATAAATAATCTAGGCTTCATTTGTTCATTGTTGATTTACCTGTCACGTAGCAACGCCATCATAATGTATGTGAGTCACATCTGTTTACAGAACATCATACTACACATTGCTGTTGTTTTTCGGGACAATTTTGGAATATATAAATAGATAACTGCTGTGAAAGTGTGTATACATTCTTTTGCACCCTCGGTATTAAATTAACGCGCTTTCAAGAAGCCGAAGGTATACTTAGATAATTTACCGAGCTTAATCATTTTTTCCAGCACTGTACGTTCTCTATTCTCTCTCCTCTCAGTATGCAGTAATATTTTGGCTGAGTGAAAATTAAAAAAAAAAAAAAAAATACAAACATTTCTGCATAATTAAAATATAAAAATCATT